>CM022302.1:477238757-477601920 GCA_011799875.1 Thinopyrum elongatum
GGGAACAATTTTAATCTTGCCTTCATTTTCTAATATTAGTGAACATTTTTTGAAGTCATGAACCTTTTTATATTTATGAACAGTTTTTTGAATTCATGAATATTTTTAATATTTGTGAAACTTTTCAAACTTATGAACATTTATTTAATTCGTGAACAATTTTTAAATTCAGTAACATGTTTTTTGAAATTCATGGAAATTTTTGTGAACAAATCTTGAATTCTTGGATATTTTAAAAAAATTCATGAACATTTGTTGAATTTGCGCACATTGTTTTCAATTTCATGAACATTTTTTCAAATATGTAAACATTATTTAAAACGAGAACCTTTTTTTATGTTACAAACATTTTATGAATTCGAGACCATTTTTCGAAATGGTTAATTTTTTTGAAATTCATGACTATTTTATTAAAATTGATTTTTGTTTGAAATACCAAACATTTTTTAATGATGAAAAAAAAATAAAAAATAGAAAAGAATAAAAACCAAAAATTAGGGGCACCCACCCCGCAGATGGGTTGTCCCAAAGCACTCGTGGGAGGAAGCAGGGAGTGCGTGTTTGCTGGACTGACATTGCGCGGCGCGGTGAATAGGAAGTCCGGTCGACTGAGATTAGCAGCAAAACATGGTCAGAGATGTACTATCTGGTAAGGGAAGAGACATTTCAAAGAAAGAAAAATAGGGAGTAGACCGAGGAGTTTGGGAACAGAAGATCCCATGGAGTGTTTATGAACACTCTGTCGACGCGCTCACGTTTACTAGACCAAGTGTACTTCCTATCCATGAGTGGGAGCTCAATAAGGCCAAGAGAGCTGTTTATTACAGTATTGGTCTTCGCAGCAACACAATTCAGTCAGCAGGCCCAGCCGACCCGTTCTTTTCACTGAATCGTCTTGCACGATTTACTTTTGTCGCTCGCTTCAGCATGAAGCAATTAACCCCGGGGTATACACGCATGCATGCACGTACGCGGCAATGGTCTACCAAGTTCCCAACAATTCACCCGGGCCTGCAATCCTTCGCCCAATCAGATCGTCTAATCGGCTAACAGTTAAACAAAGGAATGATAATATATATAAACAGCCACATTCAACTTACATTATAAACCTATGATATTACCAAAGCGTCTACATTTCTTGACGTCTAGGAGTCGTTCCATATATACCGGCCGGCTAGAGTTAATTAACTAACTAAGCTGAATTGCTAGGCTTCTCTGGCGAGCTAGCATGACTCAGGTTTTCTACAGTCGGACCAGATTTCAAGTTCAAGTTCTAGTTCTTGTTCTGGACTTGTTCAGTCGTTCTTCATTGAATGTTCCCGTGGAGTCTCCCTAACTTTTCCCAGTAATGTCTGATAAAATTCCAAAGCCGGCCATGTATCCTTTTTTCTCTCTGCTCCTCTTGTACCTATCATCTATAAATAGGTGTGTCGTAGCTTGTTTACAACACACACATTGATCAAGCTTGTGTAGCTTCGCTCCAGAGCTAGCTTAAATTTCAGGTACCATCCTCTCCTGATAGCAAGGATATGCTATTTGTACACCATTTATTTGTAGATTCATTTTTGTTAGCGAGTAGTAGTAGGGGTTATTTTTGGTAAACTTGGTTAGAATTGACTAGATTATGACAAGTTACTCTGTTGTTTCCATCAGATCATCTTCTCAAGTATTTCAGCTTGTGGCGCTCGGAGATCCGTTCAAGAAGAATGGGAAAACGCAACCCCAACAGCGTCAAGAAGAGCATCTGGCAGATCTTCTGTGGCTGCTCATCACCGAAGACCAAGGACTAGCTCACGTCATGGACCTTGCATCGCATAGGTGAAATTTGGTCGACCAACCGAAGTTTAATTTAAGTTGTGGGTGTGATTATAATGTAAGAATGATATTGCTAAGTTGATTGGTTTCTAGTGATTCTGCCGGGCTAGCCGCTAGCTTCCCTCTGTGGCAAGGAAAATTTAAAAGAGTGTAATGTAACCATATTCCGTAATAAATCCCCTTGTATTTCGTTTTGTGTCATGTGTGGGCATCATCATGATATGTTTTGTTGTTTCCTAGAAAACATAAGTCATGTTTGTCGACGACATACGAGATTTACTGCTCAAGAGAGGTTGGTGTCGTACACACTTACCTATATGGAGGAAAATTGCTTGTGAAAATAAAAATAAAATAATTCACCACAAGTTTGAAATACCGGGCAACAAGTCCTATATGCAGATACAAAACGATTCATTTTTCATGTTTTGTTTTGGTGCAGTGGTCTCTATTTGAAGAGTTGATTTTTGTATGATTGTCATTTTTCTCAAAAAGCTGAAAACTGGCCAGTTGTCTGGCCTTCTAAATCTTCATTTAAAGGTCTTGGATTGTAAGATTTTCAGAACAGATTTCGTAGATCTAACCGTAAGACCCCCCCCCCCCCCCCCCCCCCCCCCCCCTCCGTATACGCCATTTGAAATCAACTGACCAATGCTGTCAAATTATTTGGAACTGTAATTTGTATGGTGCAATTTGGTAGGGATTTCATTATCCACTATGAACTCTTTTCCTACTACCATTCACGTAAAAGTGGTATTTTCTATGTTCTATATATCCAACTGACTACTACTTCAACTTTTCGTGTTTGCAATCCTCGTTTCGCAGTTATGTTCCTGTCAAACTCCTATGTTTTCCTTAATGTTGCATTTTTTTTCCTTTCCGCTAGCAAAACTTGCGGTAGAATATTTGAAACCAGGTACTCCCTTCAATTCAAAATAAGTGTCGCAGTTTTGAACTAAGGTTAATTCAACCTTAGTTTAAGACTGCGACATTTATTATGGATCGGACGGAGTACAAATGTTCATCTTGGGGAAGGAAAGGTTGCGGACCAGCTGGGGCACTTGAGATTACCCTAAACCGCAAAGGTATTGAAATGCTTAGACAGCGAGTACTTCCATTGTATTACTCTGGAGAGCACACATAAATCAAGGGGAAGAGCACACACATAGATATCTGCATCGGAGGAGACATCTTTGGCGGAAACGCCGTCGGGGACCGTCTCCACATTCAATCGCTGAGAAGCAGTTCATCGCCGGACTAAGGAAACTCTGAAGAAGGCCAAGCCATTGATCAAACCATGGATCGGGCTGATCCCGAAGGTAACCCGAACCTTACACACTTTGTCCGATTTCATTCTGGCGGATTGGACACTAGTAACTAAGAAGAAGAGAGGGAAGGTGGGGCGGACGTCGGGGCCGCCGCCGCCGCCGCCGAAGGGCACGTCGGCCGACGCGATCAGAACGGCCAGAAGGGCGCGTTTGAAATCGTTGTTGGGCCAGGAGGTTGGGTCGAGGGTCTCGGCGGTCGTGGGCTTTACTGATACTGGGTATACGGCCCAGGTAGAGACCCAAGCCGCTGAACCTCCTATCCCGATCGCACCCTCGCTGCATGACCTCGCCTCGGATCGGGAGCCGTCGCATGCACGTGGGTCGTATTCATCGTCTGCTAGGGTTCCCAGAATAGCGATTCCTGGGTTTCCTTCGCTCGGGATCGGACGCGCTACGCGGATACAGCAGACCGCCGGCGCCCGTTCCTCAACCATGGCGGGGCGTGGGGGTCCGCCTCCGCCCAAGTAGGGGCCTCCGCCGCCCGCTGCGGTGCCGTCGGCCAGGGCAGCGCCGCCGCCCGCTGCGGTGCAGCCGGCCAGGGCAGCCGCCGCCGCCACCCAAGCCCCGGGACGAGGAGTTTCAAGGCAGCAGGAGGCAGCGCGGGACGCGCGGCTGCCGACTGCTGCACCGGCTGCTAGGCGCCAGACCTTTGGCCGTGGCCGAGATGGCCATTATGGCGGTGGCCGTGAGTACTCCGGCGCCGAAGGATATGGTTACCCGCCCCGTGGACAGTGGGGTGACGACGGATATGACGCGTATGACGAAGGACAGCACCGCGGTTCGTCTTCCACTGGAGGTGGGGCCGGATATGCATGGTACAATGGCGGAGGAACCGGACGCGGTTTTCAAGGACCTCCTGGCAACTTCGTCGAGGGGGTGGCCAGCCCTAATAACCGGTATAACCGGGGAAGTCACCGTGGTTTCCGTGGTGGGAGAGGAGGTGGTCGGCGCCTGCTGCCACCGCGACCTCCACCACCGCCTGTTGATGCGGTTGCTATGGCCCAAGCCAAGCCAGTTGCTACGGTGGCGACGGCCTCACCTGCTCTTCCCGAGGTGGCTGTAAACACAGTCCGGGCTTTGGCAGCGGTCAGCATTCCGGTAGCCAACACTGGGGCTGCTAAGACAAGTGACGGAGGTTCTGACAAGGGATCGGACAAACCTGACGGTGAAAAGTTATCCAAGTGGGTCGTGTTATAGATGTGGCGAGCCGGGACATTTTGTGGTAGAGTGTACCACAGAGCTTTGTGATTACTGTTGCAGATCGCAGCATGTGTCCGGTGAGTGCCCGCTCCTTTCAGGCCCCAAGCCGGTGGTCAATATTTACGGGGTTTGCTGTCAGGAGTTAATGTTTTTTGAGTCACCTGATGTGGCACCTATGGAGCATGTGATGGAGAGTTCCTTTCCCGCAGTTGTCAAGGTTACTAATGGGATCATGACAGAGGCACAGATTGTGCGGCAGTTGCGGGAGTTGGTACCAGGAAACTACCAATGGAACCTTGTCAAGTTGGAGAACCAGACTTACAAGGTCGATTTCCCCACTAAAGAGGATCAGTTACATATCCTTAAGTTTGGCATGTGCAGAGTACCGAGTACTAACATTATCATGGCTTTTGATGAGTGGAAGGAGAAGGAGCCCGAGGGTACACCTTTAGAGAAGGTCTGGGTACGGTTCTATGGTGCACCACCCAAACCGCTTAATCACTTCTTGGTAGCCTGGAGCTTGGGATCTCTCATTGGTAAGACGGAACAGGTAGACATGCCTTTCACTCGTGCACAAGGAGCTGTGAGGTTACTTGTCAGTGTTGTCAGTCTTGAGTTCGTGCCGGATGTGGTCAAGTGGACGCATGCCGGGGTCACGTACATGCTAGAGATTGAGATTGAGGATACACCGATCCCTCAGGAGGGGGATGAGCATCAGGATATGGATACGACTGAGGGGGATGGAGCCCCAGGGAATGAGGACAAGGGGCCTGAGAACACACCACGGGAGTCGGCTAAGGGGCCGAAGTCGCAGTCGGATAAGGCGGATAAGTCTGCCAAGGAGGCGTCATCTTCCACGACTCCGATGAATACACTTCGGTTTGGTTCTTTTGGAGCGCGGTCTGCGCCTAGTCGGTTATGGAGCAACCGAGTTGAGGCGGACGATCCAGAGGAACTCGAGTTACCGCCAGTGATGCTCCCTGATTGTGTGTCGCCGAAGGTACCTTCATCTCAGAGGGCGGAGTCCGGGCCGAAGGATTCGCCGAGACTTGAGGCGGTGGTGATTGGAGGGACGGTCGACCAGGAGGCACGCTCCGGTTCTCCACCTTCTGGCGCCAACCCGGGCGGAGTGGGGCGATGCGCTCCGATGAGTTCCACGACTGCTGGTACGGCGGGCATCGGCTCGCAGATCGCGCGCGTGTGTGTGTGTGTGGGGGGGGGTGTGTGGGCAGGAGGCCCGCACCACCAGCCCACCCGCGGCGGTCCCTAGCCACCTTGGGGAGGGGCGCGGGTAGGAGGCCCGCGGCGTCCTCTCACCGCGGGATAGCTCCGGGCGGCACGGACAGGGGCACGGGCAGGAGGCCTGCAGCTCCCCTCCTCCCGTGTCGACTCCACGCCGCGTTGACGGTTTGGGGGGGAGTGGGACTGTCGAGCAGGTGGCTCCACGGTCTCTTTCTCCCGTTGCTATGGTTGGCGATTCCCGCTCGACCGCACCCTACCCTTCTTCACCGGCAACAAGGGATGGGCGTGGGAGCGGGGAGCAGACGCCTCGGGAGAGGACTATGGAGGAGCTTATCACTTTTGGTGGGATCATGGATCCGGTGACGGCTGGCAGGCGTGTCAGCAACCGGATCCAGGGACAGCCAGATGCAAATGACCTGCAGTTAGCGTGCGCCATGAGGGCGGCCAAGCTTCGACATGTCGAGACAACTACAGGTATGTCTTTCGATAAGAGTTGTTCAATTTTGCATTTCACCGATCATGAAATTATCGATAAGGCAAACGACCTAGGTATATCTTTGGGTTCGAATGAGAAGGAGGTTGCGAAATCTGTAAATGATCTTTTAGATTTAGAAGCGGAAAGGGCTTCTGAAATAATTCAGAATCTCGCATCATTTAGACCTATGAATGATGATGACATGAAAAATTTAGGAATGGCTGCTCTTGAAAACATATGTAATAACCTCTTGCCTAATGCGGAGGCCGAAGATGAGGAGGGGTCGGAGACTACGGACATTGTAGAGCCTCTAATGATGGAGGGTACTGTCTCGTGTTCTGCCGATCCTACGTTCCTGAAGGGCGATGGGGAGAAGCCCAAGAGACCCTAGAAACGGAAAATATATCCTACTTCGGCGGTTCGTAGAAGTGCTAGGGTTAAGCTTAAGAAAAAAAATTCCATGATGATTTATGAAAGGAATCTTTTGGAATAGCAGAGGTCTAGCTGACTTGGCTAAACGAAGGTTCTTGGCAGAGACAACGATAGAGCAAAAATTAGATTTCATTGCTCTACTCGAAACAGGACGGGATAATTATACCTCACAGTTCCTTGCAACTTTATTCGGAGGAATTGATTTTGATTGGCACGTTTTACCTCCTAGAGGAAGATCTGGTGGGATATTACTAGGGGTTCGGTGCGAAACACTTGAGGTAATTAACGTGGTTCAGGGGGATTTTGCGGTCAAGTTTTGGGTGAGATCGAAATTGGATGGCTTCCGATGGTCTCTTGTTGCTGTATATGGGGCAGCACAACCCGAACTCAAACCAGATTTTTTAGCCGACTTGGTGCGGATCTGTGGGGAGAGACTCTTCCAATCCTAGTCGGAGGGGATTTTAACATAATTCGGAGGAGAGATGAAAAGAACAATGACAACTTTGATGGACGTTGGTCTATGATGTTTAACATGATTATTGAGAGTCTTAGTTTGAGAGAAATTGAGCTCACAGGTAGACAATATACATGGGCCAATTCATTGCCCACTCCAACTTATGAGAAGTTGGATAGGGTGCTTGCTAGTGTGGAATGGGAACAAAAGTACCCATTAGTATCAGTACATGCGATGTAGAGGGCGATCTCAGACCACACACCATTACTAGTAGACTCGGGAGATGCTACACATATTGCAAACAAGAATGCTCTCTCTTTCGAACTAGGTTGGTTCGAGAAAGAAAACTTCATGGAGATCATCGCACGCGAATGGGCAAAGCCTATTAGTGGACGATCAAGTATTGAGAGATGGCAAAATAAAATTAGACATCTGAGACAGTTTTTGCGAGGTTGGGCCAGAAACGAGAGTGGGATTTACAGACAAGAAAAAGAGCGACTCACCCAATTAATAGATGCGCTAGATTTAAAAGCTGAAGTCAACCTTCTTACGGTTGTTCAGCAGAGCTCGAAATCCGAAGCTGAGCAATGCTTACGAGCTCTTCTTAGAGAAGAGGAGCTCAAGTGGGCATTGCGTGCTAAAGTGCTTAAGGTTGTCCAAGGGGATGACAATACACAATTCTTTCATATGATTGCGAATGGTAAACATAGGAAGAAGAAAATAATACAGCTTGAACAGGACGAAGGGACAATTGTGGGAAATGAGAATCTGAAAGCTTATATCTCTAATTATTATAAACAACTTTTTGGGCCTCCGGAAGCAAGCACGGTGTCCCTTAATGAATCTGTTATTGGAGATATTCCTCAGCTTCAGGCAGAGGAGAATGATATTCTATCTGCACCGTTTACTGAGAAAGAGGTTCTGGATGCAATCTCACAAATGAAACCGAATAAAGCACCGGGACTAGATGGGTTTCCAGCTGAATTCTATAGGAAATGTTGGCATATTATTAAGGATGATCTTATGCCTATGTTTCATGATTTTTTTAACGGTCATTTAGAGCTGTTCCATCTTAACTTTGGCATGATTACCCTGTTGCCAAAGAAAGAAGAGGCAGTTCAGATCGAGCAATTCAGGCCTATATGTCTTCTTAACATGAGTTTCAAAATATTCACGAAAGTGGGCACCAATAGATTGACACAGATTGCTCACTCGGTGGTGCAACCGAGCCAGACAGCTTTCATTCCAGGGAGACACATACTTGAAGGGGTGGTCATCCTGCATGAAACGCTGCATGAAATTCATTCGAAGAAGCTAGATGGGGTTATCTTCAAAGTGGATTTTGAGAAGGCATATGATAAAGTTAAATGGCCTTTCCTTCAGCAGGCAATGCGCATGAAAGGATTTAGTGAGGCTTGGCGGAACCAAGTGGGTTCTCAAGTCAAGAAGGGTAGTGTCGGAATCAAGGTTAACGATGGTATCGGTCACTACGTTCAGACACACAAGGGATTGAGACAAGGGGATTCCATGTCTCCTCTCCTATTTAATGTAGTGGCCGATATGTTGACCATTCTTATTGGCAGGGCCAAGCAAAACGGTCAAGTGGAGGGGCTAGTTCCTCATCTGGTCGATGGGGGAGTCTCCATTTTACAGTACGCTGACGACACTATCCTATTCATGGAACATGACATTGCAAAAGCGCGAAATATGAAACTCATATTATGTCTCTTCGAACAATTGTCTGGATTAAAAATAAACTTTCACAAGAGCGAGTTGTTCTGCTTTGGTAAGGCCAAAGAAGAGCAAGACACATATAGACAATTGTTTGGGTGTGAATTAGGTTCTTTGCCATTCAGTTATTTGGGCATACCGATTCATCACCGTAAGTTATCTAATAAAGAATGGAAGTGCATCGAAGATCGAATTGAAAAAAAGCTTAGTTGCTGGAAGAGCAAGCTCATGTCGTATGGAGGTCGGCTAGTGCTGATTAACTCAGTACTTACTAGTATGCCGATGTTCCTGCTATCTTTCTTCGAGATACCGAAAGGGGTGCGGAAGAGACTTGATTTCTTTAGATCTCGATTCTTCTGGCAGTCAGCTGAGGCCAAGAGGAAATACCGTCTCGCATGATGGGATATTCTTTGCCGACCCAAGGACCAGGGGGGGTCTCGGTATTGAGAACTTGGAAATTAAGAATAAATGTCTTATGAGTAAATGACTCTACAGGTTAGAGACAGAGCCGGAAGGTATGTGGGCACAGATTCTACGCAATAAATATTTACAATCGAAAACATTCGCCCAGGTCACCGTGAGACCAACTGACTCGCCATTCTGGAAGGGACTCATGCGAACGAAAGACTTATTCTTTCGTAGGGTCAAATTCTTGGTTGGCAATGGGATGTCTACAAGATTTTGGGAGGATACATGGTTAGGAGAGACGCCCCTAGCCATACAATACCCCACCCTTTATAACATCGTGCAACGTAAGGAGGATTACGTAGGCACAGTATTTCAAACGACTCCCTTGAATATTCAGTTCAGACGTGCATTAGTTGGTGAGCGATGGACTGCCTGGATGCACTTGGTCCGGAGATTGATAGATGTTCAATTATCCGACCAACCTGATTCGACGCACTGGAAGTTAGCTAGAAATGGGGTATTTACGGTGAAATCTTTCTACATGGATCTGATTAATTCTGGCCCAATCTCGAGATCGTTACATATTTGGAAGGTTAAGGTTCCCTTGCGTATTAAAATATTTATGTGGTTCGTCCACAAGCAAGTGATCCTCACCAAAGATAACTTAATAAAGAGACGATGGGTAGGTAGTTCACGTTGTTATTTTTATGATCATGATGAAACAATACAACACTTATTCCTAGAGTGCCCACTCGCCAAATTGCTTTGGAGAACGATCCATATAGCCTTTAACATTATTCCTCTAGTTGACATTGAATCGTTGTTTGGAACGTTGTTAGCTGGGGTTGAGCATATTACTGCGGCTCGTATTCGGATTGGAATATGTGCGCTTATATGGGCTATATGAAATTGCAGGAATGATATGATTTTTAACAGACAACATACTTTAACTTTCTTGCAGGTCATCTTCAGAGCTACCGCATGGATCCGTACGTGGTCCTTACTCACCCCTATGGACTCCAGGGAGCCTTTGGTTACTGGGTGCAACCAGTGGGAGATGGTAGCACGGGCTATATTCAACTGGTTCGGATGTCGGTCGCATAACAGGATAGGAGTCTAGGGAGCTTATCCTTTACATGGTCATACCGGTTGTGATTTTGAGCATGTACTTTTCTTTTCTTTTTTTCGCTCCACTTGCGAGCTGTAATACTTTTATGACTTTGTGATACTTCGAGACTCTTTAATAACATGGCTGCATGCATCATTATGATGCAGAGGCCGGGGACACGCCTCCATTTCCAAAAAAAAGAACACTCACCGAGTCAGACTGTTTCTTTGATAATATACTACTCTCTCTGTAAATAAATATAAGATTATTTATACATCACTAAAGTAGTTATCTAAACACTTTTATATTTCTTTACCGAGAGAGTACTGTACTACAACAGCTCAAGTCAAGCAAGAGTATTTTCTGTTACTTTTTAACTTGAAAGATCGGTCAAGTTAAGTACTTTTGCAGGTACGTGCACCCCTGTTTCCATGCATGGTTGTGTGGCGTATAGTCTGTTGTACTTGTACCATGAGCAGGGTGACAGGTTGTGTGAACTATATATAATCGGAGATACAAAAAAAATACATACACACCTAGAAAATATTTTGATATAAGTCTCCAGAATATATGACTATTGAGCTTATATGTACATCCATACGAAATCTTAAACTATAGTTTTTATTTATTTCGGAAGCTCTTGAAATGATACTCCCTTCATTTAATAATATAAGGCACATCTGACTTTTCACATTCTCCTATGCACAACTTTGACTTCAAATTTCACCTATAAAATCTTTACAAAATAAGAAAAGGACGACACAAGAATATGTTGCAAGACAAGTAAAACAGTATCACTCTTACATGCTAAATATATATTCATTCATAAATATTAGTAGTCAACGTTTTAAAAACGTTGCGAACAAATACTAGGTGTCATTCTGTCCTAGCTCTGCCCCTAAGTGCTGATGTATCGTCCTTCATTGTAAATTTATGTGGGGCGGTGTCTCACTAACGTTTTGCTACTCCATTCGATCATATTAATTGTTGCTAAATTAGTACAAAGCTGTACTAAATCAGCGACAATTAATATGGATTAGAGGGAGTAGTATTATTTGATAATATATTCTATTTCAAAGCCATGTAGGTTTCCCGGTACTCATGGCCAGTTTTCTTGTGTAGTAGAGGAACCAGAGCCAGAGAGCTTGTACATTTTTTCCCTGAGGGAGCTTGTGTAAATGTGGGGGGTATCTTGTTTGCACCAAAGGCATTGAGCTTCTCTGGCTTAATTCTAGAGCTTTAAATTTCAAATATCTTCTTTGTACCTGATGTATAGCAACAAGAATATGCTTTGCATAAATCTTAGTTTACAGGTTCGTTATTGTTGCTTGATCAATGGTAGGTATTTTGGTACGTATTTCCTGATTAGTAGTCCCGATCAAAGCTATATCAGTCGACGATACTTAAATGACATTGCTATGTTATTTTTCAGATTCATTGTCTTGGTGTTGGCAATTTAGCATCTGAGCTCAATGGTTCCTAGAGAACTGTGGAGAAATACACAATTGTAACAATGTCAAGAAGAGCATCTAAAACCTCCTGTGTGGTTGTTCCCACCCCTGATAGACGAATAATTAAGATTTGGTTGTGTTTGTTGAAGTTCTTCCGCACATGTCAATCGCAACGAGTTGTTAAATTCATGTTGAGCGTAATAAGTTATGGTGATGAAATGTCGGATAATATTACTATGTTTTTTGGTTCAATCGATGTGCAAATCCTTCCATTCATATGCTAGATTTCTCTATTCATCAGAATAAAGAAACAAAAGTTTATGGTCTAAACAATGAGATAATATAGTGCAAAATAATACCGAAATACATTGTTCTAAGTCTAAATCATATGTTACATGGCCTAACACTAACCACAATAGTGGTATTAGTAAAGTTTCAAAACGATTCAAAGAGAGAGAGAGAGAGAGAGAGAGAGTAAAGTTTCGAAATTATGTATGTAAATCTCATAACAATGTTGAGATAACTTACCACACATAGTGACACCAATATCTATTTTTTTGGACATACAAGTGCAATTCACCCTGGGCGTTCGGGTAATTCGGTTTTATCGGTTCAGGTAGTTCGGTTTACAGGTATTTCGGTTAGTTAAAACTGGAAACCAAAATTATGTTTGTCAAAAAAAATACCCATACCCAAACTACCCGAAAATTTCAGTTCGGGAAATTCAGGTACCCTAAACCCGAAATATTCAGACCAATGTATTGCAGCAAATTCGGATAGTTTGACTGCAGCAAATTAGCTTCTTTTTTTTGACAAATGACAACAGCAAATTAGCTAGTAACATGACAGCAGCAAATTAGCTAGTAACATGACATCAACAAATAATATTTCCAAATAAGAACGCAACCAAGAACTTTGTATATAGTGCTATATAGCCTGACATGACAATCACAGTCACAACTCATAGCAGCAAAAATTCAATAAACATGACATCCATTTGACAATAACAACTCTGACAGTAGTAGACTCAGTCTCATAGGTGATACTGATAACTCCAAATAAAACAATTCACAACACAAGTTCATAAGTGCACAATCACACAAATAAACAGAAATATAACTAGAGTCACATGGTTCAAGCTGAATTGGTTCAAAAGACAACCATATCTAATGGTTTAAGTGTTTAACAAGTTCAAACTAAGACAAAAGTCACAAAGCCTTCCATTCCAGGAACACAAGTGAAAGATCGTGGATGTCACCTAGAGGGGGGGGGGGGTGAATAGGCGCTTTAAACTAATTACGGTTTAGGATTGAACAAATGTGGAATAAAACTAGCATTTAATTTGTCAAGCACAAAACCTAAAACAACTAGGCTCACCTAAGTGCACCAACAAATTATGCTAAGCAAGATAAACAACTAAATGATAGCAAGAAATGTAACAAGAAATACTATGGCTATCACAAAGTAAAGTGCATAAGTAAAGGGCTCTGGTAAGAGATAACCGAGGCATGCGAAGACGACGATGTATCCCCAAGTTCACACCCTTGCGGATGCTAATCTCCGTTTGGAGCGGTGTGGAGGCACAATGCTACCCAAAATGCCACTAGGGCCACCGTAATCTCCTAAAGGCCTCGCACAATGCAAGATCTCATGATTCCACTAAGGGACCCTTGAGGGCGTTCATCGAACCCATACAAATGGCAACCCTTGGGGCAGTCACTAGACCCGTACACTTTGGCAATCCTTGGGGGCTGTCACCGGAACCCGTACAAATTGCTCGGGGCAATCTCCACAACTTAATTGGAGACCCCGACGCTTGTCTGGAGCTTTACACCGCAATGATTGAGCTCCGAGACACCACCAACCATCTAGGGCACCCAAGCACCCAAGAAGAACAAGCTCTAGGGTACCAAGCACCCAAGAGTAATAAGCTACTCAAACTTCACTTCCACGTATCACCGCGGAGAACTCAAACCTATGCACCAAGTGCAATGGCAAGGGCACACGGGTGTCCAAGTCCTTCTCTCCCAAATCCCACCACAACAACAAATGCTATAGAGGAAAATGAGAGGAAGAACGAAGAAGAGAACACAAAGAACTCCAAGATATAGATCCAACGGGTTCCCCTCACATAGAGGAGAAAGTGATTGGTCAAAATGTGGATCTAGATCTCCTCCCTCTTTTCCCTCAAGAACTAGAAAGAATCATTGGAGGTATTGAGAGATAGCAAGCTCGAAGAAGGTCAACAATGGGGGCAAAACACGAGCTCAAAAGATAGGGACCATTGGGGAAGAGGCCCCCTTAAATAGGCACCCTCGAATCCAACCGTTATGCCCACAACTCGTGCTCAAGCGGTACTACCGCTTAGCACAGTCAAAATAGCCCAACGAGACAGGAAAACACGAGCGGTAGTTCTGCCAGAGAGGTAGTACCGCTCGGGGGAGAGGTAGTACCGTTTGAGAGGTACTACTGCTCGGTGGAGCAGTACTACCGCTTAGAGAGGTACTATCGCTCTCTACTACCGCTCTACTATCGCTCAAGCAGATTGGGTAACAGAAGCATAAAAATAAGTGGAAATGGAAGCGGTACTGGTCAGCGGAAGTACCGCCTAAGCGGTACTACCGCTCGGGGAAGAGGCAGTACCGCTTGATAGGTACTACCGCTCTCTACTACCGCTCTACTACTGCTCAAGCTGAAAAATTGCCCAAGCAAAACAGAAGGACGCTCCAATACGGAAATTGCTATAACTCCTGCAAATGGACTCCGAAATCAGCAAACTCAAGCTTGTTGGATAGAAGACGACAAGTACTATCCAACAACGGCTGGTCATAGTAAGAAGTGGCAGGGGGAGTATGACTATGATATAGAGGTGTGAAACCTCCATCAGTGAAGAACCGACATAAAATCCAACATCGAAAACATCATAGAAGATGCATATGAACTCCATTTTCGATGAACTCGAGCTTGTCATGAAGATGACCATAAGCTCTAAAACTCACAAAGAGAAACACCAAATAAGAACCAAGAAAGATGATGCAAGGATGCAATGGTTTGAGCTCTCTACGAACGATACGATCAAGCTACTTACTTGAGAGCGCCCCTTGATAGTACGACAAATGATCCTATAACCCGGTCTCCCAACTACCACCACGATACTAATAAAATAGAAAACCTATCAAGGGCAAACCTTTGCCTTGACCATAGTCAACTTGAGCTAGATGATGACGATCTTGACTTTCTCAAGTTGGACCACCTTTCTTGATTGCGTTGGCTCGATGAAGACTAGTAGATTGCTCCCCCATACTCTACTACGGGTGAGCTACTCTTCTGCACATCTTCACAAGTCCATTGTTACCACAATGGACGACAAGCTTCAAGCATGATCTCTTCGTGATGCTCCACTTGAACTTGCACACCGCTATGTTGATGACGATCACCACTTGATGTCATCCTCCATGGGTTGTATGAGATCTTCCGCTTGACGCAAGCCCATGGAAACATACCTAATCCCACATAGAACTCTCACGTAGACCATGGGTTAGTACAGAAAGCATAATGGACAATGCTTACCATACCATGAGATCACTTGATCCCACTCGGTAGATCTTCTACGCTTTGTGTGTTGATCAACTTGAATCACTTTTTGTACTTAGTCTTGATCAACCTTGTATCTTTCCAACTCTCTTCATTAGGATGATGTATTGAAGGTAAACATGAATGTTCACACAATCTTCTTCTTCTTCAAGACATGCTTGCAATAAGCTCAACTTTCACATGACCAATCTTTGGATAAATCCTTGAATAGCACCTTGGTCAACACATATTCTTCTTCTAATAACCTTGAAACCACCAAATGGTCTTCAAGCAATACCTATGGAAAAACCCTTCAAATATAACTCAAGGCAACCATTAGTCCATAGAGATTGTCATCAATTACCAAAACCAAACATGGGGGCACCACATGTTCTTTCAATCCCCCCATTTTGGTAATTGATGACAATCACTTTCAAGAGAGTTTATATAAGGAATTAAGCACAACCATGCAAAGCAACAACAAATATGCATGAGCATGAGATGCAAATGCTTAGGAACAAAACCAAAGCAAGAAGAAAGAACTCTCCAAACTTCTCCACTAAACTCTCTAAACTTCTCCCCCATTGGCATCGATTGCCAAAATAGACGAGAAAATTAGAAGGCCAATATAATATGTGTTCCTCCATAAGGTGTGTATTTCTCAAAATATGAGTGGAATGACATACACATATCCAATGATAGCTAGTTGAAGGAAGATAAACTATATTTAGGATCCAAAGATTGCAAAAAGGATGATATGCCACAAGGACATAACAAAGAGAGAAACAAGATTATCAAAAGTTACCAAATGAACCAACCAATCCAATGATCCTATGAGCCACATGAATAAAAGATATTATGATATGAGCATAGGAGTGTTCTAAAGAACATAAAGAAGCTCCCCATAATTTGTGCATTGTTTAGATTTGTAGTTGGATACAATGTGCACAAAATAGGATCATCACTCCCCCAAAATCAATAGAAACTCACAACAAGTGCAAGTGAGTAAATAGGAAACTAAGCCTAGCACTTGCAACAAACATATGGTTGAGCAACTTGTAAAAGAGGCAACTTAGGAATACGCTCAACCAAAACGATGTGTGTGAGTCATGGCAAAGCACTTGAGAAGACTAATACAAGAATGATCATTAAGCATCAACATAGTCTTTAATAAATGAGATACAAGGTGCAAGACATGTTCTTCCCACACACACAACAAGCAAATGGGTTCACAAGCTCACTAACAATCACATTAAAATACCAAAGCTTGTGACAAACCATGGTGAAGATAGACAATGATAGCCTCGTCAAGACGAGGGATACCAATCGAAATGGTGAAGCCTCGTCAAGACAAGCATGAGGAAAATAATCTTCACCACAAGAGAGTACATCAAGATGCAACGAGATAAGACCCGCACTCAAGGCAAAAGCTTTCACAGAGCCACCGAACAAATAACAAGAGAAAGAATAGGTGGAGTGAAAGAAAGGATATCAACTAGATATGCAACTTCTCTCAAGTGTATAAGATTCTAGGTAGATGAAAATCATGATATATATATATATATATATATATATAGAGAGAGAGAGAGAGAGAACGGCTTTCCTACCATCACTAGCAGCAGAGGGTGCTATCGGAACCCTTGGTTTGCATCAAGATCCGAACTTCTAGTTGGATAAGGTTCTGAATTGTTACATTATTGGAGATCACATTTACAGAAGAGGAAAGCATGTGAGTGGGCTTTACTGGGCTGTGGATGGAAATGGCAAGCTAAAGTCTGAAATGGCAGACTTATAAGTGGAATGGGGGCAGTTGCTTTCCAGCATGTGTCCGCTAGCATGCTCCATTTAGAGAATCCCTATTGTCTAGGTTTTGTTGCACTACCAGAATAAACCCCTATGCCTACGGGCCGTAGGCATAGCCCTGATTCCCGTCGGGACAGGCCTATGCCGACGGCCCCCGTAGGCATAGGGCCGTCGGCAACATATGCGTCGGCGTATCCCGGGATGCCGTCGGCATAGATGATATGCCGATGGCGTCCGTACATCTATGCCGACCGCCAGGGTCGTCGGCAAAGTTCCACGCTAACGGTGGCTGCCGGCGCCGCCGTCAAGTGCTGCCCATAGAGGAGACGCCACGTGACAAGGGCGATGCCGACGGCTTAGCCATAGGCATAGTTTCAGATCTATGCCGACGGCTAGGCCATAGGCATAGCCCTGCCACATGGCGCCCTCTACTAGCTCCTGGGGCAGGGCTATGCCTACGGCTAGGCCGTCGGCATATATCTGAAACTATGCCTACGGCTAAGCCGTCGGCATAGGTGCCAGGCTATGCCGACGGCTTAGCCGTAGGCATAGTTTCTGTCTGATTTTTTTTTCTTTTTTCTGTTTGATTTCAATTCAAATTCACAGCAGATATATATGATGAAATAGACATACACAACATATATAAGTATCATCCTCACAACCAACACCATCACAACAATATAAGTATCATGACAAACATAAGCATCATCACAAACATAAGCATCTAAAGAAGCACACAAGTCATCTAAAAGACCATAAAAGACCACAAGTCATCTAAAGAACACAAGTTTATCATCACCACCACCGTCACCCAAAGGCTTAAGCGCCAGGACATCCACCACCACCGCCAAGGTCGTCACCGCCAAGTCCGCCGAAGCCCAGGTCGTCACTGCTAGCGGCAGCGCCACCGCCAAGACCGCCACCGCCACCGCCTCCGTGGATCGGAGTGACCGGGCTCTGTGACTCGGGAGTGATGCCAAGACCAGTACCACCACCAACGGTAGATCCACCGGTTCCCTGGATGTTGAAAATACATGTTAAGGGGATATATGATTGTGTTGAATAAACGGTATGCTTTGGGTGAATAGTTTGGGATGTGCTAACCGGCGAGGGGCCAGGGTTCTGTGCCAAAAACTCCTCAAAAGTAAGCAGCACTGGTTGTGGTGGAGGAGATGGTGCTGGTTGCAATTGAGGAACCCTGCCGGCCGCCATGCACTCAACAACGTGCTGCATGTTAATTGACCAAGTAAACAAGAATGTTAGAAGAAATGCAAGTGCAAA
Source organism: Thinopyrum elongatum (assembly GCA_011799875.1). NCBI lineage: Eukaryota > Viridiplantae > Streptophyta > Magnoliopsida > Poales > Poaceae > Thinopyrum > Thinopyrum elongatum. The sequence goes on from CM022302.1 coordinate 477,257,056, forward strand.
ATAGAAGTGAAATGAAAAGGGCCAAACTAACCGCCATCATGCGAGAGTTGTGCACATGAAATGCTAAAAGGCTCGCGTGCCACGCCATGGTCTCCTGGCGTGTGTACTCCATGTAGGCCTACGGTATGACATGATGAAACTCATAAAACATCTCAATGCGGAAAATAAAGTGAGCAATGAAGATAAGAGGGAAAATACTTACAGAGTTCCGCTCAGCAAAGAGGAACTGTGACTGCGCACTGGTCATGGGCGTACTCATGCGCTGGCTCAGGCTCGGGTTGGTAGCTCGGAGCTGTGTGTAGGAGATAGAAGGAGTGATCACAGCATCCAGAATCGGCTGCCGACCGTGCTTCTTGGGCCCCATGCCCACCACCACCCTCTCGTCCAGATCCGCCGCAATGGGGTCAGGTGTGCCAGGATGTAAACTCAGATACCCCTCGGAGTAGGCCTTCTTATACATCGTGGTCTTGCCATAGTACTTGGCCTCTCCAGGCTTGGGCTTCCTCCGTGTATGGGCGATCTCCCATGCCTCCATGTGTGAGAGCGGCCGCTTCAGTTTCTCCTCCTGCACCACCAAACAACCAAACAGAGGTTAGTCATACATTAGAAAGTGATGGTAAAAAGAAGAAGAAGAATGTTTAATGTACATAGATATACCTCAAGTGTCTTGTGGAGAAAGTGGTTTCGGTTTCCCTGAGCATGTACTCCCTCCTTCCCTTGGTTAGCCTTATTTTTGATGCTCGTAGCCGCCCAGGCTCCATCCTTATCACACCACAGATCCACCAATGCTGCCCAGGACTCGTCTTTTCCATAACACCAATTTGGACACACCTACATAATGAAAGCATAATGGCATGTCAACACGAAATGATGAAATGTACCACAAACATCGGAAATAAAAATCTTTTATACTTACCGCCAAGTACTCATGCCTCTCCAAGGTAATGCCCATCCTCCGCGCTTCTTCCTTGGTCATCTTCACACCAAGAGCGTTGTGATAGTATGTCGAGATGCCCGTAATGCCAGCGATTCTGCACAGGCCCCCCAACAATACCTCGTTCGCGAGGTGCAAAATGAGATGTGTCATCGGAGTAAAGAAGCCTGGCAGAAAGATCTTCTCTAGCTTGACTATCAACTCTGGTGCCTTCTTCTGCAATTTTTCAATCACGTCTTTACTTACTTTTTTAGCACAGAGCGTGCGGAAGAAATGGCTTAGCTCGGCAAGCACTCGCCAGACATGTTCGGGGACATAGCCTCGAACCATCACCGACATTATTCGCTCAATCCATACATGGTAGTCATGACTCTTCAGGCCGGTCACTTTGCCCGTTGAAAGATTGACTCCCTTACTTATATTCGATGCATAACCATCGGTGAACTTCAAAATGTGTTTCAGCCAGATAAGTACTTCCTTTTTTTCTGGTGGTTTAAGGACAAAGTCAGCATCTGGCTTAAACCAGTTTTTTCGACCGCCTGTGGGAGGCTTCATGTTTAGACGTGGTCTATCACAAATTCTCTGTTGATCGGCTCTAGCTTTAACGTTATCCTTCGTCTTATCAGGAATGTTAAGGATCGTGCGGAAAAGTGACTCAGCGACATTCTTTTCGGTGTGCATCACATCGATGTTGTAAGGAAGTTTGAGGTCCTTGAAATAGGGAAACTGCGAGAAGGGGGTAATGTGAGTCCAGTTGTGCGTCTCACCATATCCCTCGAAGCCTTTGGCTTTGGCTTTGCCTTTGCCTTTGACTTTAGGCTTGAGAGCTTTCAGCTGAGCAAGAACATCTGCCCCCGAAAATATTGGAATCTCGGTTACTTCATGAACAAGCCGGCTTTTCGTGAAGTTCTTCTTGTCTTCCCTGTCTGGATGGTCTGGAGGGAGGAACTGTCGATGCAGGTCAAAGGCTACATACTTGCCACCCTTACTCAGCCAAATCATTCGCAGAGCCTGCATGCACACTGGGCATGGCATCTTCCCACTAGTACACCATCCGCAGAATAGAGCATAGCCGGGAAAGTCATGCATGCAATAGTGCAACCAAACTTTCATCAAGAAATTTCTCTGCAGATCCCGGTCGTATGTCAACCTCGGAAAGTACCAAGAATGGTGCAAATCATCCACCAGCGGCTGCATAAACACACCCAATTGCTTCCCCGGGTATTCAGGCCCCGGAATGATGAGCGACAAGAACATGGTCTTGCGTTGCATTAGGGCACCGGGAGGGAGATTGAGCGGAATTACAAACACGGGCCAGCAACTATATGGATTGGACGACATACCATATGGATTGAACCCATCACCTGATATGGCTATTCTGACATTCCCAGCCTCGGCTGCTTCCTCGGGGTATTCTTCATCGAACGACTTCCATGCTTCGCCTTCCGATGGATGTACGATTTTATTTGGATTGTACCTTATACCTTCCTTGTGCCACTTCATCATTTTGGCAGACTCCTCCGTGATGAAAAGGCGCTGCAGTCTTTCTATGAACTTGAGATACCGAAGAACCTTAGCGGGGATGGCCAGCTGCCTTTTCTCACCATCCTCACCGACCACCTCAAGGTACCGAGACGAACCGCACTCCCTACAGTACTTGTCATCCGCATACTCGTGCCTAAACAAAAGGCAATTCTTCGGGCAAACATCTATTTTCTCATAATCCATAAAGAGTGCCTTCATGATTTTCTTTGTAGCGTACATGCTTTTCGGCAGTTCATGACCCTCAGGGAGGCTGTTAGCCCATACTCCCAGGAATGCTTCGAAGCATTTCTGGCTACAGCCGTACTCAGCCTTGACTGCAATCAGTTGCGAGATGGCATCCAGCTGAGATATTTTTGCACCCGCATAAAGAGGTTTCTTCGACAAGGCCAAGACCTCCAAGAAGGCCTTTGCGGTTGCCTCCGGCTCCTCCGGTTCATTCTCTGAAGGTGTCGCATGTGCCGTTTCTGCAGCAATGACATCATCTAGCATGTCCCTGACCCCGTCGTCCGCATAACCATCGATGCGTTGTCGCATCACCTCCTCTCTACCACGGTCCTGCTCGGCTAAGTTTATCGGCGGCATGTCAAAGTTTGGCATATATCCGTGCGTGCGAAGGTGGTCAGTCATGTCCTTCTGATTTCTGCGGTGACGTCTGGCACATCTCGCACAGGGGCATGGTGGGATAATTCTCATTGGACTACGGAATATCTCCTTCAAATACACATCGGTTTTCGCGATCCACTCTGATGTTACTCGATTCCGACGGATAAAACCACTGTACATCCACTGATTATCTGCCATCATCTGCTTTATTGGGAGTCACACAACAAAATTAAGGATTCATTTAAATTAATCACATCAAATTTTTATTTTCTACGGCGTTGACGGCACTGAATCCACCTACATCTCTAATAGGTAAAGATGGGTCCTAATCCCACCCGAGGATGTGTAGATTGAGTACGTTCTTCATGCTCTACCCCGTTCCGAAACAAAATTTCGGCAGCACCTCCCCGCTATTCTCCAGATACATGTCGCGGCTAATAGCCGAGAGAATGTGCTCCGGAGAACAACGGGGAGGCGCCGCCGAAATCCTGTCTCGGAACAGGGTAGAGCATGGACAACATACCCAATCTACACATCCTTAGGCTGTCCGTGGAAAACGCTGGACAATCCGAAAGAGCTGCGGTGATAAATATGCAATTGAATGCATATTTATCGATGCAACCATTTCGGACGGGAGACGCCTAGGTTACGCGACTTAACGAGAAAAGAAAATCTAGTGACATGATTATTAAGATGGATTCGTAGCTCACCCTCGACTGTAGACAAAGTAGTCAAACAGCGACGAAATCACGGACCAATGCCTTCGACGACGATGACTCCAAAGATATGCAACACCACAAAGCCTGTAAATTTTACCGACAAAAAAACTTAGATCATCAAGTGTCAAAAACTTAGATCACGGACCAATGCCTTCATAGATTTATTTACTAGATGCCTTCATAGATTTTTTAGCAAGACCATGAAGTGTCAAAAAAATATTTCTATCATTATTTTGTAGCAAGACCATCATGAACAAAAAACCACTCATCACGGAGATGCGACACAACAAAGAATGCTAATCCACCGTGCCAAAAGTATATATATCATCTCATCGCCGTGGAAGTATACATATCATTATATGTTATATAAGTAATCTTAACATCAGTGGCGGAGCCAGGATTGGAGCAAGCCCCGGGCCCAAAAAAAATTTTTCGTCGCGAGAGAAAAACTTAACGTCCATCAGGCTATAGCTACCTCAAAAGAATACCTCAAATATGGCTCAATTGCACCAAAAATTTAGACACTTCCGTTGCGGCCACCGATAAATAAAATCTCTTCATCTTTTATTTCTACAAAATGAAATGAAATTGATATCAACAGCAGCAACCGCATTCACTTTCAAATTCAATTAAAATGTAATTGATTTTTTGACAGCAGCAGCAACCATTAGCAGTACTGCAGTAGCACATCCACACATTAGCATATCAATAATTGTACTGCAGTAGCACATCCACACAACAGCAGCAACCATTCATGATTCATTAGCATCAGGACTGATTAGCATAAACACATTAGCACATCCACACAACAGCAGCAACCATTACGAGTATTCAGTACCATATCCATTCATTAGCATGAGACCATCAGTATTAGGATTTATTGTAGATGCACTTGCTGTTTGAAGAAAACTTGAAATTACCTCGGCTGCAGTCGGGGCAGCAGTTGCGCGGGGGAGACCGGGAGGCGGGAGAGGCCGGCAGGACTGGAGGGTGGAGCAGGGCCAGAGCAGAGCCGGCGCGGCGGCGCCCCGCGCCCGGCTGGAGAAGCAGAGCAGGCGAGCCAGGCGAGCAGCGCAGCCGAGCAGGCGAGCAGGGCTGCAGCCTGCAGGGGACTGGATGGGAGCGCCGGAGTCAGGGGAGGGGAGCAGCCGAGCAGGGGACTGGAGGGGAGTCACCGGAGGGCGGCGGCGGCTGCCTCGGCACCCTGGAGGTCTGGAACTCGCGTCGCGTGGCTAGGTCTGGTCGTCTGGGTGTCTGGCTCGGGCTGCTATGCCGGCAAGATGGAGAGGCTGGCCTGGGCCCTGCCTGTGTGTTGGGCCACGCCCCGGGCCCATTCAAAAAATATGGCTAGGTCCAAATCGATCTGCAATGCAAATGCATAAGCTTTTCATCGTGTCGCTCATCTCCGCCTAGAGAAAGAACGAGTAAAATTTGGGACTTGCCAATGCTCTCTAGTCCCTTCTCCTGTGCACACACCACACCATATTTCCCTATGAAACTTTCATTACTTTTTCGTGATGAAAAACTAAAGCTGCTGTAGTGCTATTCCTTGCATTCGACATTCAGGAAGAACAGGGTAAAATATCCAAGCACTAACAGTATATATATCCAAGCACCAAATTGACTTATTATATATCCAAGCACTAACAGTAGGTAAAAAACTAAAAAAAACTAACAGTATGTATATATCCAAGCACTAACAGTAGGTATATATCAAATTGACTCATTATCCAAGCACTAACAGCAGGTAAAAAGCTAAAAAAAAGGAAAAAATCAGCAGCAGAGGACGCCGGACCGCCGGAGCCGGTGCTCACCAGTAGCAGAGGGCCGGCAAGGGGGCGCCGGACCGCCGGAGCCGCGGCCACGGCCACCTCACCAGCAGCTACGGGGCGGGAAGGGGGCGGGGACGACGGGGCCGGGAAGGGGGCGGGGACGACCGGGTCGGTGCGGGGATGGGGCCGGGCCGGGACGGCCGGCGGTGATGCGGGGCGGGCGGGGACGGCCGGCGGCAGTGCGGGGCGGGGACGGACGGCGGCGGTGCGGAGCGTGGACGGGGGCGCGCGCGCGGTGCGGAGCGGGGACGGGGGCGCGCGCGCGGTGCAGGGCGGGGACGGGGGCGCGCGGTGCAGGGCGGGGACGCCGCGATGCAGCCCGGGCGGGGGCGGCGCCGGCGCAGAAGGGGGCGGCGGCGGCGGCAAAGATCGAGGGCGGCGCCGGGGGTGGATCGAGCGGCGTGGAGGCACGAGTGGTCGGGGCGAGGTGGATAAGGCAAGAGTGGCCGGTCGGTACGTTGAGTGGATAAGGCACGAGGTATGCCGACGGTGTAACGGTCGGCATAGGTTCTGTTAACATATGCCGACGGCTAGGCCGTCGGCATACCTTTTTTTTGCGAGGACCTTTTTTTATACATTATTACTTACTCTAGTTATGTCATTAGTGATTTCGTCAGATCTGAATAATTCTTGTTTTATTTGAACAAATAGTATCGTTGGTGCCAAATTCTCACATCCAAACATCTCTATTCATCCGGATTTATTTGACAAATACTATCATGCTTAGCTTCAAGAGCTGCCGGAAGAAGAAGAAAGAACATAAAGATTTTGTGAGTTAGTTCTCGGGTGTTGGATTTTGACTTCTTGAAAAATATTAACGCAAGAGAGCGGGTACATGTATATACCTTTTTTGGGTGGTGAAATACCGCAACTAGAAGAACCCGTGCGATGTTTCGGTGGCTGAGCTACACCCGGAAGCCCCATCGATCGGACTAACTCTAGCACCGTTGACCCGATGATCTACGCCTTTGACTTTCGCCGGACGGGCTTTGACCAGTGGACTCTTCCACCTGGTTGCAATAGGTCAGCACATAGGAACATCCCCGAACAGGGTCTGGACCCAACCCACCAATAGATTCCCTCCGGTTCGACCACGACCCGCACGGTTCCCCTCATCCAAGTGACGGCGGCGCTGCCGTCCGTGAAGGGAGGCCACACCCCGAGCCCCAAGACGGGCGTCTACGCATGCCACAACACTTTCACACATGCATCGGGAGCCGTGCGATGTTTCGGTGGCATAGCTACACCCCGAAGGCCACCCCTAATCCCAGTTGACCCGATGATCTAACCCTCTTGACTTTCGCCGGACAGGCTTTGACCAGTGGACTCTTCCACTTGGCTGCGATAGGTCAGCACACAGGAACATCCCCGAACAGGGTCTAGACCCAACCCACCACTAGATTCCCTCCGGTTCTACCGCACCCGCACGATTCCCCCCTCCAAGTGATGGCGGCACTGCCGTCCGTGGAGGGGGGGCCACACCACGGAGCCCCAAGACGGGCGTCAACGCATGCCACAACACTTTCACACATGCATCAGGAGCCGTGCGATGTTTCAGTGGCATAGCTACACCCCGATTCCCCCCCTCTAACCAGATTCCCTCCGTGTCGACCGTTTCCCCCCTCCGTGACACAGGGGCAGCGACGTCCGTGAGGGGGGCAATCGATATACCATTGGGGTATGATTTTTTTTAGATAAGGCACATTTATATTGTAAAAAAATAAAATAATAAATAATACTAAAAAAATAAAAAAAATAAAAAATATAGGTATGCCTACGGTAAGGCCGTAGGCATAGCTGCGCACACGGAGCTCCAATGCCATGGATCGATGACGTGGCGATGAACGCGGATTGATGACGTGGCAGAGGGCATGGGCCAGTCCTACGGCGACGGCTATGCCGTCGGCATATCTCTGCCACACCACAGACCCCCTCCCCCTCGGATCGATGACGTGGAGACGGCGTGGGTCGGTGATGTCAACATATCTATGCCAGGCTATGCCGACGGCTTAGCCGTAGGCATAGTTTCAGATATATGCCGACGGCCTAGCCGTAGGCATAGGCTCCACATGGCGCCCTCTGGTAGCTCGTGGTAGCCCTATGCCGACGGTTTAGCCGTAGGCATAGTTTCTGTCTAATTTTTTTTTCCTTTTTTCTGTTTGATTTCAATGCCGACAGCCGCCGTTAGCCCCCGTCGGCGTAGTTCCGACGTCGTCAAACGGTCACCGCTGACCGGGTAGGCGGGCCTCATCTATGCCGACGGCCTCATCTATGCCGACGGCCCCCGTAGGCGTATCGCCAGAGGTCCTGACGGCCGTAGTATGCCGACGGCCCCCGTCGGCATAGATCGACATATGCCGACGGCTTTTCTACGCCTACGGCCTGCCCTAGGCCGTCGGGATATGTCCATCTATGCCGACGGGGGCCGTCGGCATAGATGAGGCCGTCGGCAACTACGTTAATTCTGGTAGTGTTGCTTTGCTAGCAGTGAAAGGTTCCATGCATCTCGGTCTATTTTTAGTAGGTTTTAGTATGAAAGGTTCGATCATCTAATGCATAAGCTACCAAGGGTTCCTCACCTTTTCCATCTTTGACGGTACTGCATTTGTTCCTGCTGTCCCGGTTGGCACCATGTTCTTTGATGTGGTCTTGAAGAACACCAGCCATTGCACACCCCAGTGAGGACCTTGAATGAATCAACCATTTATTTCAGACTTGCAAACTTTGCTAGGCACTGCCCGGCTTCATCTAATGCAACCAAAAATGACATCTCTAATAAATCTGGCGCATTTTGGACAAGCAAACCTGCCAGCTTCAAATTGCATTACACACCATGGTTTCGACTAGTTGCTTTGTTCATTTAGTATGAAAAGTTCAAGCAGTACAGCCGCATGTAATGGGACCCAACGTGTTGGTAGTTAACATGCATTCGTTCAATCCATTTGTTGTAGCACCGGCATCTAATAAATTTGATCGGTGGGAGGTTATTGTGTTACATGCACGCGTTATAAAACTTCTAGCTTACATCTTTCACACAAAGTTTCAGTACCTTCAGTGGAAGGATGAGCTGGCTGTAGGTGCCTCGCGATGCACCAGGCCAAGTAAATATTCTCTTTATTGTGCTCCTTGATCGCTTACTCTCTTTCTACACGTCTGGATGTAAGCTTCCCTTTAAACACATGCAGGAGTGCCGACAATAGCCAACGGTGGCATATGGACCCTAACTGCATGTACATTTGTTTCTACTTCGTGGTTAGCTATAGAGAAATGTGGAGATAATGGGTGCTTAGCTATAGAGAAACGTGGAAAGGAGCGCTGACAAAATACCCAGACAACCTACGATCCCAGGATTCCAGGAAGTAGGTCACATACCGTTCAGTTTGACATTCGGTACATAGGTGTAGTCACAAGTCTCTACACTTGACGCATGCGTCCCGCTTTTTTTTTACCAAACACATTATATTAAAAAAAATTACATTCGGACAGTGCACCTTAACTCTTTATACCTCGTTTTTTAACAAGTACATAATGATACAAGAAAATAATCATTTTCCCAGCTTGCTTTCAATCATTTGGAAAATCCATTGGTGTTTCTGCAAAGTATATGAGCTGATGCTTGCACGTTATGGGGGGTGCTTTCACAATTAGCAAGTCAATATATGTGCAAATGATTTCGCAAAATAAAAAGATATGTGCAAATGAGCGTGTCGCTCCCGCGGGTGGTCTGGGAGGGAACCCTAACCGCCCGCTCGGGTCTGGGCGGCGCAGGTCGGTCGATTCTGCAGGGGGCTCGCGCTCAAGCAGACGCGCATGGAGTCGTGGTGGTTCGGCGAGCGCAGTGGTCTGGCATGTGGAGGTCCGAGGCGATGCGTGTGCAATGGATTTGGATGCTCCGACGATGGCTTCGGGCGCCGCTGGTGCGTAGAGGTTCTGGCGTGTGGTGGTGAGGGAGGGGGCCATGAAGCTCGAGCAGCGTGGCTTGGAGGCCCGGTACCACGCCAGTTCGGCTTCATGGGTCAGAGCAGAGAGGTGCGAGTGTGGTGGATCTGGTGTCTTTAGTTTTTAGCATCTACCAGCGTCAACGCGCCTCATGAAAGGCCGAGGCCAGGAATAGCGGCGGTTCTTAGAGCAACTCCAACGCGCTGACGCAAACTATCCGTGAGTGTCCGTTCGGGTAGAAACGGACGAAAACTCCGGCCCAACGCGCCGACACAAACGGACGAGTATCCGCGCACGACCCATTTCAGATCCAAATTTGGGCCAGGTTTGCGTAGGTGCGGACGTGCACGACCCTCACCCTTGTCCTCCCCATAGCCTGCCAATCGGTGGCACATCCTCCCCATTTCCCCCCCTTCCCTAACTCATCCCCCACCGCGCCCGCCATGGACAGTGCACCGAACCCCGCCGCCGCCGGTGGCCTAGCCTCCAATGCGAGTCTCGTGTTCTTATGATAGTTCGTCGATCGTCGGTTCCAACACTTCCACGGCCATCTCCCATAACTCCCATTGAAGCTACTAAGTGAGTGTGATTAGTACAGATATATATAGTGGACAGAGGGGCACGGGGCGACGAACGCCGTATACTCTTCTCTGTATTCAGCACAAACTGTTACAACTGGCGCACGCTACACAACCGAACAGTACTCAGGGCGGAGAACTTTATACGCGGGTGCACGTACGACGCCGCGGCCAACTCCTGCCCGCTGCGCGCGATCCGCATGCGCCCACGACGCGCTCGTACGCGCGTGGCGCAGCTGCATACCAACAGATCGCAACGCCCAGTCGGCACTCTCCCTAACGGCCTCCACGTTCGGCCATGCAAACCAACTCCACCATGCATTAACAACCACGCATGGCTAGCTAAAAGCACTGGCTCTTACGCCTGCCCAGCGACACGCACGCACGCCACAGCCTAGCTATTGCCACGAGCCCACACACGCACCCTCGCCACGGCTCGGCACGTCCAGTGCGCGCGCACACACTGGTCTCCACCGCCGTCGTGTCTTATTTTCCTTACAGGAAGTAATTCCAGGGGAAGCATTTTCATGAGTATTGTGAAGGTTGAAGATGGTTTTTCAAGCATCTTCATAAAGAAATCAGATGGTCGTTCCAAACGACCAGTGCTCAGAACATACTCTCTTTGGAGCAAACTGGAGGCCTTTGGACGTGATGATTGACTAGCAGACGGGACATACACATGCACAACACATATGTTCCATGCACTGGCCCTGATTGGCCCGTTAAAAGATTGATCCATCCATGCATGTTCAAGTACCTACCCATCTCACCTGGCACTAGACCAATTAGAGCAAAAGCATAGACGACAAGAGACTATATTTTTTATTCCTAGTAACAAATATTATCACACCTCACTGAGTATTACTCGGGTTATAAACATACTAATAATCAATGGATTTATTATTGGTTTTGAAAGGAGAGGAGCTACATGAAACCTGTAGGCTTTCATTCGCAAAAGAAGAAGAAAAAAAAGCCTGTAGGCTTTGCGCTTGTGCGTGAAATGGGAAGACGAGCAGCGCCAGAGCAGGTCTGTGACGCGTAGCAGCCTTTGACTTGTGCCTATGCGATAAGGGATATGCTGCGAGATCCTTTCTGCCACATCTCCCCAAAAATACACATGAAATGATGACATGGATAACATCTTGTGTTTGGAAAACAATACAGATAGCACAGTGGATTAGGCATGCGGTGTAAAAGATACTAGTGATAATTATCTTGATAAAATGACTTCCATGGTACTCTGGGTGAAGAAAACAAAGTCGACACTATATAAATGCTACTATTCACACTTTTTGTACTTGTTATTTTGTGTTTTTGGCCCTAAAGTTGATGAAAGTTATTCCTTACGTGAAACTTTTTATACGAATATAACATTAGTTCAAGTTTATTTTCAAAAAGTTTCTGGATTTTTTTTACTTTTTCTAAATTATTATTTTTCAAATCGGGTACATTGTGCCCCGAGACCCACTGGCTATCTTTTCCAAAAAGTCAAAAATTGAGTAACACGGAGGCTAGATGGTGTAACTGTAAAAAAAATGCTACTCCCTCCGTTCCAAATTACTCGTCGTGGTTTTAGTTCAAATTGAACTAAAACCACGACGAGTAATTTGGAACGGAGGGAGTAGATGGTCTCTGAGAGTAGCACTGATAGAGCAAATGATTTTTGGCCCATGGATTATCTAGTAGAGGGACACGTGCTCGTGTTGTTTTTATATGCAAAAACAAGTGCAAGACAAACTCATGTCATGGGCAGTCCCATTTGTTTCCCTGAAGAAGTAAAGAAAATATCTATCACACACTTTCCTCAGAACCGTACCTTAGTTTTGCCCGGCATTATTGTATCAGATCTATCATCAAATTGAAGTGCTCATCTAAGGAACCAGGCTGCATGGAGAAAAGCGTCGGCTCAGATGCCTGCCGCCCCGAGCCAATGCCGGAGGGGAGATCAAATCTCCCCTATGTCCGAGCCCTGCCACAACACGCGAACGTCATTCCACCTACCGGCTGCCTAGAGCTAAACAAGACACACACCTGTTGACGGATTGCAGGGAACTGCCTCGGCACCAACATAGTCGTCATCCCTCACGGGTGAGCTTAACCACTTCAAATGATGGCGCCTAGACACACACATAAGAAGAAAGAAAGAAAGAAAGAAAGAAAGAAAGAAAGAAAGAAAGAAAGATAGATAGATAGATAGATAGATAGATAGATAGATAGGTCGGGAGCGACAATGTCAATAGTGTGGTGATCCAATGGGTACAACATCCATGGTATAAAAAGGTGCCCGATCCAATTAAAAGGGTGCATGCATACGAATGTGTAAGGTTTGCGCAATGGGAAATGAAGGTTCCCGTGTCAATATGACGATACGGCGATAAAAGAACACCATGAGGGGTGTGACTTGCAAGTTTTAAATTACAATTGTCCGTACATTATTGTTGTTTTCTCTTATGTGAGCTTAACGACGTCAAGTGTTGGCGCCTAGACACACACAAAATGTGACTTGCATGTTTTCAATAACAATTGTCCTTTCATTATTGTTGAGATTAACCGCGTCAAGTGTTGGTGCCTAGACTCACACAAAGAAGAGAGAGAGAGAGAGAGAGAGAGAGAGAGAGAGGTCGGGAGCGCTGGCGGAAACGGATGGTGCTCCGATGGGTACAACGCTTATGGTAAAAGAAGATGCCCAATCCAATTAAAAGAGTGCACACATATGATTTTGTAAGATTTGGGCAATGAAAAATGAATGTTCTCATGTCATTATGACGATACAACAACACTGTGAGGGGTGTGACTTGCATGTTTTGAATTACAATTGTCCGTCCATTATTGTTGTTTCCACTTAATTGAGCTTAACTACGTCAAGTGTTGGCGCCTAGACACACCAAAAGGAGAGAGAGAGAGAGAGAGAGAGAGAGAGAGAGAGAGAGAGAGAGAGAGAGAGAGAGAGAGAGAGTGCCGACGGAAACAGGGTGGTGCACCGATGGGTACAACGCTCACCGTATGAAAAGGTGCCCGACCCAATTAAAAGAGTGCACATATACGATTGTGTAAAGTTTGGCCAATGGAAAATAAAGGTTCGCGTGTCGTTATGATGATCCGGCGATACAACAACACCGTGAGGGGCGTGACTTGCGTGTTTTCGATTACTATTAACCTTTCATTATTGTTGTTTACCTCTTAAGTGAGATTAACCACGTCAAGTGTTGGCGCCTAGACTTACACAAAAGAAGAGAGAGAGAGAGAGAGAGAGAGCGGACGGGAGCACCCGCAGAAACGTGTTGATGCTCTAATGGGTACAACGCTCATGTTATAAAAAGGTGCCCGGTTCAATTAAAATAGTGCACACATACAGTTGTGCAGGGTTTGGGCAATGGAAAATCAATCTTCCCATGTCAGTATATCGATACGGCGACAGTAGAACATCATGAGGGGTGTGACTTGCATGGGTCACTTTACAATTGTCCATTCATTATTGTTGTTCCCTCTTAAGTGAGCTTAACCACGTCAAAGTGTTGGCGCCTAGACACACACACAAGAGAGAAAGAGAAAGAGAGAGAGAGAGAGAGAGAGAGAGAGAGAGGGGTCGGGAGAGCCAGCGGAAACGAGGTGGTGCTCCGGTGGATACAACACTCATGGTAAAAAAAAAGGTGTCCGATCCAATTAAAAGAGTGCACACATACGATTGTGTAAGATTTCAGCAATGGAAAATGTATGTTCTCGTATCATTATGACCCTACGGCGATACAACCAAGCAGGGATTTGGCCCCAGCCCTAGACCAAAATCCAATACACCGGAGCTGAGACGAGGGCGCATGTCATCAGCTGAGTCCACCACTGCAGGAAGGGGATCCACACTCGTTGCCTTTAAAGATAGGTGACACCGGACGCCACCGGCCTCTCCGCCACAAACGATGGCCACGACCAGACCAAAAACGCCCGGTCAGGCCGCCGCCTAGAGCTGCCGCCAGGGATCGTGAAGTCATAGCCGGGCATCACTCACCAGACTCTCAACACCGCCGGCAACAAATCTAGGCCTGACCCAGACCTGCCAAGCCCACCTCGCCACCGGCCTTCCCCAACCTCGCGTCGTCGGAGAGAGCGCCCCGGATGCAAAGCCCCACCATCCAGAGTCGCCAGTGAGCGCGCAAGCCGCCACCATCTGCAGCAGAAATAGATCAGGGCAGGGGAAGCCCGATCCACCGTGAACGGGTGCCACAAGTGGCCACGACGCTGCCCCCACAGTGGTGGCGTCGCAACCACCGTTGAGCACCTCTAGGACCGCCATCCCAGCGTCCTTGCTCCGCCGGCGCGCATGGTGCTCAGGGACGCTGCCGTGCACCCGCCCAAGCCACCCTAAGAGGAAGGAGCACCGACCCCGGCGGGACAAGATCTGGCTCGCCGACCCACAGTCATTGCGCGCCCACCGGAGGCCAGCCCCACACGCCGCTGCCAGCACCTCCACCTCTGGACAGCCGCCAGCATCCCCACCTCGCAGATCCGTCGCCCGGGCGTCTACTGACGGCCTCTTCCACCGGCTCGTCGCAGAACAACGGTGCAGCACGGCCGGAGAGCAGCGCGCCGCCCCCGTTCTCAAAGCCAGTCGAGCTTCGTCGGCGGCCACCTCTGGGGGCGGCGAGACGCGGAAGGGGTTACATGGGTGAAGGGATGGCGCTAGGTTTTCTCCCCCGTGTCGCCATAGGAAGGGCGTTGCGGGGGTGGGGGGCACACATACAATTGTGTAAGATTTGGGCAATGAAAAATGAATGTTCCCGTGTAATTATGACGGTACGGCGAACACCATGAGCGGTGCAAACAGTGTGTTGGAAAATTAGGCAAGTTCATGATTAATTCTAGTAAATAATTCATGACTAGAACAGATACTAGCATGCAACAATCTAGCAAACTAGAAGAACAACAAGACATGCATAACAGCAGCGAATACGAAATAATAACTGTAGAGACAGACATGAACAGATGATGTTGGACGTACTGTTTGTTAGCTATTGTGGGTGTGACGGTGTTGATGACGATGTTGGCGACGATCTGCTGCTGACGGCGATGAAGACGACGATGAGTAGCACCGTCCGACTTGGACGGAAGACGACCCGTGATGACGAATTTGAGCAGTCGCGCAGAGCGCATCCCAAAAACCTAATTCGTCCTCTCCCGGTGCAGGATCGCAACGACGAACGGTTCCGGGGACCTGCTCTCCCACGCGCCGATGCACGCCGGCGTTTGGGATGAAGTAGACTACGACGACGGCGCAAGTTGCGAGATGAGGCAAAACTCTAGGTGTTTTTCGGTGTGTCTTTGACCGCAGCCGGTAGCTGTATATATATTAGGACCAGAGGCGGTATTGTGTCGCGATCACAATCCCAAACCGACTCGGTTTCTAATTCGTATACTTACCGGACAAGAAATCAAAAACTTGTCTGCCAAGACATAAAAAATAAAACGGCAAAAGGAAACTGCGCTCCTGCAAGGAGACGGATCGGATTTCGGCGGACCATTCACGCGCATGTCGCACGTACGCGCCTCGCCTCGCCTCGCCTCGCCACGGCCCGGCCAGGCGAGGCGAGCGAGCGCGCGCGTGTGGTCTTTCCTTTCTCTTCTCACACATCACTTAGAGTGGTGGAGAGAACCCACTATATAAAGAGGTCCAACTCTTCTTCAACTTCCAGGGTGGGACTAAACTTTAGCACCACCACTTGCCATTTTACACATGGGCTTTGAGATTTCAGAAATTGCTATGGGCCTAGCCCATTAATTCTAACAAGCCCCCACCAGATCTCAAATACCCATTTAGAGATTTGCCTTCTCTCACCACTTGTTTAATATACCAGTGTTTCAGCAGAGACTGTTAAGTTGAACTTCTGCCTAGAACTTTAAGCTACATCCATTCATAACTTGACAATGGACTATGCCTTGAATTGCTAGTTTTGTGTGAACAGGTTTCACTCAAAGTCTTAACCAGTACCTGACCGCCAGTAGGCTACCCCGCGGTTTGGAGCTTATACGTCATACTCCCTGGTCTCTTCGTGAGCTTACTAGAGATCACCCAAATCTCATAGACTGCGACGCTTACAGTCAGAACTCATATAGGTGTGTTCTTTCAAGACTGCTCTGTAGGACAACATCTTTGCTAATTATAGCCAATAGAACCACATTAAGGCATGTTGCCAACCTGCCTTACAGCTCTGAGCCTTACAGCTCTGAGAGTTTTGCATCTTTACTTAGAGACGGTCATTAGTTATTACTCTCCTCGGTTAACCAATAGCTTGTTCTTCCCAGATTCTAATTCACGGGATCTCCGATCACAAAGGTTGGGTTACTACTATGGTGTAACATCTATGGGTCTCATACCCATCTCCCTCGATGCAATATCTATCACATTTCGTGATAGTCCCTTTGTAAAGGGATCTGTCAGGTTTTTGTCTGTTTGAATATACGTAACAGTTATTACTCCAGAGTTTCTCAACTTCCTGACAGACTTCAAACGTCTCTTCACGTGTCTTGATGACTTCGCATTATCTTTAGAATTGTTTACTTTAGCGATAACCGTTTGGTTGTCACAATTCATAAGAATAGCCGGTACAGGTTTTTCAACCACATGCAAGTCCATCAAGAGCTCACGCAGCCATTCTGCCTCAACAGTAGCTGTGTCTAATGCATAGTTTTAAATAGCCGGCTATAGCCCTGCTATAGCTACGCTATAGCTGTTTGAGCATGTTGCCGCTATTTGATTTCATGTACAATTTGCCGCTATAGCCCCGCTATAGCTGTTTTTAAGGGCTGCCGCTATATACCATAGCCCGCTATTTAAAACATTGGTCTAAAGCAGTTAATTCTGCTTCCATAGTTGACCTCGTCAATATGGTTTGCTTGCAAGACCTCCATGACACTGCGCCACCTCCATGAGTAAATACATACCCACTTGTTGCGTAGAGTACATCAACATCGGAGATCCAGTTTGAATCACTATATCCTTCTAGCACAGCAGGATGCCCTGAATAAGTAATTCCGAAACTCATAGTACCTCTCAGATAGCGCAAGACCCTTTCTAGTGCATGCCAATGATCATCATCCGGGTTGGACATGAACCTACTCAGTTTGCTCACAGCAAAAGAGATATCTGGTCTTGTAGCGCTAGCTAAGTACATGAGTGAACCGACAATTTGAGAGTATCTTAATTGGTCTCTTGTTTCTTTCTGAGTGTCACACTGTGATCATAAGGTGTTGAAGAAGGCTTGCTATCCATAAATCTGAACCGGCTCAAGACCTTCTCAACATAGTGAGATTGCGTTAGAGTAATCCCACTCTCATCCTTAATAAGTTTGATGTTTAGAATTACATCGGCTTCTCCCAGATCTTTCATGTCAAAACTTTTTGATAGAAAAGACTTGACCTCATTGATCGCATTAATGTTTGTACCAAAGATCAGTATGTCATCCACATACAAACATAATATGACACTATTGCCTCCACCATGGCGATAGTAAACACACCTATCAGCCTCGTTAATGACAAATCCTGCAGAAGTCAGAGTTCTTTCAAACTTCTCATGCCATTGCTTAGGTGCCTGTTTCAGGCCATACAAAGATTTTAACAACTTGCACACTTTTCTCTCTTCACCCTTTACGACAAACCCGTCAGGCTGATCCATATAGATTTCCTCTTCCAACTCTCCATTGAGGAAAGCTGTCTTTACATCCATTTGATGAATGATAAGACCATAAGATGCAGCCAAGGAAAGTAACACTCGAATGGTGGTCATTCTAGCAACGGGTGAATAGGTGTCAAAGTAATCTTTACCTTCTTTCTGAGTGTAGCCCCTGGCCACTAGCCGCGCCTTGTACTTATCAATAGTACCATCAGGCTTTAGCTTCTTTTTGAACACCCACTTACAGCCCACAGGTTTACAACCATATGGTCTATCAGTTAGTTCCCAAGTTCCATTAGAAAGAATTGAGTCCATCTCATTATGAACAGGTTCTTTCCAATCATCTACATCCGGAGATGCATATGCCTCTGCAATCGTCTTGGGTGTGTCGTCCACAAGGTATACAATGAAATCATCACCAAAGGATTTTGCAATCCTTTGTCTCTTGTTCCTTATAGGAACTTCATTGTTATCCTTCTCAAGGACTTCCTCATGTGATTGTTCGAAATATTCATCAGTTGTACTAGATTCAGGAATTATCTCAGAAGAAAATCTAGCAATGCTATGCATGTCTTTCATAGAAAATATGTTCTCAAAAAATGTTGCATCACGAGATTCCATTATAGTATCAACATGCATATTAGGTACTTCAGATTTTACCACTAAAAATCTATAAGCAATGCTCCGTTGAGCATACCCTAGAAAGACACAATCCACTGTCTTTGGTCCAAGTTTGCGTTTCTTAGGAATAGGAATATTGACCTTTGCCAAACATCCCCAAGTGCGCAAATAAGAAAGTGATGGTTTTCTCCCAACCCACTCCTCATAAGGGGTTTTCTCCTTATTATTGTTAGGAACTCTATTCAGGACATGACATGAAGTCAATAGAGCCTCCCCCCACCATGCCTTAGATAAACCAGCAGTGTCTAACATGGCATTCACCAAGTCAGTCAATGTGCGGTTTTTCCTCTCGGCAACTCCATTTGATTGAGGTGAATAGGGAGGCGTCCTCTCATGAATAATACCATGTTCCTTACAAAATTCATCAAATACTTTGGGAAAATACTCTCCACCACGATCGGACCTAAGACGCTTGATCTTTCTCTCTAGTTGATTTTCAACTTCAGCTTTATAGATTTTAAAGTAGTCTAATGCTTCATCTTTAGTTTGCAAAAAATAAACATAGCAAAATCTAGTCGCATCATCAATCAAAGTCATGAAATATCTCTTTCCACCTTTTGTCAACACACCATTCATCTCACAAAGATCAGAATGTATGAGTTCTAGAGGTGCCAAGTTTCTCTCCTCGGCAGCCTTATGAGGCTTTCGAGGTTGCTTCGATTGCACACAACTATGGCACTTAGAACCTTTGGCAACAGTGAAATTCGGAATTAAACTCATACTGGATAGCCGAGACATTAAACCAAAATTAATATGACATAAACGAGAGTGCCAACTACTTGCATCATCATTAACGCTAGCACAAATTTGGTTTACTGACTTATTGCAAAAATCTGAAAGGGAAAAGCGGAACAAGCCTCCGCACTCATAGCATTTGCCTATAAATTGTTCAAATCTTGACACGATTACTTTATTCGACTCTAAAACTACCTTAAACCCATCTCGACATAGAAGGGAGCCGCTAACTAGATTCTTGTTCATAGTAGGGACATGCTGCACGTTCCTTAATTGCACGATCTTTCCCGAAGTAAACTTCAGATCCACCGTGCCAATGCCACGAACAGAAGCATGTGACCCATTCCCCATTAGGACGGAAGAATCCCTTGCGACCTGATAAGAAGTAAACAGGGAGACGTCAGCACACACATGAACGTTAGCACCCGAATCAATCCACCATGAAGATGATTGAAATACTGAAAGCACAATAGGTAAATTACCATACCCATCAGTATTGCTAGCGGTCACCATGTTGACAGTCTTGGAGCTCGTTTTTCCTCTGCGGTCTGCACGTTCAGGGCATTCCTTGGAAAAGTGTCCGGGCTTCCCACAGGCGTAGCACTCTAGCTCAGCCTTGTTGAACTTCTTCTTCTTGAAGGTAGTAGTCTTGGTAGGCTTGTTGAAAACAGGTTTGTTTTTCCCTTTGTTCTTGTTCTGTGGGTACCTCTGCACCATATTGGCGGTAGGCTGAACCTCACCTCCTTTCTCAGTAGTGTCTTTAGCCCGAGCTTTTTCTTCAACATCAAGAGATGCAATCAGATTTTCAACTGATATCTCCTGTCTCTTATGTTTCAGAGTTGTGGCAAAATTCCTCCATGAAGGAGGCAACTTTGCAATCATGCACCCAGCCACGGGTAGAACACACTTAAGGAGTTCAAGTTCTTTCATAATGCACTGTATATCATGAGCTTGTTCAACCACAGAACGGTTATTCACCATCTTGTAGTCATGAAACTCTCCATGATGTACAGTTCACTACTTGCATCTGTTGCACCGAATTTTGCATTCAGTGCATCCCACAGAGTCTTTCCGTCATCTATGTGCATATACACATCACACAGACGGTCAGCAAGAACACTCAGAATGCATCCCACAAACATAGTATTGGCTTTCTGGAATTTTCTCTAATCTTCGTCAGACATTCCCTCTGAAGCACCAACACTAACGTGGAAAACTTTCAGAGCAGTAAGCCAGAGCATGGTCTTCACCTGCCACCTCTTAAAGTGCACACTGGTAAATTTATCCGGCCTCAGTGCATCAGCGAATCCAACCATAGTTAACTCAGGAAATTGCCTACAGTTAGGTTTTTGGATTGTTGGAAAATTAGGCAAGTTCATGATTAATTCCAGTAAATAATTCATGACTAGAACAGATACTAGCATGCAACAATCTAGCAAACTAGAAGAACAACAAGACATGCATAACAGCAGCGAACACGAAACAATAGCTGTAGAGACAGACATGAACAGATGATGTTGAACGTACTGTTCGTTAGCTATTGTGGGTGCGATGGTGTTGATGACGATGTTGGCGACGATCTGCTGCTGACGGCGATGAAGACGACGATGAGTAGCACCGCCCGACTTGGACGGAAGACGGCCCGTGATGACGAATTTGAGCAGTCGCGCAGAGCGCTTCCCAAAAACCTAATTCGTCCTCTCCCGGTGCAGGATCGCAAGGACGAACGGTTCCGGAGACCTGCACTCCCACGCGTCGATGCACGCCGGCGTTTGGGATGAAGTAGACTACGACAGCGGCACAAGTTGCGAGATGAGACAAAACCCTAGGTATTTTTCGGTGTGCCTTTGGCCACAGCCGGTAGCTGTATATATATTAGGACCAGAGACGGTATTGTGTCGCGATCACAATCCCAAACCGACTCGGTTTCTAATTCATATACTTACCGGACAAGAAATCAAAAACTTGTCTGCCAAGACATAAAAAATAAAACGGCAAAAGGAAGCTGCGCCCCTGCAAGGAGACGGATCGGATTTCAGCGGACCATTCACGCGCATGTCGCACGTACGCCTCGCCTCGCCTCGCCACGCCACGCCACGCCACGCCACGGCCCGGCCCGGCCCGGCCAAGCGAGGCGAGCGAGCGCGCGCGTGTGGTCTTTCCTTTCTCTTCTCACACACCACTTAGAGTGGTGGAGAGAACCCACTATATAAAGAGGTCCAACTCTTATTCAACTTCCGGAGTGGGACTAAACTTTAACACCACCACTTGCCATTTTACACATGGGCTTTGAGATTTCAGAAATTGATATGGGCCTAGCCCATTAATTCTAACACAGTGGTGTATCGTGGTATTGCAATGCATCTTGATCTACGCACAAGAAATGATTCCTTTAGTCGTAAGCAAGCGAATATACAGTGGACCTTTGTGTTGTAACATGCTGACAATGCTGACGCCTGGTATAATGAATTCCAGCTATTAGGAACATTTTTTCCAAGTCCCCTCGTACAGATAACATCCATCAAAACACTGAAAACTCCACTATCAATCGGCATAAATGAACATAAGCTAAAACAGCTTGAGGCCCATCCAGAAAAAAGAATATACTAAAAGTGTTGGTGTTGATATTACAAGAACTTTCCCTAGCACATAGCTAAGCCTGAAAACTTCAGACATGGAGTCTTCGTAAGCACCGGTAGTGGTAGAGACGATGCTGGACATGGCTTTGGCTTGAGGATGATGACGGCTGTGCTGACTAGCAGAATGGTTGCGGTTCTAAATGGCTGTCCTATCCATCGTAGCTCAGCGCATCCGAACAAGGCTGAGAAGGAGGCCACACTGAATTCGAGGCAAAGGAAAGTGAGAGCTGACCATGCCATTTACGTAGACCACGGGTGGTGCATCTCTTGTGCCAATGCATAGGCTTGTCTACGGCATGCATACTGAAAACAGCCGGTCCGTCAGGTGCGTGTTGGACATGCGTCAGGTTTGTAGATGCTATGGGGGGCGCGTTCCTCATTGCATGCATGTCGTCAGGTCACCACCTTCACTTGTGGACACTGAAAATGCGCGCGAAAGTGGTGTGTCTTGGGACCGGCGTACTCCATGCAAAAATTCAGCAGATAATGGGAGTGCTTCTACATGCGTCCGCTCGCAGGATGACAAAAGCACAATGGTTCGCTTGGGAGTCTACCTCGTAACGGCCGGCGCGGGTTGGGGCATCGGCCCGGCGTGGTTGTTGCTCCGGCTGTGGGCGGCGGCCGTGGGGTGGCTCGGCTCTCTTGGTGTGGAGGCTTTCATTCGCCGTGCCGGCATCACGGCAGCTCGGCAGGCCGGCTGGGATAGCGGCTGGCTTTCTGGCGTCGGCTCGTCTGTAGGCGGCCCGTTTTGACCTTCGGTCCTCTCCTTGTCGTCTGGTTGCTACCTTCATCGAAGGTTCGGCCCTCCCCCGACAATGGTCCATCGCTCGTCTCGCGCCCGGCAGCAGGACCGACCTCGTCTCGCGCCCGGCAGCAGGACCGTGCTCGTCTCATGCCCGACAGCAGGACCGACCTCGTCTCGCGCCCGGTGCCCCGGACGGGTCGATGGAGGCCAGTTTTGGCCGACCTATTGGGTTTCGGCGTTGGGGCAGCCCAGGGGTGCGAAAGGCGGGCCCTTTCCGCTCGTATCTTTGGTTGGGGTTGCGGTGGGTCTCGAGCGAGGTGGTATCAAGGTCTGGGATGCCGGGGCGGCGGCCCTGGTGGTGGTTCCGCGGTGCTCATGGGCGGAGCCCGTGGTTAGGTGCTGCCCGATGGCCATGGTCGTGTGGACGGCGTGGTCGCTGGGGTGTGGCGTCCGGTGGTGGTGAGTGTTGGCCGGGGTGAAAACCTGATCTATCTTCGGACGGACCGGCGGCGGCGAAGCTCGTTCCCTTCTTGAAGGCGTCGTCGCGGCTCTCATTGCCCGTCGTGTTGCTCCAGGGGAAACTCTGATCCTCGGGTCGGGCGGTGGCGGCGCTCTGGTGTCGTAACCTTCCTGAAGGCGCCGCCTTGGAGCACACGATTCGTCATATGCAGCTTCATCTCTTCGCGGTGGCATGCTCATGGTTGAGGACTCCGGTTGCTCTTGTAGTACTAGGGGTAGTGTTGCTGCGCTCAGCGCCTTTGTATCCTGTCTTGGGTGTGTGCATGTGTTGTGATGGAGTGCGTTTGTATTTGAGCTGTGATCGGTCGGTGCTTTATATATAAAGCGGGGCGAAAGCCTTTTTCGGTAAAACTTAGAAAGTTTGGGTACGACTAGCTACAACTACAATGTGTCCAAAATGATGAAGCTTGCCCCTGTTGTGCATCTGTTAATGAAAGCGTGCCGACATATTTACCAATACATCAAATATTTTCCTATCTTTGTATGCTACGGGAAAGGCAACAATGACACTATTTTCCTTGAGATAACTCCTATTTTCTAACGCTATAGTGCTTGTATTTTTTTGAGGGGTAGTGCTCGTATTTTTATTGCTATATATACACAAAAAATTCAAGCAATGACAACCTGCTCTGCATCAGGTTTTGATTATACCGGCCCATTAGACGGTGAAGCAAGAGGATCCCATCACCATGTACAAAATAGTCCCACTAAAAAAAACCATGTACAAAATAGTGTACATAAAACATATGGGCTGTGTCGCAACCAGTCAACATAAAATATATGGAGACAGACGTCGATTCTCGCGATATGCACACGCCCAAGAAACAATAAAATGAAAAAAAAAGAATACGCACCCTTACTTTGCTAGAACCGAGCGAACAACAAAGAACCTTTCGTGGGCTGAGAACCTTACGCACATGTCCCGAAGACTGATGCGGGGCAGGCCATGCCAGTCTACACGCTGGGCCTATGGCCTATGCACATGTGAATGTGGTCCAATTTCATCCCAAAGAGGAAATAAACTTTAAACATCCAAAATGGTAAAAATGTTTAGAGGGAAAGGGAGTGGACCAGATCCCAACATGAGCATGTGGCTGAGATAGCAATCTCTGGTAAGAAACACAATAGCTTTGCTTATATATATATATATAATAGTTATTCTGATCACGGGGCATCTATGTAGGGGCGATGAGGTGTTCCCGAACTCCACAAAGTGGCAGCCAGGGAAAAGACCACGAACTGCCCACAGCCTCCCCCATCCCCCGATCCAATCACCGCCGCGCGACCCACACGGACCCACCCCCAGCGCTGCGCCACCGCGCGACCTACCAGAATCCTCGCCGCCGTGCCACCTCCCGGATCCCCCGCCGCCGTGCCCCGACCCGACCTAGCTACCGATGTCGCGGCCGCACCTCCCGTCGCTGTCCCCCCCAGCCACGATGTGCCACCCGTCTCCGTCCTCGGCCCTGACGCACCTCCGCCGTCGTTCTCTGAACCCGACGCCGGCCCCTTGGGCCGCGATGCCACCGACCCAAACGCGTCTCCTGCCGCCTGCCCGCCGGTTCCGACGCGCCTCGCGCCGTCCTCCCATCCCCGTCGCGCCTCCTCCAGCCGGACTTCCAAATGCAGAGCAAATCCCATGCTCCTGCAGGTCGACCTCGCTTCCCACGGCCGGACCTCCCGTGGAGCAGATCCCATGCAGGTCTCCCCCCATGCTCCTGCAGGTCGACTGTGTCGCGGCTCGAAGTTCAGCTGTCGACTGCTTCGGCCGGATCCATCTCATGTGCGTCGCTCGGGCTGGTGAACGTGATTGTGGAGGAGGCCCTCCGAACCGAATCCGCCGGCGTTGACTACGGCCAGCTCGTGCGGACGTGTGAGATCTGGCTGCAAACGCCTGCCTTCTCCTCTACTAACATGTATCCACAAAATTCAGAGATGTTCCGTCAAGTTCGAGCGCAGCAATAGGCCAAATTCTACCATACCTATACACTGTCCGACGTGAAGTTCTACTATTATTATACACCAAGTTCTATTACAGCTATGAGTTGGCTGTCACGGTGGTTTGCATGACTTGCTGCATGTTGCTTGTTACTGCACTTGTGTGCTTACGAGCTGCTACCATGTGTATTAACTTTCTTTTTTCCTAAGTTATATTTTGCTGCTATTTGCTAGCTTTGACCATCGGCATGTACATTCACATGGAGCTACATTGTAGAAAATGCATACGAGAGAGAGATGGATGAAATTTGCTAGTACAGTGGAAGATGGATGGATGAAGAATGAATTGATACACTGAAAGTGTGCCTACGTTGTAGGCAGAGTGCTAGGACGCCGAGTGATGAGTGATGTGTTTCTTTTTTTGGGGAGGGGGTGATCGAGAATACTAGTAGTTGAAAGACGTGTTCAGACCATGTACTACTTACGATATCTACAGCAGGAGTTTTGGGCTTTTCCTTTTTCCCATTTTTGATCGAGAACTAGTACTTCACTCACGTTCATCTGAAACCCCATCATGTCCATCCGATTTTTTCCGAAAAGTTCAAATTGTGAAAATATGGAAGTTCAAATTGTAAAAATTTAGAAAAAAAAAACAGAGAACACAAAAAATGATAGATAAAAAAATTAGTTAGTAAATTTTTAGAAAAAACAGAGAACACAAAATTTTGGCTTTAATTTATTTTTTTGCGAAGGTCAAAATGTTGTGTTTGAGAAGGTCGAGTGTGTTATCTCAGCAAGTTCAAATAAATTCAAACATGGGAGAGTTGTGATTTATTAGAACTTGAAGTGACAAACAAAATTAAAAAGAACACAAAAAAAAATTAAGTCTAGAAAATTCACTTCAAAACACTACCAAGAAAAAGAATGTTCTCTTTGTTATCGAACGCAAAAAAAAATCATGAAAGGGGGAATGCAGTTTTTGCATTTTCTAAAAGAACCAAGAAGTTCGAATTAAAATAACAGAGTAGTTCAATCTTAATAAATAATTCAGTTTTTTTGTTTCTATAAATAAACCCAAGAAGTTCAAACTAAAATAACACAATAGTTCAACCTTAATAAAAATAACAATTTTTCCTGTTTCTAATAATAAAACCAAGAAACTCGCATTAAAACAACAGATTTTTATAAAAAAACTCAGTTTTTTCTCTTTACCAAAGAATACAAGCAAGAAGTTCTAATTAAAATAGGAGAGAAGTTCGATGCATAACAAAACTCAAATTCTCCCTATTTCTAGGCAAAAAACAAATATGAAGTTCTATTTTTTTAAGTTGTCAGAAGTTTACTTAAAAATCATTTTTTCTTTCTCTAGGATATAAACCAAGAAGTCCAAATTAAAAAAATAGTGGAGTTCAATATTTATAAAGAACTCAGATTTTTCTTGTTACTAAAGAAATAAAATCAAGAAGTTCAAATAAAAAAGGAGTAGTTCGATGTATACAGGAAACTC
This sequence comes from Thinopyrum elongatum, assembly GCA_011799875.1. Lineage (NCBI taxonomy): Eukaryota > Viridiplantae > Streptophyta > Magnoliopsida > Poales > Poaceae > Thinopyrum > Thinopyrum elongatum. The sequence goes on from CM022302.1 coordinate 477,283,633, forward strand.
AAATTCTCTCTGTTCCAAGGAAGAATAAAAGTATGAAGTTTAATTTTAAAAAAAATTGATGCTTATTTAAAAACCATATTATTTTAGGAATAAAACTAAGAAGTTTAAATTAAAATAACAGTGAAGTCCAAAGTTTATTAAAATAAAAAACAACTCTTTATTTGAAATAAAAATGTGAAGTTCAAAGTAGAATAACCGAGAAGTTCGAAGTTTATAAACCACTCGGATTTTTTTCTCGTTAGTAAAGAATAAAATGAAGAAGTTCAAATTAAAATAAAAGGAACAACTAAAAAAAATTTAAAGGAATTTTCCAATTTTTTTAGAAAACTAGAAGTTCAAACTAAAATAACGAAGTGGTTCGATGTTTATAAAAAAATCTAGGATTTTTCCGATACGAACGGGTGAGGAATTACAAACAAAAAATACGTGGCCGAAGTTCAATATGAAGATAGCGAGCAGTTCAACTACTATACGGAATGCGTTCCAGATGAGAATAAAAGAATACAAAACTAAAAGCCTAAAAGGTTTGTTGCAAGAAGTTCACATGCTCCACCTTGCACGGTTCAAAAATTATATTACGAGACTCCGACCTTCAATTACATGTTAAAAAAAAGAGGCACAAACGACATCGTGTTTGCCATTTTAAAAACTGCTCAAACGGCAACGAATTTGTAACACCTGTCTACATGAAAAATTTGCTGCTATTCATAAGCTTTCCAACGGTATATTATGTGTTACATTTCGATGAACGGTTTAAAATTTTCATCTATACCGTTTAAAACACATTTTTATGTATTCAAAAAATTCTTTTGAAACATCACGAGTATGAAAAACTGATCAACACGGGAAAGTTGAGTGTTTTCAACAGCTTTCCATCCGTATATCATTTGCTCAATTCCGGTAAGTGGTTTGGGAGTTACGGGCAAAAAACAGCACATCAAAAACAGAGTGAAGTTCAAACAGACATGACCCGGAAGTTCAACTACTTCACGCAGTGCATTTCCTTTCGCGATGAAGGCAGAAATCATGATCTCGCCATTTTCTAAATTACTTAAAAACGGCTGGAAATCGGAGAAAACTTTACATACGAAAAAAATTTGCATTTTCAATAGCTATCCAACGGTATATTATTTACCCCATTCCGACAAAGTTTACAAAAATTACAGCCAAAAAACATTTTTAACCTTTTTCAAAATTGACTTAAAACCGTAAGGAATTGGGAGAAACATTATATACCAAAAAGTGTCGCATTTCTTCATGCTTTCCAACGCCATATCATTTGCTGCATTCCGATGGACGCTTAAAAAATTAACTCGAAAATACGAACTCGGTGAAACTTGGACCGTTTTCTAAATTACTCTTAAACCGTTCAAAATTAGAAAAAACTTTATACATAAAAAAGAAGCGCATTTTCATAAGCTTTCCAACGCCATATCATTTGCCTCAATTGGATTGGCCGTTTAGAAATGGCATCGAAAATAGGAACTCGCTTGTTCGGTTTGCGAAATTCTACGATTTTCCAAATTACTCTTTAACCATAGGGAATTAGAAAAAACTTTGTACATGTGGAAGGAGCGGATTTGCAGCAGCTTTCCAACGCCATATTATTTGCCTCATTCCGATAAACGGTTTAGAAATGGGATCGAAAATACGATTCAAGTTTTTTGTCTGAAGAAAAAATGGTTTTCAAAACTGCTCTTAAACCGCTTACATTTTGCCAAAAATTTAACTTGGGTGATGATACTCGTGTCCATAGCTTTCCAACGGTATATTGCAAGCCCCATTTGGGCAATGTTTGCGGAAGTTCAACCTATCACCGCGGGAAGTTCAACTACTACCGCTGGGGCAGGTCAGGTAGTTATCAGAATATTATTCTGATCCCGTGATCAGAATAGTGTTTATGTATATATATACATCCCAGCTATTCTGCAACTCATTCCTGAATAAGCTATTCAGGAACCCTTCCTAACTGCCCGAGAACAGACAGCTAACTGTGAGACCTATACAAGTTAACTGCCGGGCGGACTTTTTCTGTCACTGTTTTTTCGCACTGTTTTTTGGTCATAATTATTGAACCGTTAATCGGAATGATGCAAATGATATACCGTTGGATAGCTATTGAAAAGGAGCAAAAAACTCATGTTGATCGTTTTCCCAAAATTGATTCAGTTTTCAAACAAAATTCAAAAAACTAAAAATCCATCAAATGAGTTTTCAATGTTTTTGTGAAAGGAATTTTCAAACTTTTTGTCGGAATGATGCGTATGATATACCGTTAGAAAGCTACCAATTAGCCCAAACTTTGGCATATATAACACATTTTCAGATTTGCTACGGTTTAAGAGCAGTTTTCAAAAAACTAACATCATTTTCGACATTTTTTGCCCAAACTGCTGCAGTACACGCTAACTGCTCGCGCGGAATAGCTAACTGACATATGCTAAGAAGCTAACTGCTGAGACCGAAAAAATTGTTTTTTCCTTATATACTTTTATCGTCGGGTAAAGTTAACCGCCGGAAGTGAAATAGCTAACTACCAAGAATCGCGACAGTTAGCACCAAGTTAACTGTCGGGACTGAAAATGTTTTTCTTTTCTTTTTTGATTGGGTCACACTAACTGCGGGTATCAAATACCTAACTGCCCGGCGATGAGCAAGCTAACTCAAAGGGCTGATAATACTTTTTTTGCTTCTTTTGTTTTTTGTTCTTTTTATCTATTTTTTACCTGGTCAAGTTAACCGCTGAGACTGAAATAGCTATCTGTCGGGGTTGTGACAGTTAACACCAAGTTAACTGCGAGGATTAAAAATACTTTTTTTTCATTGTTTTTTTCCCCGGTTAAAGTTAACCGCCGGGAGTGAAATAGTTAACTACCGGGAATCGCGACAGTTAGCACCAAGTTAACTGCCGGGACTAAAGATACTATTTTTTTTCTTTTTCATTCTTTTTCCTGGGTCACGCTAACTATTGGACTGATAGTGCTAACTGACGGGACTATGGCAGTTAACACCAAGTTAACTATCGGGACTGAATGTACGGTGAAGTTAACTTGCCTATCATGGAGGTAGTTAACTGCACTGTCTGAAGATGGTAACTTCATGTCGTTAAGGAAGTTAACTGCACATTTATTTTTTTCCTTCTACTAAATGTTTTTTAGCAACTTAACTACTAGGCAGGAGGACTATCAGTTAACTGCACTGACTGCATGAATGTTAACTGCACTGTTTCAAATGGTAACTTCCTTTCTATTTATTTTTAAGAAACTAGGTGCACGAATGCGTGAAGCTAACTGATAGTCTAGGAGGAAGCTAATGGATGTAGTTACAGCATGCTAACTGTAGGATTATTATATAGCCAAATGTAATTGTGTAGGAGACAAAAAAGCAAATCACATAGTGAAGTTAACTGCACTGTCTCAAGACGGTAACTTCACGCCGTGGAGTAGCAAAAAAGCAAATGTACGGTGAAGTTAACTTGCCTATCGTGGAGGTAGTTAACTGCACTATCTGAAGATGGTAACTTCATGTCGTTGAGGAAGTTAACTGCACATTTATTTTTTTCCTTCTACTAAATGTTTTTTAGCAACTTAACTACTAGTCAGGAGGACTATCAGTTAACTGCACTGACTGCATGAATGTTAACTGCATTATTTTACGGGAGCTAACTGAAGCCTTTTTTTACGATTAGTTTTATGCATGCTAACTGTAGCCATGCACCCAAGCTTGTAAGGTTATTTTCAAGGAATTTATCGTCTTGAGGATCTGTACATGCTAACCACAGCAACACACTCATGCTAACTGGACCTTTTTAATAAAATCATGCAGAGAAAGGAGAGGGGAGGGGGAAGCTAATTGCATAATTCTGAAATTGTATCAGAGTGGAATAGTTTTACATGCAAAAAATAACATGTTTTTGCAAAATATATAGGGGGTGTAACCAGCATACCGTAAGTTGAATGTTTTTACAAGTGCTATTATATCTATTTCACATGTGTATCTATATTTTTCTTTTTTCAGTTTTTGAGCCTGCTGCTCCGTCTGGTTGGCTCCTGACCTCCTTTTGCCCCTGCAAGCTTCCGAGACCTTGTATCATGCTTTCGCTTACTTGCCCCGTCCTGTCCCTGGTGAACCATCTGCTCTGTCATTTCCAGAATCTCATTGCCTATTCTGACTACGTCGCACGTACGTGTGTTGTGCCCTTCGACCTTGTTACATTTTTTTGCATCTTTTCTTGAAGATCTTGCCTTGCCCAACATCTTTGTTGATGCGCATCCTCTTTGGTGAAGGCTCAGCATCTTCGTCACTATCACTTGTTTCATTTCCATCGTCACTCATATTTTCGCTGTCGTTGATAGCTTCCTCCTTCATACTTGCTTTCGACAGCAGTTTCTTGATAGTTGTGGCGACCTTGGAATTGTCCACAGGCCATATGTTTTCTCATGTGCTTGCAGTAGCTTTTGCTCCAACTGCCTTTTCACGCAAGTTCTTTTGTTGTGCCCACTAATCATATTGCAGTTGCTGCAAAGTCTGCTCCCTAGTGGCATGCCATCTTTTCCAATAACTGGCTCTGGCCTAGCAGGTTTTGAACTGCTTTTCTCACTGATTTCAGTTGGCTTTTGTTCTTGTTTCATGGCTGCACTCAGTTTGTTTCTACCCTTTGTTTTGCACACTGGGGGTGGGTGTATTTTGTCGCGATCATCATCCATACTTGACTTCTCAATCGCTGGATCTTTTTGTTCACCCATATCAGGGGCAACTTCATTTTCATCTACAGATGATTGTTTGCATCCCGTTGACTCCATGTCATCACCGTTCAGAGCATCCAGCTCTGGTTGCACCTGTTTCAGGCATGTCATCAGCCTATTGTAAGCTGCATCCCTCTTTACCCCCTTCTGCACAGTCTTCAGTGTCTCATTCAGTAGCATTGTGCGGCGGTATTGAATTAGTGTACCATCTGCAGTTGTATTCCTGTAGTCTCTGCGGTTGAATGCCGAGTCACTGTTTGCATCCCTTGTGTACCGTTGCAGTATATACCGATCTGGTATTATAGCTACTCGGAGGTGTTCCAGCAGCGCAATTATGTGATGGCAGAATAGTCCTGACAGAATTGACATCATTTTTTTTGTCAGTTGATCTTTTCTTTTATTTGCCAAGAAAGAAGATATGCATCATGAGTAGTTCTTTTTTGTTACCTGTGTGATCAAAGAGTTTGCACTCGCATTCGTATTCGCCATTTGTTTCATCAGCAACCACCTGGAATTCGTGCCTTGACCATGTGAATTTTTTCTCCTGGTTGTAGTGGTGTACGTAGTACTTCGTTGGATGCTCAGTAGACTGTTTGATACGGAAGGCGCCGCTTTCAAAGAGTCTTTTGCGGAATAAGTTGTAGACAGCGCGTGTGTACACGTCCATCAGCTGTTTCTCAAAAAGGTACCTAGTGAGAGGGTTCCTGACTCCCTGTAACATGGAACAAGCATTGTCGTTAGGCGACCCATTTTTGTTCCCCTATGTACTACCATTTTTTTCAAATGCATATGCAGAAACAAGTTAGCGATACAATTTTGCAACATATAAACGGTAGAGTTATGAATTAACTGTCCGAGGGCCCTATATTTATTTTTAAGTACAACTGCAGCAGCTATTGAAAGATTACTGCTGCAAGGTTTTACAATGTAGGAGTTACTCTTACCGTTGAAGCTACTGTCTCGGCAACCTCAAGCTGGTGCCTCTTCTGTATGCATTCATTGACCTGTCTGGCAAATATGTGAAGCACTTGTGTTTCTTTCACGAAACCTTTTTTCAGGACATGATTCATGCTTTCGCTTCTCTGTGTTGATGTCATTCTGGCACAGAATATCTCCTTCCAGTATGCAGATATCCATGTTGTTCTCTCTTCCCATAGGCCGAGCAGGATGCTATCATTCTGTAAGTTGTATTTGTCCATGAGGTCGTGCCATGCTGCTTCAAACTCTGCTGGCATGAGTGGATGGTTAAGGACTGCTGCGAGGTCTTCCTTAAATGTGTCATATTCTGAGTATAATTTTGACAAATGATCTTTTATTTTTTTCATAATGTGCCATCTGCAGAGGCGGTGATGAGTTCTGAGGAAGACCTTAGGTATAGCTGCTTTCATGGCAGGGCATTGATCTGCAAAACAATGTTTTTTTGTCATTTCTTGGGTTGTTTTTGTTATTAAAAAAAGTAGTAGGCAAAATAAAGGAGAAAGTGTTAGGGCCTGGAGGCGGTAGAGGTAATACCTATTAGTATGCAACTCGGGTCTTTTCGCATACACCATTTAAAAGCATTAAAAATCCATTCGAATGAGTCGCTACTCTCATTCCCCACCAAGGCCACTCCAAAAATTGTAGATTGAAGATGATTATTCACACCGACGAAAACCCCCAAAGGCATGTGATACTTGTTCGTTTTGTATGTGGTGTCAAACGTGACGCAGTCACCGAAATCTGCGTATGCAGCCTGGCAGCTAGCATTGGACCAGAATATATTTCTGATAATTTTCTTACCATCGTCATCAGTTCCAACATCTACATCAAATAAGAAATTCTCATTCTCATTCTTCATCTCCTCAAAGAATGCAAACAATTTCTCCACGTCATCTTGCGAATCAGTCCTCGCAAATTCTGCTTTGCTGCGAAAATGATCGAACTTTTTAGCTTACTTCCCATGAGATAACAACACCATGATTGTATAGATAACTGCAAAGAATGAACACAACACAACATAAGTGATACTTACATGTTAAGCACGTCCTTGTCTGTAAAAGGCAATTTGTCGCGCCCACCAGATAACCAAGAAAGGAGACTCATGATATTCACATGCTTAACATTGGTCTTATGCAGGTCTTTTATGTATTCTTTCACTATTGGATCTATCGTCTTGTGTGAATGCAGAAAGACAAGTGCGGACGGGCTGTTGAGGAGCCTGTGGTTGTGCTCAATCACAATGTCTTTGACAACACAAGTCCCGTCGTCTCTTTCTTTCAAGAGCATCATTGTCTTGCAATCAGTTCTCTTTGTTACTTTGTTGCGCTGACGATCTGCATCGTGAACAGAGGATATGCATTTGCCAGAGTGTACGCAATATAAGTAGCGTTTCTTCTTATTTTTCTGTCCTTTCCTTATCCCGAACCCAGCATGTTTGGCGTAGTCATTAAAAAAATTGAATGCACCGTCATATGAATTGAGTTCATGTCCTAGCACTAGAATTAGTTGAGCAGGAATGTCTGGTCTCTGAAAAAATGGAAATAAAGACCATAACTGATTTTTTTTGCTTTCACATCAGCAACTTTTGTATAAAAAAACAGTGAAAAAATAAAGATGTGTGATCATGCAAACTCACGTGCATGTATGATCGAAGCTCTGCTGGTGTTTGCAAGTGTCCATGCTGTATTGGACACGGTGGTGTGACGATAGGCACACGGAGTAGTGGATCTCGCGGTGGTAGCAGTCGTGATGAGGTCGGTCTGTTGCTGCGTTTCCTCACGGGATGTTTGCTCCATAATGGGTTCTGTGAGGACACTGATTTGAGTAGAACGTTTGTTGCTGAAGTTGATTTACTGAAAGAGAATTGCGGATGCCCAGTTTTGGTGTTGGCACTATCTTGATCTTTCGTTGGCGGAACACCGCGCGTTATCGAGTGCTCTGCTTGCACACGTGGTGTAGTTTGCGCATGATCTCGTGTTTTTGGTTTGAGAACATAGACAGGCTCATAGTCTTGATCGTAGGTTTGTTGATCAACAACTTTAGTCCAGCTTTCAATGTAGCCACTTTCTGTGCCATTAGCAGCTCCATTTTCTACCTGCGTTAAGAAACATTTTTTTTGTTCTCGTTAAAATACTAGTTAATTAACAGACAGTTATCTGGATTCAAGTAGCGAGCCAAATGTCAAACTGAAAATAGGGGTAAACTTTAATGGCATGGGAGAGTTAAACTGACATGTGCACACCAAAAATAACAAATATGCACAACAGGAGGTGTGCACTAGTGTTAGGTCCAAGACTTTTTGTATTTTACCTCACTCGTCTCTATGATTTGGTTGCAGCATGCTTGTGTGGTGTCATCGCTTATGCATAGCAGCACGCACCATAGGTCCATGATGCGGTACACTGCTCTCATCACCCGTTGTTGACGGTGGTGGGTATCTTGTAGTTTGTCGTACCTCTGGCTTCAAGACGTACACTTGATCATTTTTCTGGGGAATGCGGGGTGTCGATCTGAACAGTCCAGCAGGTAATCTCATCACCGTCTGTGGTACCAGCATTTCTTAGTTCTAGGTTTTCTTCCATAGTTGATATGTTTATCTGTAAGTGCACAACATAAAAACATACAGTTAACTGCCGGCACACCCAATGCTAACTGAGCATGGACAAATAGTAAACTAATATCCAACTTTTTTGTTAGATACCACAGAATGAGGGGAACAGTTAACTGTTGGCACACTCCAATCCTAACTGAGCATGTGCAAAAAAGTATTTTCAGTGTTCAATTTTTGTTTGATAGCACGGGCAAACAGGGGGAAACAGTTAACTGCATGAATTAGTACTAGTATATAGAAGATCATTTTCGGCAGTTATGTCGTAACACCCAGCCTGGTCGAACCATTGAGCAGTTATGCTCAGAGAAGATAGCAGTTATGTAAAGGGAGGTTAGCAGTTATCTTTCATAGTTGAAGCAAAAGCACCTGAGCTGAATTGGAGAGAGGAGGTCGCCATCATCCATCAGCTCCACATTGCGTGTGAAAAGCGTTGAGTACGTTCATCTGCGATAGAGGCACCTTCCTCTTGTTGCCCGGAGCCTCAGAACGGATGATCGAGATGTTTTTGACGCGAGACAGTCGGGATGCTAGCGGAATCGTACCAAATCCATCTGTCGATTTCGTCGGCATCATCCTTGACGAGGGGCGAAACTGGTCGCCGCTGCTGCCGCGTACTCCCTCGCTCCGGCTGCCGCCGTCGCTCGCTCGCGCGAGGCGGGGAGTTGCTATAGGTTAACCGGGGCGAAACTGGTCGCCGCTGCCGCCGCGCACTCCTTCGCTCCGGCTGCCGCCGTCGCTCGCTTGCGCGAGGCGAGGAGAAGCTACAGGTTAACCGGGGCAAAAGTCGCCATCTCCGTCGCCCGCTCCTTCTCTCCGGCTGTCGCCGTCGCTCACTCGCGGGCGCCGTCTCCTACCTGTAGCTACCGGTGGTCGGTGGATCAAGATCCGTCAACGATTTTGATTTGTAGCTTCCTAATACCGGGGGTTCCTAAATAAGCTTATTTAGGAACTCTCGGTAACAAGTATCTACACAAAGAAGGATGTACACCCGAAATAGTTACAAAAGGAGGAACTAGATATCCACAAGGAAGTCATAAATATACCAACAAGATCTTTGATTGAAAAGCATAGCACATGGCTTAATATCATCTTATTGTATATTAATGAACTCCAAGCACACAACCATCAAAGACATCAGAACTAGCAGCAAAAGATCATTGTTGGGATGCTTTGAGAAAGGAAACAAGTATCACAAGAACGAATCAAGAAATCATGCCATGATGCAACCTACACAATGTTGAATGCAAGAAATGTATGCATGATGTAGATACTTGTTACCGAGATAACATTGGAAAGATGTAGAAGATAATTTGGTTCATTGATCATCTTAGCTTGACTCCAATAAGCACATGGTGACAACACCTTCCTTGTGAGTGAGCCGAGCATCCAATGCATCTTCAATTGTCCCTAGAACAATCACAAACAAAATGGTACCCTAACTCATTGGGACCAAAGAGTCAGAGAACAAACAATACATAGGACAAACTCCACATAAGTATGTGCATATAGATATGAAATTGAATTTCATGCGCATCTTAGTCAATTAGAGACTTGGTGGAGTTTCCCCTATATATCAGGTCAAAGAAAGAAAGCATGCCAAAGGAAGTACATATAGTAAATATGCATGCTCGAGACTTTCAAGTACCAAGTCAACACAAGATTGGTAAGATACCAATCGAGAAGATACCAAGAGAAAATGAGATATCAATGAAGAAATCATCACTTGAACGATATCAATTAAAGATACATCATGGAATGAGATATCCATTGATACACACTAATTGAAAGATTTCAAACTCCCACAAGAGAGGAAGGTTCCAAAGAAATCAAACCCTCTACAAAGTTTCATGATGGAAAAAAGTACCAAAAAGAAACGACTTGCCTTCCACCAACACACACTTGATAAGTATCACAAGATGAGTGTTCTAAAGAAAATAGGATAGCTCCCCCAAGAGTGGTGCATTATAGAGAATTTGCATTTGAATATAAAATGCACAAGAGAGATCACCACTTTCACTGTATCTAGAAAAACACTAGACAAGATAAATAAATTAACAATATCCACAAGTGGTATGGAAGACAATGGGAGTTGACACAATCCTTGGCAAGAGATAAGGCAAATAAAAACAAAAGCCAATGTAAAGATGATCAACAATTTCTACCACATAAAAGAGTACCAATGGTCAAGGGACAAGGAGTATTTGGAAATAATTCCCGATGGTAGAAAGCAAGGATATTCAACATCATCTTCACACCCAAAAAAATAAACAAAAATGACTCATGAAGAGCTAACATGCCATCTAGGTGTCGGAAATATGCCCTAGAGGCAATAATAAAATGGTTATTATTATATTTCCTTGTTCATGATAATTGTCTATTGTTCATGCTATAATTGTATTAACCGGAAACCGTAATACATGTGTGAATACATAGACCATAGTATGTCCCTAGTGAGCCTCTAGTTGACTAGCTCGTTGATCAATAGATGGTTGTGGTTTCCTGACCATGGACATTGGATGTCGTTGATAACGGGATCACATCATTAGGAGAATGATGTGATGGGCAAGACCCAATCCTAAGCATAGCACAAGATCATGTAGTTCGTTTGCTAGAGCTTTTCTAATGTCAAGTATCATTTACTTAGACCATGAGATTGTGCAACTCCCGGATACCGTAGGAATGCTTTGGGTGTATCAAACATCACAACATAACTGGGTGACCATAAAGGTGCACTACAGGTATCTCCAAAAGTGTCTGTTGGGTTGGCACGAATCGAGACTGGGATTTGTCACTCCGTATGACGGAGAGGTATCTCTGGGCCCACTTGGTAATGCATCATCATAATGAGCTCAATGTGACTAAGGAGTTAGCCACGGGATCATGCATTACGGAATGAGTAAAGAGACTTGCCGGTAACGAGATTGAACAAGGTATAGGGATACCGACGATCGAATCTCGGGCAAGTAACATACCGATGGACAAAGGGAATTATATACGGGATTGATTGAATCCCCGACATCGTGGTTCATCCGATGAGATCATCGTGGAACATGTGGGAGCCAATATGGGTATCTAGATCCCGCTATTGGTTATTGATCGGAGAGGTGTCTCGGTCATGTCTGCATGGTTCCCGAACCCGTAGGGTCTACACACTTAAGGTTCCGTGACGCTAGAGTTGTTATGGGAAATTGTATGTGGTGACCAAAAGTTGTTTGGAGTCTCGGATGAGATCCCGGATGTCACGAGGAGTTCCAGAATGGTCCGGAGGTAAAGATTTATATATGGGAAGTCCTATTTTGGCCACCCGAAAATGTTCGGGATTTTTCGGTATTGTACCGGGAAGGTTCTAGAAGGTTTCGCAGTGGGGCTCACCTGCATGGGGGGACCCACATGAGCGTGGGTAGTGGGGGCAAGGCCCCACACCCCTGGTCAAGGCGCACCAAGATCCCCTCTTAGAACAAATAAGATCATATCCCGAAGGGATAAGATCAAGATCCCTAAAAAGGGGGGATAACAATCGGTGGGGAAGGGAAAGGATGGGATTTCTTTTCTCCCACCTTTGCCAATGCCCCAATGGACTTGGAGGGCAAGAAACCAGCCCCCTCCACCCCTACATATAGTGCGGAGGTGCATGGGAGCTGCACCCCTTGCCCCTGGCGCAGCCCTCCCCCCTCCTACTCCTCCTCCTCCATAGTGCTTAGCGAAGCTCTGCCGGAGAACCACGAGATCCACCACCACCACGCCGTCGTGCCACCGGAGCTCTCCCTCAACTTCTCCTCTCCCCTTGCTGGATCAAGAAGGAGGAGATGTCCCCGGGCTGTACATGTGTTGAATGCGGAGGCGCCGTCCGTTCGGCGCTTGAATCGGATCTTCCGCGATTAGAATCGCCGCGAGTACGACTCCATCAACCGCGTTCTTGTAACGCTTCCGCTTAGCGATCTTCAAGGATATGAAGATGCACTCCCTCTCACTTGTTGCTAGCATCTCCTAGATTGATCTTGGTGACACGTAGGAAATTTTTGAATTATTACTATGTTCCCCAACAGTGGCATCATGAGCTAGGTCTATGCGTAGATTCTATGCACGAGTAGAACACAAGTAGTTGTGGGAGATGATTTGTTCAATTTGCTTACTGTTACTAGTCCTATCTTGATTCGGCGGCATTGTGGGATGAAGCGGCCCGGACCGACCTTACACGTACGCTTACGTGAGACAGGTTCCACCGACTGACATGCACTTGTTGCATAAGGTGGCTAGCAGGTGTCTGTCTCTCCCACTTTAGTCGGATCGGATTCGATGAAGAGGGTCCTTATGAAGGGTAAATAGCAATTGGCATATCACCGTTGTGGCTTTTGCGTAGGTAAGAAACGTTCTTGCTAGAAACCCATAGCAGCCACGTAAAACATGCAACAACAATTAGAGGACGTCTAACTTGTTTTTGCAGGGTATGCTATGTGATGTGATATGGCCAAAAGGATGTGATGAATTATATATGTCATGGATGAGATTGATAAGGTTCTTGTAATAGGAATCACGACTTGCATGTCGATGAGTATGACAACCGGCAGGAGCCATAGGAGTTGTCTTAATTTATTGTATGACCTGCGTGTCAATGAAAACGCCATGTAATTACCTTACTTTATTGCTAACCGTTAGCCATAGTAGTAGAAGTAATAGTTGGCGAGACAACTTCATGAAGACACGATGATGGAGATCATGATGATGGAGATCATGGTGTCATGCCGGTGACGATGGTGATCATGCCGTGCCTCAAAGATGGAGATCAAAAGCGCAAGATGATATTGGCCATATCATGTCACTTTATGATTTGCATGTGATGTTTATCATGTTTACATCTTATTTGCTTAGAACGACGGTAGCATAAATAAGATGATCCCTCACTAAAAATTTCAAGACATGTGTTCCCCCTAAGTGTGCACCGTTGCGAAGGTTCGTTTTTTTGAAGCACCACGTGATGATCGGGTGTGATAGATTCTAACGTTCGCATACGACGGGTGTAAGCCAGATTTACACATGCGAAACACTTAGGTTGACTTGACGAGCCTAGCATGTACAGACATGGCCTCGGAACACGAGAGACCGAAAGGTCGAACATGAGTCGTATAGTAGATGCGATCAACATGGAGATGTTCACCGTTGATGACTAGTCCGTCTCACGTGATGATCGGACACGGCCTAGTCGATTCGGATCATGTATCACTTAGATGACTAGAGGGATGTCTATCTGAGTGGGAGTTCATTAAATAATTTGATCAGATGAACTTAATTATCATGAACTTAGTCTAAAATTGTCTTTACAATCTATCTTGTAGATCCAATGGCCCACGCTAATGTTGCCCTCAACTTCAACGCGTTCCTAGAGAAAACCAAGCTGAAAGACGATGGTAGCAACTATACGGACTGGGTCCGTAACTTGAGGATCATCCTCATAGCTGCCAAGAAAGCATATGTCCTTGAAGCACCGCTAGGTGACGCACCCATTTTCCCAGCAACTCAAGACGTTATGAACGCCTGGCAGTTGCGTAGTAATGATTACTCCCCGGTTCAGTGCGGCATGCTTTACAGCTTAGAACCGGGGCTCCAAAAGCGTTTTGAGCAACACGGAGCATATGAGATGTTCCAAGAGCTGAAAATGGTGAATAAGACCACTAGTTTCAAGAAAGGAAAGGGTAAGAAGAACTTCAAGAAGGACGGCAAGGGAGTTGCCGCGCCCGGTAAGTCAGTTGCCGGGAAGAAGCCAAAGAATGGACCCAAGCCTGAGACTGAGTGCTTTTATTGCAAGGGAAATGGTCACTGGAAGCGGAACTGCCCCAAGTACTTAGCGGATAAGAAGGCCGGCAACGCCAAAGGTATATATGATATACATGTTATTGATGTGTACCTTACCAGCGCTCGTAGTAGCTCCTGGGTATTTGATACCGGTGCTGTTGCTCACATTTGTAACTCAAAACAGGAGCTGCGGAATAAGCGGAGACTGGCAAGGGACGAGGTGACGATGCGCATCGGGAATGGTTCCACGGTCGATGTGATCGCCGTCGGCACGCTACCTCTACATTTACCTTCGGGATTAGTTTTAAACCTCAATAATTGTTATTTAGTGCCAGCTTTGAGCATGAACATTGTATCTGGATCTCGTTTAATGCGAGATGGCTACTCATTTAAATCCGAGAATAATGGTTGTTCTATTTATATGAGAGATATGTTTTATGGTCATGCCTCGCTGGTCAATGGTTTATTTTTATTTAATCTCGAACGTGATGTTACACATATTCATAGTGTGAATGCCAAAAGATGTAAGGTTGATAATGATAGTCCCACATACTTGTGGCACTGCCGCCTTGGTCACATTGGTGTCAAACGCATGAAGAAACTCCATGCAGATGGACTTTTGGAGTCTCTTGATTATGAATCATTTGACACGTGCGAACCATGCCTCATGGGCAAAATGACCAAGACTCCGTTCTCCGGAACAATGGAGCGAGCAACCAACTTGTTGGAAATAATACATACTGATGTATGCGGTCCAATGAGCGTTGAGGCTCGCGGTGGCTATCGTTATGTTCTCACCCTCACTGATGACTTAAGTAGATATGGGTATTTCTAGTTAATGAAACACAAGTCTGAGACCTTTGAAAAGTTCAAGGAATTTCAGAGCGAGGTAGAGAATCAACATGACAGGAAAATAAAGTTCTTACGATCAGATCGTGGAGGAGAATACTTGAGTCACAAGTTTGGCACACACTTAGGAAAATGTGGAATTGTTTCACAACTCACGCCGCCTGGAACACCTCAGCGTAATGGTGTGTCCGAACGTCGTAATCGCACTCTATTGGATATGGTGCGATCTATGATGTCTCTTACCGATCTACCGCTATCATTTTGGGGTTATGCTTTAGAGACTGCCGCATTCACTTTAAATAGGGCACCGTCTAAATCCGTTGAGACGACACCGTATGAATTATGGTTTGGGAAGAAACCTAAGCTGTCATTTCTGAAAGTTTGGGGATGCGATGCTTATGTCAAGAAACTTCAACCTGAAAAGCTCGAACCCAAATCAGAAAAATGCGTCTTCATAGGATACCCTAAGGAAACTATTGGGTATACCTTCTACCTCAGATCCGAAGGCAAGATCTTTGTTGCCAAGAATGGATCCTTTCTGGAGAAAGAGTTTCTCTCGAAAGAAGTAAGTGGGAGGAAAGTAGAACTTGACGAGGTACCCCCTCTTGAACCGGAGAGTAGCGCAGCTCAGGAAGATGTTTCTGTGGTGCCTGCACCGACTAGAGAGGAAGTTAATGATGATGATCATGAAACTTTGGGTCAAGTTGCTACTGAACTTCGTAGGTCCACAAGGACACGTTCTGCACCAGAGTGGTATGGCAACCCTGTCCTGGAAATCATGTTGTTAGACAACGGTGAACCTTCGAACTATGAAGAAGCGATGGCGGGCCCGGATTCCAACAAATGGCTTGAAGCCATGAAATCCGAGATAGGATCCATGTATGAAAACAAAGTATGGACTTTGACGGACTTGCTCGATGATCGGCAAGCCATAGATAATAAGTGGATCTTTAAGAATAAGACTGGCGCGGATGGTAATGTGACCGTCTATAAGGCTCGGCTTGTCGCTAAGGGTTATCGACAAGTTCAAGGGGTTGACTACGATGTGACCTTCTCACCCGTAGCGAAGCTGAAGTCCGTCCGAATCATGTTAGCAATTGCTGCATTCTATGATTATGAGATCTGGCAAATGGACGTCAAAACGACATTCCTTAATGGTTTCCTTAAGGAAGAATTGTATATGATGCAGCCGGAAGGTTTTGTCGATCCTAAGAATGCTGACAAAGTATGCAAGCTCCAACGCTCCATCTATGGGCTGGTGCAAGCATCTCTGAGTTGGAACATTCGCTTTGATGAAATGATCAAAGCGTTTGGGTTTATATAGACTTATGGAGAAGCCTGTATTTACAAGAAAGTGAGTGGGAGCTCTGTAGCATTTCTCATATTATATGTGGATGACATACTGTTGATGGAAATGATATAGAACTTTTGGAAAGCATAAAGGCCTACTTGAATAAGTGTTTTTCAATGAAGGGCCTTGGAGAAGCTGCTTACATATTAGGCATCAAGATCTATAGAGATAGATCGAGACGCCTCATTGGTCTTTCACAAAGCACATACCTTGACAAGATATTGAAGAAGTTCAATATGGATCAGTCCAAGAAGGGGTTCTTGCCTGTATTGCAAGGTGTGAGATTGAGCACAGCTCAACGCCCGACCTCGGCAGAAGAAAGAGAAAAGATGAGTGTCATCCCCTATGCCTCGGCCATAGGCTCTATTATGTATGCCATGATGTGTACCAGACCTGATGTGAACCTTGCCATAAGTTTGGTAGGGAGGTACCAAAGTGATCCCAGAGTGGAACACTGGACAGCGGTCAAGAATATCCTGAAGTACCTGAAAAGGACCAAGGATATGTTTCTCGTTTATGGAGGTGACGAAGAGCTCGTCGTAAAGGGTTACGTCGATGCTAGCTTCGACACAGATCTGGATGACTCCAAGTCACAAACCGGATACGTGTATATTTTGAATGGTGGGGCAGTCAGCTGGTGCAGTTGTAAGCAAAGCATCGTGGCGGGATCTACATGTGAAGCGGAGTACATAGCTGCTTCGGAAGCAGCTCAGGAAGGAGTCTGGATGAAGGAGTTTATCACCGACATAGGAGTGATTCCCAATGCGTTGGGCCCGATGACTCTCTTCTGTGACAACACTGGAGCTATTGCCATTGCCAAGGAGCCCAGGTTTCACAGGAAGACCAAGCACATCAAGCGCCGCTTCAACTCCATTCGTGAATATATTCAAGATGGAGACATAGATATTTGTAAAGTACATATGGATCTGAATGTCGCAGATCCGTTGACTAAACCTCTTCCACGAGCAAAACATGATCAGCACCAGAACTCTATGGGTGTTCGATTCATCACAATGTAACTAGATTATTGACTCTAGTGTAAGTGGGAGACTGTTGGAAATATGCCCTAGAGGCAATAATAAAATGGTTATTATTATATTTCCTTGTTCATGATAATTGTCTATTGTTCATGCTATAATTGTATTAACCGGAAACCATAATACATGTGTGAATACATAGACCACAACATGTCCCTAGTGAGCCTCTAGTTGACTAGCTCGTTGACCAATAGATGGTTGTGGTTTCCTGACCATGGACATTGGATGTCGTTGATAACGGGATCACATCATTAGGAGAATGATGTGATGGAAAAGACCCAATCCTAAGCATAGCACAAGATCGTGTAGTTCGTTTGCTAGAGCTTTTCTAATGTCAAGTATCATTTCCTTAGACCATGAGATTGTGCAACTCCTGGATACCGTAGGAATGCTTTGGGTGTATCAAACGTCACAACGTAACTGGGTGACCATAAAGGTGCACTACAGGTATCTCCGAAAGTGTCTGTTGGGTTGGCACGAATCGAGACTGGGATTTGTCACTCCATATGACGGAGAGGTATCTCTGGGCCCACTCGGTAATGCATCATCATAATGAGCTCAATGTTACTAAGGAGTTAGCCACGGGATCATGCGTTAAGGAATGAGTAAAGAGACTTGCCGGTAACGAGATTGAACAAGGTATAAGGATACCGACGATCGAATCTCGGGCAAGTAACATACCGATGGACAAAGGGAATTGTATACGGGATTGATTGAATCCCCGACATCATGGTTCATCCAATGAGATCATCGTGGAACATGTGGGAGCCAATATGGGTATCTAGATCCCGCTATTGGTTATTGGCCAGAGAGGTGTCTCGGTCATGTCTGCATGGTTCCCGGACCCGTAGGGTCTACACACTTAAGGTTCCGTGACGCTAGAGTTGTTATGGGAAATTGTATGTGGTTACCGAAAGTTGTTTGGAGTCTCGGATGAGATCCCGGATGTCAGGAGGAGTTTCGGAATGGTCCGGAGGTAAAGATTTATATATGGGAAGTCCTATTTTGGCCACCGGAAAATGTTCGGGATTTTTCGGTATTGTACCGGGAAGGTTTTAGAAGGTTCCAGAGTGGGGCCCACCTGCATGGGGGGACCCACATGAACGTGGGTAGTGGGGGCAAGGCCCCACACCCCTGGTCAAGGCGCACCAAGATCCCCCCTTAGAAGGAATAAGATCATATCCCGAAGGGATAAGATCAAGATCCCTAAAAAGGGGGGATAACAATCGGTGGGGAAGGGAAAGGATGGGATTTCTTTCCTCCCACCTTTGCCAACGCCCCAATGGACTTGGAGGGCAAGAAACCAGCCCCCTCCACCCCTATATATAGTGGGGAGGTGCATGGGAGCTGCACCCCTTGCCCCTGGCGTAGCCCTCCCCCCTCCTACTCCTCCTCCTCCGTAGTGCTTAGCGAAGCTCTGCCGGAGAACCACGAGCTCCACCGCCACCACGCCGTCGTGCTGCTAGAGCTCTCCCTCAACTTCTACTCTCCCCTTGCTGGATCAAGAAGGAGGAGACATCCCCGGGCTGTACGTGTGTTGAACGCGGAGGCGCCGTCCGTTCGGCGCTTGAATCGGATCTTCCGCGATTAGAATCGCCGCGAGTACGACTCCATCAACCGCGTTCTTGTAACGCTTCCGCTTAGCGATCTTCAAGGGTATGAAGATGCACTCCCTATCACTTGTTGCTAACATCTCCTAGATTGATCTTGATGACACGTAGGAAATTTTTGAATTATTACTACGTTCCCCAACACTAGGAACATGATACTTTACAATATCAACTCTAGGTGACAATATCTCAAATGTACACATTATCTAGGCTTGTAATATATACATCGCATATTACTTCCCCATAATGTGATACCTTTGAAAACTTAAAGGAGGCAGATAGGATCCAACAAGAGATAATTAATGGACTATTTATAATTTTAATTTCTCATGAGAAGACATACCACATAGAGACTAGATAATCTTGTAATATCAATACTAAATGGTATTCCTCATGTGCACACATTTGTAGGATCGTGAAGTGCACAAAGCACATCACTCCCCTAAAATGGGATGTTCTATTAATCTCTCACAAGATCCAACTAAGATACAAACTAGATGCAAAAAGGCTCCACACAACACACACGCGTACATGAAGTGCAAACCAACATACACATACTTGATTACTCAAGTTAAGAAAATTGGAAGCACAACCTATACAAAAGATTGCAAGGTACAAAACCAAAACATGCAAAGGGGCAAGTAACTTTCAATGTAAACAATTTAAGTGCAAGTTACGACAAGGAGGTGCATTGGATATAAGATAGAAACTTCATGATCGAAATGACTTGGCTTGAGACAACATGAATAATGAAGATCCCTTAATTCTTCATAATGTAGCCAAGTCTCCAATGCCCTCCAACAACACCTATTGATCAAGTTTGAGCTTGTTGGTCCCCAACCAAGTTGGATCCTAAGAGGTTAGTCACAATAGGCTTGGCTACCCAAATGGTTCTTTTCTTGACACCACTTTGAGTACCAACAAACTTGGCAAACACAATGCCAACCTTATCCTTACCAAGAGAATAGATATCATCAATTAGAATAAGGTTGGATAAGGTACCATTCGTGCATGAAGAAGCGACATGATCTTTCTCACGACATAAGTAGCAACGTCTACTCTTCAATTTCTTCTCACTTGATTTCTCAACTTGAGAAGCATTAACTTGAGTCTTCTTGGGAAGTGGCCTTTCTTCAACTTGTGGTTGAGCATGAGATTTAACTTGTGGCCGCTTCCCTTGTTCCTTGTCACTATGAGGTTTCTTCTTCAATAGGTAAGATCTAACATGATTCCCTTCAATCTTGCACTTGAAGCAAACAATCTTGGCCGAATCCTTGACTTGTTCTTGGCCCTTCTTCTTGTTGCTCTTGGACTTATTCTTCTTATTGGAGTTTAATCTAAGTCCACCTTTGTCATTGGGAGATTTTTGCACACTCAACATATTGTTGAGTGTGGACTTCCCTTCATGACTCTTTTCCAAGTATTTCTTCAAAGAAGTGACTTGGGCCTTGAGCTCTTTGATTTCCTCTACATGGTTAGTATCAACACATGTACTAGAGGAAGTATAAGCTTCATAGTTAGAGCAACAAGGCAAGGAAAGCAATTCATCATAGGATGTAGCAACATTGTGAGTAGATGAATTATGAAGACTAACACATGGCAAGATAGCATTTTGAATTGTAGTAGTGCTAGTATCCACATGAGGCTCACTAGATGTTACCTTAGTAATCATAGCCTCATGTGCTATCTCTAGCACATTATGGGATACTAGAAGATCATCATGAGAGCTTGTGAGCTTTACATGACCTTCTTCTAATTTCTCATAATTGCTAGATAGCAACTCAAGTTGAGCCCTTAGCTCAACATTCTCCTTCAAAATGGATGCTTCACAAGAAATAGAGTTAGTAGCACAAGCATCATCATTAACAACAAGAGGAGAAGGAAACTTTACAAGCTCTTTCAAATATGAAGCTTCAAGTTGTGCATGAGACTCGGTGAGTCCGATGAGCTCACTCTTAATGACCCTTGAGCCATTTCCAAGGTGCTAAAAGTCCTCAAGGAGTTTGACATGTGCAACTTCAAGCTTATCATTTTTAGTTTTAAAATCATTGGCCACCTCAAAGACTCTATCACGGGATTCCTTTATTCTAGATAGTTCTAGACCAAAAGTCTCCCCAAGAGAATCCTTGGTGGTTTGTTCAAGTTCAAGAGCTTGAGAGAGGTCCGCGATCTCATTAGCGTAATCATGCTCATGACCTTCCATTTTATTAATGGTGACCTCATGCTCCTCGAGATGAGATTCCAACTCCTCAATGTATTTCTTGCCCTCAATGGCAATAGACATGATTTCCATGAAGTTGGAACGAGCAATTTTATTCTTATGAAGTGCTTTAAAAATAATTTCCCCCTTGATTTTTAAGGAGGCAACATTATCATTATCCTCATACTCATTATTATCAACATCATCATCACAAGTTATATTGGGGTTCAAAGTGGGAGATACCTTTGAAGCCTTAGCCATAAGGCAAAAGTGATAACAATAGATGATGATGCAGGATTCCTTGAAGCACCATTCAAGACCACATCTTGTTCCATGGAGTTTTGAGTTTCCACTACATTGTTAGCACGAAAACTTGAGGAAATAGATACAATTTTATCATGGCAACAAGACATAGCAAGCATATCATCATGAGATTGGTGGTTGTAGGATTTGCGGAATTGTCCCTTAGCAATCGACTACGTTGCTTAGGCCGATAGCAAGTTTTTATGTGGGAGAGGCCACTGCTAGCATGTCGTCCCTTACTTGGAATTCTATGCACTTATGATTGGAACTATTAGCAAGCATCCGCAACTACTAACGTCTATTAAGGTAAAACCCAACCATAGCATTAAGATATATATTGGTCCCCCTTCAATTCCGTACGTATCAATTTCTATGTTTAGGCTGAAGCTGCTGTCACCCTTGCCCTCCAATGCATAGTCCTATCAACATACAACTAACCCTATGGTGTGATCCACACGCGCGCTCATATGATGGGCACCAAAGGACAGCAACATAACCACAAGCAAATTAAACCAACCATAGCAATTTACCAATTACCGGTAGGACAACAAAAATTTACTCAGACATCATAGGATGGCAACATATCATTGGATAATAGTACGAAGCATAAAGCACCATGTTCAAGTAGAGGGTACAGCAGGTTGCGGGAGAGTGGACCGCTGAATATAGATGGGTGAAGGTGATGGAGTTGTTGGTGAAGATGACGGAGTTGTTGGAGTAGATCGCCGTCACACGATGATTGCCCCGACGGCGTTCTGGAGCCACCGGGAGAGAGGGGGAGAGAGCCCACCTCCTTCTTCTTCCTTGGCCTCCCCCCTAGATAGGAGAGTTCCCCCTCTGGTCCATGGCCTCCATGGTGGCGGAGGGGCAGGAGCCCGTCCGAGATTGGATCTCCCTCTCTGTTCACTTCTATTTTGCGTTCCCCAGATCTGGCCGAAAACCGTTTCTTAAATATCCGGAGATCCGTAACTCCGATTGCGCTGAGATTTTAACACGATTTTTTTCCGGATATAAGCTTCCTGGCGCCCGAAGTAAAGCTCCAACTGACTTACGAGGAGGGTACAACCCACCACCACGCGCCTAGGCTTCCTGACGCGCCCAGGTGTCTTGTGGTGGCTGTTGGCCCCCGTTTGCGTTGATTCCATCTCCCAAAAATCACAAATATTCCAAAATAATTCTCTGTAAATTTTTATCGCGTTTGGACTTCGTTTGATATGGATATTCTGCGAAACAAAAAACATGCAGAAAACAGGAATTGGCACTGGGCACTGGATCAATATGTTAGTCCAATAAATCATATAAAAATATTGCCAAAAATATGTGAATGTTGTATAATATTGGCATGAAACAATAAAAAATTATAGATACGACGGAGACGTATCAGCATCCCCTAGCTTAATTCATGCTCGTCCTCGAGTAGGTAAATGATAAAAAAAGATATTTTTTTATGTGGAATGCTACCTAGCATAATCTTGATCGTATGTCTAATCATGGCATGAATATTAAGACACGAGTGATTCAAAGCAATAGTCTATAATTTGACATAAAGACATTAATACTCAGGCATCCCAACAAACAATCATATCTTTCAAAATATCAATGCTAAAGAAAGCTATCCCTAGAAAATTATATAGTCTTGTCATGCTTTGTCTTCTTAACACAAAGTATTTATCATGCATAACCGCGATGACAAGCCGAGCAATTGGTTCATACTTTTTAACGCGCTTTAGCTTTTTCAACCCTCACGCAATACATGAGCGCGAGCCATGGATATAGCACTATGGGTGGAATAGAGTATGATGATAGGGGTAAATATAGAGAAGACAAAAAAGTAAGAAAGTCTCACATCGACGCGGCTAACCAACGGGCTATGGACATGCCCATCAATTGATATGAATGCGAGGAGTAGGGATTGCCATGCAACGAATGCACTAAGAGCTATAAGTGTATGAAAGCACAATATGAAAACTAAGTGGGTGTGCATCTAACTCTATAATGAAAAATTCCCACTAGTATATGAAAGTGACAACATAGGAGACTCTCTATATGAAAACATGGTGCTACTTTGAAGCACAAGTGCGGAATTAGCATGCCCCTTCTCTCTTTGTCTTTTTTTTCTCTCTTTGTCCAAAGTCTCATCCCGACTTGTGGGGGAATCATAGTCTCCATCATCCTTTCCTCACTGGGACAATGCTCTGATAATGAATAATGATGATCATCACACTTCTATTTACTTACAACTCAATATTACAACTCGATATCAAAGTATGACTCTATATGAATGCCTCTGGCAGTGTACCAGGATGTGCAATGATCTAGCGTAACATGTATAAAAAATGATAAACGCTGGCTGAGCCACAAATACTATGTCAGCTATATGATCATGCAAAGCAATATGACAATGAATGCTCAAGTCATCAAAACGGAAGCGGTGGAAGTTGCATGGCAATATATCTCGGAATGGCTATGGAAAGGCCATAATAGGTAGGTATGGTGGCTGTTTTGAGGAAGATATAACAAGGCTGATGTGTGACCGAGCGTATCATATCACAGGGTTTGGATGCACCTGCGAAGTTTGCACCGACTCTGGAGGTGAGAAAGGGCAATGCACGGTACCGTAGAGGCTAGCAAATTGCGGAAAGGTAAGAGTGCGTATAATCCATGGACTCACATTAGTCATAAAGAACTCATATACTTATTGCAAAAGTTTATTAGCCCTCGAAGCAAAGTACTACTACGCATGCCCCTAGGGGGATAGATTGGTAGGAAAAGACCATCACTCGTCCCCGACCGCCACTGATAAGGAAGACTATCAATAATAAATCATGCTCCAACTTCATAGCATAACGAGAGACTATACATGCATGCTTCGGGAATCACAAACCTTAATATTCTTACTAACTACAACCATTTACTAGTACCTCCCACATATTATCATCCCTATATCGCAAAACTATTGCAAGGAATCAAAGATATCATATTCTGTGATCCGTAAGTTTTATGTAGGATTTTATGACTAACCATGTGAATAACCAATTCCTGTTGACTCTCTAAATAGATATAAGTGAAGCAAGAGAGTTTAATTCTTTCTACAAAATACCATGCTCTAACAAATATAAGTGAAGCAAAAGAGCATTCTACCAATAACGGTTTTCTATGTGAAGAGAAACAGGCAATCCAAACTTCAAATGATATAAGTGAAGCACATGAAGCATTCTATAAAGCCATACTCAAAAGTAATGTTGGGGATATCGCTTATCGGGAACTTATCGGTCGACCCAAGATAAGGGGTAAATCGGCCAGTTTATTGGCATATGGGCCAATTTATCGCCATATCTGCCGATTTATCGGTAGATTTATCTTATCGGTTAGACAGCGATAAGCGATAAATCGGCCGATTTATCGGCATATCGGAAGATATCTTGAACAGTGCTCAAAAGATATAAGTGAAGTGCAATGAGCATTCTACAAATCAACCATGGACTATCTCATACCAGCAAGGTGCGTAAAATAAAAGTGAAAACTAAACACAAAAGACGCTCCAAGATTTACACATATCACATAAACGAAACGAAAACGAAAACATACCGATACTTGTTGAAAAAAGATGGGATGCCTTCCGGGGCATCCCTAAGCTCAAACGCTTGAGTCTCCTTTAATATTTACTTGGGGTGCCTTGGGAATACCCAAGCTTGAACTCATGCCTCTCCTCCTTCTCCTCATATCGAGACCTCCTCAATCTTTGATCACTTCATCCACAGAAAACTAAACAGATAACTGGTGAGATCCGTTAGTATAGTAAAGCAAATTACAACTTTAAGTAGTGTTGCAAACCAATTCATATTTTATTTTTGCATTATGCCTGCTGTATTATAACTTCTCCATGGCTTATACCACCAATAAAATTGATAGTTTCATCAAAACAAGCAAACCAATGCATCAAAAACAGAATCTGTCTTAAACAGGACAGTCTGTAGTAATCTGAACTTTAACCATACTTTTGATACTCCAAAAATTATGAAAAATTAGGAAAAAATAAAAAATTTGCATATAAATACTGTGTAAAAATTTCAGAAACTTTTAAGATTCCAGTAAAAAATGTAAAATCACGCACTACAGCCAAAGTTTCTATTTTACACCGCATGTACCAACAAGCAATCTAATCATCCTAAAGGAAAATCTTGACACATTATTTTTATGATACAATGGATTTGTACAGGGGGATACTTATTTTTTTTGAAAATTTTCTGTAATCGAGATTCACAAAGTTTCCATGGGGGCATGAACAAAGTTCAAGGATATCCCCCACTTCCACGGTGCATGTCTTTCTCACTTTCACTTTTCTTTTTGTGAAGTTTTAAGTTCCCCTCTATATTTTTTTAAACTTTAAAAATCACTCAACAGAATAAAATGACTTCATAAAACTTCCGGGTTGTCTCCCTAGCAGCGCTTTCTTTAAAGCCATTAAGATAGGCATAAAGTGCTCAAGTGATGGATCCACCCGGATCCCAAGGTATATCAAAGCCAATTTTAATTAGCAATGATTTGTAATTTAGTAGTGAGCACAAAGCAACATATATCATGCAATGACGAAGTCTAACTCTCTTCCTATGCATCGGCATGTCATACAAGAACAATTCATGCACATCAAGTAAAGGCCAATACATAGCACAAGCAGTTTCTTGCAATTTTATCGTGTTGGAAACATAGAGGGGTGGTGATATAGTTTCTCTCTCATAATAATTGCAAGTAGGAGCAGCAAGCACATGCATATTATATTCATAAAAAATATCATGTGCAACGGTAAAGCGCAACCCAGCAATGTAATCCTTAATAAGAGCAAACTTCTCCGATATAGTGTAGTTGGGAGAATACAAAAAGATAATAGGACTATCATGTGTGGGTGCAATAGAAACAATTTCATTCTTAACATTAGGAAATATAGCAAGTTCGTCTCCATAAGCATAATTCATATTGGCATCATGGCCACAAGCATAGCAATCATCAGTTTCATCAAAAAGGGACATTTCAAAAGAATCAACGGGATCATAGCAATTATCATAGCATTCATCCTTCGGTAAGCACGAAGGGACATTAAACAATGTATGAGTTGAAGAGTTACTCTCATTAGAAGGTGGGCACGGGTAGCTAATCCGTTCTTCCTCCGTTTGTTCTTCGCTCTCCTCATCATCTTTTTCATACAATGAGCTCACAATTTCAGCATCTTCTTCTTCCATAGTCTCCTGCAAAATATTAGTCTCTTCTTGGACAGCGGAGATTTTCTCAATAAATGCATTAATATCGGCATTATATTCATAATTCTCATAGCAATATTTAAGTATAGCAAAATTTTCAGGTCTGTAAACAGCATCATCATAATCTTCATACCTTTCAAAGAAAGATTCAATTTCATAAGCACCCTTGAAAGTAACAAATTCTTCTATTCATTCCACATCATAGTAATCATATCTACCATTAGCATAAGAAGCTAAGGTTTCATATTCGTTAAATTTGCATGAAAAGGGAAGATGTGGAGCCTTCATCCTAGAGCAACAAGTATAATCGTGTCTCAAGCATAGATCCCGAGCATACCAATGGAACATATGAATTTGACCCCATAACAGTTTCCCTTTTTGCGTCAAGCGATAATTCCTAAAGTATTCACGTTGATCCAATGTGTCTCCCATTATCAAGTTGAATGGGGTTTTCTCAGGATTATGAAAGTAGTGCATAATATTTTTCACATAACGAGCATCGAGGGTTTTAGGAGGTTCCCCATCTCCATTAGTAGCAAGTACAACATTTTTTTTGGTATTTCATGTTCCATATCCATAACTAAAGATAGAGAACAACTTAGAACAGAAAATAAAATCTACTTAGTGATAAAGCAAACAAGCACACACGAGAATATTCACCCCACGCTATTGCTCCCCGGCAACGGCGCCAGAAAAAAGTCTTGATAACCCACAAGTATAGGGGATCGTTTGTAGCCTTTTTCAATAAATAAGAGTGTCGAACCCAACGAGGAGCTAAAGGTAGCAAATATTCCCTCAAGTTCTATCGACCACCGATAAACTCTACGCACGCTTAATGTTTGCTTTACCTAGAACAAGAATAAAACTAGAAGTACTTTGTAGGTGTGGTAGGATAAGTTTGCAAGATAATAAAGAATGTGAAAATAAAAATTAGGTGTTGTTTAAATAAATAAACAATTAAATTAGTAAAACGAGTGGGGATTGATGGTG
Source organism: Thinopyrum elongatum (assembly GCA_011799875.1). NCBI lineage: Eukaryota > Viridiplantae > Streptophyta > Magnoliopsida > Poales > Poaceae > Thinopyrum > Thinopyrum elongatum. Next base: position 477,311,352 of record CM022302.1, read on the forward strand.
GTAGGATTTGTTGAATTGTCCCTTAGCAATTGACTACGTTGCTTAGGCCGATAGGAAGTTTTTATGTGGGAGAGGCCACTGCTAGCATGTTGTCCCTTACTTGGAATTCTATGCACTTATGATTGGAACTATTAGCAAGCATGCGCAACTACTAACGTTCATTAAGGTAAAACGCAACCATAGCATTAAGATATATATTGGTCCCCCTTCAATCCCGTACGTATCAATTTCTATGTTTAGGCTGAAGCTGCTGTCACCCTTTCCCTCCAAAGCATAGTCCTATCAACATAAAACTAACCCTATGGTGTGATCCACACGCGCGCTCATATGATGGGCACCAAAGGACAGCAACATAAGCACAAGCAAATTAAACCAACCATAGCAATTCACCAATTACCGGTAGGACAACAAAATTCTACTCAGACATCATATTGTGGCAACATATCAATGGATAATAGTATGAAGCATAAAGCACCATGTTCAAGTAGAGGGTACAGTGGGTTGCGGCAGAGTGGACCGCTGAATATAGATGGGGGAAGGTGATGGAGTTGTTGGTGAAGATGACAGAGTTGTTGTAGTAGATCGCCATCACACGATGATTGCCCCGGCGGCGTTCCAGCGCCACCGGGAGAGAGGTGGAGAGAGCCCCCTCCTTCTTCTTCTTCCTTGGCCTCCCCCCTAGATGGGAGGAGAGTTCCCCCTCTGGTCCATGGCCTCCATGGCGGTGGAGGGGCAGGAGCCCCTCCGAGATTGGATCTCCCTCTCTGTTCTCTTCTGTTTTGCGTTCCCCATATCTGGCTGAAAACGGTTTCTTAAATATCTGGAGATCCATAACTCCGATTGCGCTGAGATTTTAACACGATTTTTTTTCTAGATATAAGCTTCCTTGCGCCCGAAGTAGAGCTCCAACCGACTTATGAGGAGGGCACAACCCACCACCACGCGTCTGGGCTGCCTGGCGCGCCCAGGTGTCTTGTGGTGGGTGTGGGCCCCCGTTTGCGTTGATTCCACCTCCCCAAAATCACAAATATTCCAAAATAATTGTCCGTAAATTTTTATCGCATTTGGACTTCGTTTGATTTGGATATTCTGCGAAATAAAAAACATGCAGAAAACAGGAACTGGCACTGGGCACTGGATCAATATGTTAGTCCAATAAATCATATAAAAATGTTGCCAAAAATATGTGAAAGTTGTATAATATTGGCATGGAACAATAAAAATTTATAGATATGACGAAGATGTATCAATAACGAGGCATGTGGAGACGATGATATATCCCGAAGTTCACACCCTTGCGGATGCGAATCTCCATTTGGAGCAGTGTGGAGGCACAATGCTCCCCAAAATGCCACTAGGGCCACCGTAATCTCCTCACGGCCTTGAACAATGCAAGATGCCGTGATTCCACTAAGGGACCCTTGAGGGCGGTGATGTCACTTGAACTACGTCTGTATTTCCTCGAAGAGGAAGGGATGATGCAGTACAACTACAGTAGGTATTTCCCTCAGTTATGAAACCAAGGTATCAATCCAGTAGGAGAACCAAGCAACACTATGTAAACGGTAGCTGCACACAAAGAACAAATACTTGCAACCCGCCGCTTATGAGGGGTTGTCAATCCCTCTACGGTTAACGGTGCCAGAAATTGTCAAGTTGACGGGATAAAAATTGAGATAGATTGGATAAATAGATCTTGATAAAACGGGAAATAAAATAAATAGCAAAAAAGTGCAGCAAGGTATTTTTCGGTTTTTGGAATAATAGATCTGAAAATAAAAGCGAATAAAAATAGATCTCAAAGCAAATATGATAAAGAATAGAACCGGGGGCCGTAGATTTCACTAGTGGCTTCTCTCAAGAAAATAGCACACGGTGGGTAAACAAATTACTGTTGGGCAATTGATAGAAGATTGAATAATTATGAAGATATCCAAGGCAATGATCATAATATAGGCATCACGTCCAAGATTAGTAGACCGACTCCTGCCTGCATCTACTACTATTACTCCACACATCGACCGCTATCCAGCATGCCTCTAGTGTATTAAGTTCATGGAGAAATGGAGTAATGCAATAAGAACGATGACATGATGTAGACGAGATCTATTCATGTACGAATAGCCCCCATCTTTTTATCCTTAATAGCAACGATACATGCGTGTCTTGCTGCCCCTTCTGTCACTGGGAAAGAACACCGCACGATCGAACCCATCACAAAGCACCTCTTCCCATGGCAAGAAAAATCGATCTAGTTGGCCTAACTAAACCAAAGACTCAAAGAAGAAATACGAGGCTATAAGTAATCATGCATATAAGAGATCAAAGAAGACTCAAATATTATTCATGGATATAGATCTGATCATAAACTCAAAGTTCAGCGGATCCCAACAAACACACCGCAAAAAAAAGAGTTACATCAAATAGATCTCCAAAAGACCATTGTATTGAGAATCAAAAAGAGAGAAGAAGCCATCTAGCTACTGCCTACGGACCCATAGGTCTATGGTGAACTACTCACGCATCATCGGAGAGGCACCAATGAGGATGATGAACCCCTCCGTGATGGTGTCTAGACTGGATCTCGTGGTTCTGGAACTTGCGGCGGCTGGAAATGTGTTTTGTCGACACCCCTAGGGTTTTTGGAAAATTGGGGTATTTATAGGGCGAAGAGGCGTTGCGGGAGGCCACCGAGGGTAGCACAACCCCCTAGGGCACGCCTGGGCTCCTGGGCGCGCCCTGGTGGGTTGTGCCCACCTTGGGCGTCCCCTCTAGTACTTCTTTGGCCCAACTTGTGTCTTCTAGTCCAAAAAAATTCTCCAAAAAGTTTCGCTGCATTTGGACTCTGTTTGGTACTGATATTCTATGAAGTAAAAAACAAGCAAAAAACAACAACTGGCACTGGGTACTATGTCAATAGGTTAGTCCCAAAGAATGATATAAAGTTGCCATAAAATGATTGTAAAACATCCAAGAATGATAATATAACAGCATGGGACAATAAAAAATTATAGATACATTGGAGACGTATCAGCATCCCCAAGCTTAATTCCTGCTCGTCCTCGAGTAGGTAAATGATAAAAACAGAATTTTAGATGTGTAATGCTGCCTAACATGTTCATCACATATTCTTTTCTTTTGTAGCATGGACATTTGGACTTTTATATGGTTCAAAGCATTAGTCTAGTTTTGACATGAAGATTTAAATACTCAAGCATATCAACAAGCAACTATGTCTTTCAAAATATCAACACTAAAGAAAGTTATCCCTAGCTCATCATGCTCAATCATTGATCCATTCATGAAACACACTCGCATATTAGCTACATCCAATGCTCAAGTATGATCATAGTGCCCCTTAGTTGGTGCTTTATAAGAGAAGATGGAGACTCAAATAAAATAAAAATTGCATAAAGTAAATAGATAGGCCCTTCGCAGACGGAAGTAGGGATTTGTAGAGGTGCCAGAGCTCAAAGCTTAAATTGAGAGATAAAAGAAATTTGAGAGGCATACTTTTCCCTTCAACGAAAACGACCGAGTAATTCCCAACACTTTCCATGCTAGATATATCATAGGCAGTTCCCAAACAGAAAATAAAGTTTATTCCTTTTTCCACTATTCTTTCACAATCCATGGCTAGCCATATCCACGGGTGCCTTCCATACCAACACTTTCCAAGGAATTTATTATTTGACAACATAAAGTAAATTTCTTTTTCATTTCGGGACTGGGCATCCCTATTACTGCCGTACTCTCGTGCAATGACAAGTGAATAAACACTCATCTTGAGAATAACACATCTAGCATGGAAAATATTTGCCACCCCCTGCCGCTTGATGAGCGGTACAAGCACACAAAAAGGAAGTTTATTTTGAAAATTAGAGATGGCACATACAAATTTGCTTAGAACGGCACGTGAATACCGCATATAGGTAGGTATGGTGGACTCATGTGGCAAAACTAGGTTTAAAAAATTTGGATGCACAAGTAGTATTTCTACTTAGTACAAGTGGAGGCTAGCAAAAAGACCGAGAAGCAACCAACCAAGAAACGAAAAATCACATAAGCGAGCATTAAGCATAACTAACACCGAATAATGCACCACAAGTAGGATGTAATTTCATTGCATAACTATTGACTTTCGTGCTTGCATAGGGAATCACAAACCTTAACACCAATATTTTTACTAAAGCATAATTACTCACCAACATGACTCACATATCACTATCATCATATCTCAAAACTATTACAAGGAATCAAGGTTATTTTGTCCAATGATCTTCATGAAAGTTTTTATTATATCCCTCTTGAATATCTATCACTTTGGGACTAGTTTCATATATTGCAATTGCTTTTGACAAGCTCAAAGAAATTTAAGTGAAGAACATGAGCATAAAAAATTTCATCTCTCAAAATAATATAAGTGAAGCATGAGAGAATTTCTTCAAAATTAATAACTCTCAAATAAATCTAAGTGAAGCATGAGAGAATTTATTAAAAAATAACAAAGCACACCGTGCTCAAAAAGATATAAGGGAAGCACTAGAGCAATTCCATGGCTCAAAAAATTTAAGTGAAGCATAAAGAGCAATTCTAACAAATCATAGCATAATTTTGGTTCTCTCAAATAGGTGTGTCCAGCAAGGATACTTGTGACAAACTAAAAAGCTAAACAAGCAAAAACTCATATAATACAAGACGCACCAAGCAAAACTCATGATATGTGACAAATAAAAATATAGCTCCAAGTAAAATACCGATGGTTGTTAGAAGAAAGAGGGGATGCCACTCGGGGCATCCCCAAGCTTATTTGCTTGCTTCTCCTTGAATATTATCTTGGGGTGCCATGGGGCATCCCGAATCTTAGGCTCTTCTTACTCCTTATTCCTTCATCCATCATGATCTCACCCAAAACTTGAAAACTTCAATCACACAAAACTTAACAAAACCTTCGTGAGATCCGTTAGTATAAGAAAACCAATCTTCACTTTAAGTACTGTTGCAAACCCATTCATATTTTATTATTGCATTATACCTACTGTATTCTAACTTTACAATGGCTTATACCCCCCGATACAATCCATAGATTCAGCAAAATAAGCACACAATGTAGCGAAAATAGAATCTGTCAAAAACAGAACAGTCTGTAAAGACGCGCATTTTACCCATACTTATGTAACTCTGAAAATTCTGAAAAATTAGGACAACGTAGGAAATTTTTATATAAATCTTGTGTAAAACATTCAGAGTTTTTCGTTGCTTCTGTGAATTGCTAAAATTATTTTACTGGACAAAAAAGTTTCTGTTTTCCAATAAGATCAAATCAACTATCAACCAACGTGATCCCAACGGCTTTACTTGGCACAAAAACTAATTAAAACATAAAAACGAAATAATAACAGTAGCATAATTATGCAAACACTCAAGAACAGAAAGAAAAAGGCAAAAATAAATTTTATTCATTGGGTTGCCTCCCAACAAACGTTATCGTTTTATGCCCCTAGCTAGGCATAATGCATAGATTCAAGTATTGTCATCTTTAGTTTTTGATCCATAGGTTTCCCTCATGATTGATTCATATGGTGGCCTAATTCTTATTCTAGGGAAGTGTTCCATACCCTTTCTTAGCGGAAATTGAAATTTAATATTGCCTTCTTTCATATATATCACGACACCTATAGTACGTAAAAACGGTCTACCAAGAATAATTGGACAAGAGGGATTGCAATCAATATCAAGAACAATAAAATCTATGGGTACATAATTCCTATTTTCAAGAATAAGAACATCATTAATTCTTCCCAAAGGCTTTTTTATAGTAGAATCCGCCAAGTGCAAATTTAAAGAACACTCTTCAATATCGGTAAGACCAAGCACATCACATAAATATTTCGGAATTGTGGAAACACTAGCACCCAAATCACATAAAGCAAAACTCTCATAATTTTTAATCTTGACCTTAATGGTAGGTTCCTATTCATCATGTAAGTTTCTAGGAATTGAAACTTCTAACTCCAACTTTTCTTCAAAAGCTTTCATCATGGCATCTACGATATGTTTAGTAAAAGCTTTATTTTGTTCATAGGCATGAGGTGAATTTATCATGGATTGCAACAAAGAAATACATTCAATCAAAGAGCAACTATCATAATTAAAGTCTTTGTAATCCAAGAGAGTGGGCACATCACTAGCTAAAGTTTTGACCTCTCCAAACCCACTTTTATCAATTTTTTCATCAAGATTTTCACCCTCCGAATCATTGGGATGCCCTCTAGATAAAGTTGACTCTTCTCCGGTCCCTTTATCATCAATTTTAATTTTACTAAACAAGGAATCAATGGAAGAAACACCAATTACTTTAAGATCTTCATCATCTTTATGAAAGCAATCACTAGAAAACGCTCTTTCTAAAAATTCTCTTTTAGCTCTAAGCATAGCGGTTCTTTTCTTACTTTCATCCATAGAGAAATATAAAGCTTTAATTGATTCATCAACCTTGGGTACAAAAATTTTCAACTTGAGATTTTCTACATCATGAGAAATTCTATCAATGCTTCTAGACATATCATCAATCTTATGCAACTTTTCTTCTATCGTAGTATTGAAAACCTTTTGAGCATTGATAAATTCTTTAATATTATTCTCAAGATTAGACGGGTTCCTATTATTATTGTAAGAAGAATTACCATAGGAATTACCATAATTATTAGAGGAATTTCCAGGAAAAGGCCTAGGATTAAAATTACCTCTATAAGCATTGTTATTGATATTGTTTTGTAAGATAAAATTCACATCTATGGCATCACTATTTTGCTCAATCAAAGTAGACAAATGCACATCATTAAGATCAATAGGAGCATTTTTATTAGCAACCATCTTCATAAGAGCATCAACTTTTTCACTCAACATGCTAATTTCTTCAACTGAATTAACCTTTTTACTAGTAGGCGCTCTTTTAGTGTGCCATTGTGAATAATTTGCCATGATATTATCTAGCAATTTAGTAGCTTCACCCAAGGTAATCTCCATAAAGGTACCACCCGCGCTGGAATCTAAAAGATTTCTTGAAACAAAATTCAATCCTGCATAAATTTTTTGTATAATCATCCAAAGATTTAAACCATGGGTAGGACAATTTCTTAGCATCAATTTTATTCTTTCCCAAGATTGTGCAACATGTTCATGCTCAAGTTGCTTAAAATTCATGATTTGAGTTCTAAGGGAAATAATTTTCGCGGGCAGAAAATACTTAGTAATAAAAGCATCTTTGCACTTATCCCAAGAATCGTTACTATTGTGAGGCAAAGAAGAAAACCAAATTTTTGCGCGATCCCTCAAAGATAAAGGAAATAATTTCAACTGCACAATATCATTGTCCACATCTTTTTTCTTTTGCATATCATGCAATTCTATGAATGTGTTTAGATGGAACACAACATCCTCATTAGGAGTACCGGAAAATTGATCTTTCATAACAAGATTCAACAAAGCGGCATTAATATCACAAGATTCCGCACTAGTGGAGGGAGGAGCAATCGGAGTGCTAATAAAATCATTGTTATTGGTATTGGAAAAATCACACAACTTGGTATTTTCTTGAGTCATCGTGACCACGCAAACAAGATTGCACACAAAAAGATAGATCTGACGAGAAAAAGGCGAACGAAAAAGAGGGCGAATAAAACGGCAAATTTATTATGAAGTGGAGGAGATGAAAACGAGAGGCAAATGGCAAATAATGTAAATTGCAAGGAGATGAGATTTGTGATTAGGAACCTGATAGATGTTGATGATGTCTCCCCGGCAATGGCGCCAGAAATTCCTTTTGATGTCGCTTGAACTACGTTGGTATTTCCCCAAAGAGGAAGGGATGATGCAGTACAGCTACGGTAGGTATTTCCCTTAGTTATGAAACCAAGATATCAATCCAGTAGGAGAACCAAGCAACACTATGTAAACGGTACCTGCACACAAAGAACAAATACTTGCAACCCGCCGCTTATGAGGGGTTGTCAATCCCTCTACGGGTAACGGTGCCAGAAATTGTCAAGTTGACGGGATAAAAATTGTGATAGATTGGATAAATAGATCTCGATAAAATGCGAAATAAAATAAATAGCAAAAAAGTGCAGCAAGGTACTTTGGGTTTTTGGAATAATAGATCTGAAAATAAAAGCGAATAAAAATAGATCTCAAAGAAAATATGATAAAGAATAGACCCGGGGGCCGTAGATTTCACTAGTGGCTTCTCTCAAGAAAATAGCACACGGTGGGTAAACAAATTACTGTTGGGCAATTGATAGAAGATCAAATAATTATGACGATGTCCAAGGAAATGATCATTATATAGGCATCACGTCCAAGATTAGTAGACCGACTCCTGCCTGCATCTACTACTATTACTCCACACATCGACCACTATCCAGCATGCCTCTAGTGTATTAAGTTCATGGAGAAACAGAGTAATGCAATAAGAACGATGACATGATGTAGACGAGATCTATTCATGTAGGAATAGCCCCCATCTTTTTATCCTTAATAGCAACGATACATGCATGTCTTTGCTGCCCCTTCTGTCACTGGGAAAGAGCACCGCACGATCGAACCCATCACAAAGCACCTCTTCCCATGGCAAGAAAAATCGATCTAGTTGGCCTAACTAAACCAAAGATCCAAAGAAGAAATACGAGGCTATAAGTAATCAAGCATATAAGAGATCAAAGAAGACTCAAATATTATTCATGGATATAGATCTGATCATAAACTCAAAGTTCAGCGGATCCCAACAAACACACCGCAAAAAAAAAGAGTTACATCAAATAGATCTCCAAAAGACCATTGTATTGAGAATCAAAAAGAGAGAAGAAGCCATCTAGCTACTGCCTACGGACCCATAGGTCTATGGTGAACTACTCACGCATCATCGGAGAGGCACCAATGAGGATGATGAACCCCTCCGTGATGGTGTCTAGACTGGATCTCGTGGTTCTGGAACTTGCGGCGGCTGGAAATGTGTTTTGTCGACACCCCTAGGGTTTTTGGAAAATTGGGGTATTTATAGGGCGAAGAGGCGTTGCGGGAGGCCACCGAGGGTAGCACAACCCCCTAGGGCGCGCTTGGGCTCCTAGGCACACCCTGGTGGGTTGTGCCCACCTCGGGCCTTCGCTCTGGTACTTCTTTGGCCCAAGTTGTGTCTTCTGGTCCAAAAAAATTCTCCAAAAAGTTTCGCTGCGTTTGGACTCCGTTTGCTACTGATATTCTGCGAAGTAAAAAAAAATAGCAACTGGCACTGGGCACTATGTCAATAGGTTAGTCCTAAAAAATGATATAAAGTTGCTATAAAATGATTGTAAACATCCAAGAATGATAATATAACAGCATGGAACAATAAAAAAATTATAGATACGTTGGAGATGTATTAGGCGGTCACCGAACCCATACAAATGGCAACCCTTGGGGGCGGTCACCGGACCCGTACACCTTGGCAACCCTTGGGGGCGGTCACCGAAACCCGTACAAATTGCTCGGGGCAATCTCCACAACTTAATTGGAGACCCCGATGTAGCACCCCATGTATTAAGCTATAGTAATCACCCTTTTGATAATGACAAGTCAGCATGTTTAATAGTGCATAATCATCATTAGCATCATATCGCATTTCAACTACTAAGACAAGATTCAAATTTAAATGAAAGTGGAAAATAAAAGTTGTGCAACATAAAAACTAAATTGTTCAATAAATGACAAATAATACAGAGACCATTCTAAAATTGTAACCAACATTTAATAAATTAATTAGGTGACCCATACCTCTTTAAACAGTGGCTGGAAATAATATTTAATAGCCTTTTAATTAATCTAGATCAAATATGAAATGATGTTTTGCCCAAACTAGTTTTTGGTGTTAGGGTATAATGCACTGGTATTTGTGGACTAGGTCACATTTTTTACAAAAACCATTTGGGGCCCAAATAATTAACAAATCAGTAGAGAAAGAAACAGAAAAAGAGAAAAGGGATAAAGGCCTAAAGGAACTACTGTGCGCTTGGCCTGCTCGCTACAGCCGTGGCCCAGCCCATCTAGCGTCGTCCCCTACCTCCCCTGTTCACCTCGCCGCGCTGTCGCCCGCGCCCGCGCTCGCCACCCTGGCCCCCCTCGCTCCCTGGTCGACAACGCGCGTCGCCGCGCCCGCGTAGAGGATAAGGGCAACCCCCGCGAACCCCTGGCGTCTCCCTCGCCATTTTCCCCCGCTCTCCCTCTCTGCTTCCCCCCTCCCGAGCGCAACCATGGCTCCGCCGCCGTGACGCGCGCGGCCACCGCCACCGTTTTGCCTCGCCTCCGCGCCAAGAAGGATCGCCGCGACCTCCTCTTCCTCCCCGACGAGTCACCCGAGCAGGAGTGCCTCTACATCGCCCCACGCCATCATCTTCTTCATCGGATCGCCGCCGCGTGTCGTCGTCGAATCCGGCCACCCCACGCCTTCCCCGAGCCCGCTTTGATCGGCTACGCCCCACTGTGAGCTCCTCCTCCCTCCCCTGCCTCTCTGCGCACTAGCTTGACCGCCGTAGGGTAGCTCGCCGCATTGCCGTGCTCCGACCACCGCCATTGCCGCTGCCCGCGCGCCGTACGTGCTCCCGAGCCCCCGCGCGAGCCACTGGCGTGCTCCAGAGCGCGAGTTGCGTCGATCTCGGCCCCCAACTAGCCACCTAGCCCGCTCCCGCTTCGTTCCAAATGGGGCTGAACCCCGGCGCCCGCCGCGGTCGATGCCGCCGCCATTCCGGCCACCCCCGGGACCAACCACCACCACGTGATGCGGCTCACTGCGCCGGTTCGATAGAGCCCAATCCCGCCCCCGAAAATGCCATATGGGTGAATCCCGAGCTCGCCGGAGCTCGGCGCCGCGCTTGGGCTCGTCGGAGCGCTCTCCGGCGGCTGGTCCGATGTGGCACCGGTGGGTCCCACCCCCGTGCCACTGACTGTGGGGCCCCGCGGGCCCCTTTGACCCCGTTGACCGGGGTCAACGCTGACGTGGCCGCCCTGTCTCACTGACATGTGGGGCCCGGTCGTTTAAACAAATTTAAAATAAATAGAAAATCTGTTAATTAGTTAGTTAATTAGTTTAAACACTAATCGGTTACTGACTGCTGGGGCCCACCCTCTAATTAATCCAATCAGTTAATTTAACCCCTCTGTTAATATCTCAGTGTATGACATGTGGGCCCCACTTGTCAGGTTTGACTCTGGTCAGCCAGAGTTGATCTGCTGACATCACCCTGACCTCATGCTGACGTCATCATTCACTATTCTGGTTAATTCGAATTTAAATTAATAATTAAATTCCAGAAATTGCTAAAACTTTAGAAAATCATATCTTTTAATCCGTAACTCCGATGAAAATAATTTGTACATGAAAGTTGCTCAGAACGACGAGACGAACCCGAACACGCGGTCCGTTCGTCCGTCACACGTCTCTACCTACCTGAACATGGGACTTTCCCCCTCCGGTTCGCCTGTCCGAAAATGCAACTTTGGGGAAACTTTCCCGGATGTTATTCCCCCTTCACCTATGTCGTGTAGCACTACGATAGGTCACCCCTAGCACCGTGTATCGTATTGTCATGCATCTGTTTGCTAGTATTTACTGTTTCTTCCCCCTCTTCCTATTCGCTAGACGCCGAGACCGCTGACGATGTCCTGAAGACCGACGCCACCGTTGACGACTTTGCCCTTGCCGCCGAACAACCAGGCAAGCACCCCCCTTTGATCATCCCGATATCGCCCATTCTAATTTCTCATGCTTGCATTAGAATTGATGCTGCTACTGCTTTACCTATTCTGATGCATAGCCTATTTATTGTAACCTGCTGTTGATAATTACCTGCATATCCTAAACTGTTTAGTATAGGCTGGGTAGAGACCTATCAGTGACCCCACTTATCCCGATTGCCCCGCTGGATTATCCGAAGACCCGATCAACGGGACTTGAAGACCAGGCCCTGACACCGCACATCACCCCCCTAGTTGTAATGACACTGCAGCGTTACTATCGAGTGCCGAGGGTGAAACCTCTTGTAGCACTTCTGATGTTAACTCTGTAGAGTAGCTTTACGGTCGTGGTCATCGAGGGCGATTCCTCCTTCACCGCTTCCGATAACGACGCCGTCGTACAACACCTCAAGTGTGAACCCAGCGAGGGTGATTCCTCCGAGTTCACCTTGACGGATACATCAAGTAGGAATCCAACGAGGGTGATACCTCGGATTCCCCTGATGTTATGGACACACGGATACTTGGACTTTACACTGTTACTTGGATAGGCGGGTCGACCCTGAGGGGTACCCGCGTGCGCCTGAGAGGCGAGTGTTGTGAAGACGGGTGCCTGTGTGGTGCCCGAGTGAGAATACGAGGCGTGGCCGGGCATTCTTGGCCCTTGCCGCAAGTCCTTGAGACGGGGCGACGGGGTCACATCTTTTGTCAGTCTCTGCTTGTTACCGCACCCCCAAGGTACTAACGGTTTGGATATGTGATCTGAGTGGGCCTCTGGCCCGATAGCACTAACCATCACATGGGCATAGTATGGGCGTTCTGCATCGTATGCATCAGCCGAAAGCTCTGTCAGACGTCCAGTTCAGCAGTGCGGCATGGAGTGATTGGCGCCATTCACGAGAGAGGTGGTGCTTGGATCTGAGCCATGTGCGCAACGATACGGAGGGCGAGGGGCGATGGCCCAAGACCCCCTTGCGCTTAGGATCTAGACCGGCGGGGACCTCTCTGCTGAGCTCTAGGTAGGGCTGCGGTGTGACGTTTGGCCGAGGCCGGGCATGACCCGGAAAAGTGTGTCCGGCCGAAGTTAAGCGAGCGTGGTGGGTAAGTTGGTGCACCCCTGCAGGGAAGAAAACTTCTATCGATAGCCGGTCCTATGGTAAAGGACACTCGGAGTTGTATCCCGATCGATACAGCTAGAAGTTGAGATGAGACCTGGATATGAGGCTCTGGGATTGCTTCTCGCAGGGGTTCGAGAAGGGATCTCAGGACGAGGTTGATGACTGTATGGCTCTGGGATTGCTTTCTCGCAGGGAGTCGAGAAAGGATCTCTGGGTGAGGTTGAGACTTAATGATACTGCTACATTATATGGTACTGTCTACACTCTTCTAATGCTGCAAGACCTCTGAAGATGCTAGTCTTCGATAGGACTAGGCCTCCTCTCTATTCTGGCATTTCTGCAGCCCAGTCCACATATACAACCTCCCTTTGAAAATGTTGCATATGTAGTGTAGATCCTTGCTTGCTGAATACTTCTGAGTACTCACGGTTGCTTTGTTTTCCTTTTCTCCCCATATCAGTTAGTCGTGACCAGAGGACGGATCCCCTGAGACAGATGCCCCGTCGATCAACTACTACTACGCAGAGGATGGATACTACTACGAGTTGACTGACGACCAGGAGTAGGATCGGAGGGTCCCAGGCAGGAGGCCTACGCCTTTCGATCGTAGTGTTTTATTTTGCCCCGCCTTTCTAAAGGCCTTTCTGTTTCTCTTTTAATATCTGTACTCAGATATCTGATGCTTCCGCTGACGCTTGTACGCAAGCTTATGTATTCGAGTCCTCGAGGCCCCTGGCTTGTAATATAAAGCTTGTATGACTTTATTTATGTTTTAGAGTTGTGTTGTGATATCTTCCCGTGAGTCCTTAGGCTTGATCATGTGCATTTGCGTGTATGATTAGTGCACGATTGGGCCGGGGGCGTCACAAGTTGGTATCAGAGCCGACTGCCTGTAGGAATCCCCCTTTCCAACTCCTTGGCCGAAGTTGAGCCTAGTGGTCCAAAAACCGTTTTACTAACATGGCTGTGTGGCTTACGGGACCACGTCGCCAATTGGGTGGTATTAGGATCTTTTACTCCTCGACCTTTACTCTGGGACTCTGATCTCTCTTCTATTCGGGTTAATTATTTTACTAACTCCAACATTAGGTTCTCGTAATCACATCCACCCGGAGAGCTGGATATCTGTGCGATTTCCCTGATATTGATCTGATTAGTCTGATAATCATTTTCCTTTCCATTGTTTTGTTTAACCTTTCTCTCCGAGTTGTATTATACTCCGAGTTGTCATTCGATAATACCGGATTCTGCATCAGAGTGCAGACGGAGATTAGGATCCAGCAAGTTGATCGATCATCGGTATTCTCTAAACTTGATTTGAGGTTGGGTTATCATCAGATCCGTGTTCGTGAAGAGGATATTCCCAAGACTGCATTTGTTACTCGCTATGGCTCTTACGAGTACACTGTCATGTCATTTGGCTTAACAAATGCTCCAGCCACATTCTCCCGTCTGATGAATTATATCTTCATGGATTACCTCAACAAGTTCGTCGTGGTGTATCTGGATGATATTCTAGTCTATTCAAAGAATAAAGAAGAACATGCCGAACACCTCCGTCTTGTACAGGAAAGGCTCCGAGAACACCAGTTGTTTGCAAAATACTCCAAATGTGAATTCTGGCTTTCTGAAGTAACCTACCTTGGTCATGTGATTTCCAAGGGTGGAATTGCTGTTAACCCAGAACGAGTTCAGGCTATTCTTGACTGGACTCCTCCGAAGAACGTCAAGCAAGTGAGAAGTTTTCTCGGCCTTGCAAGTTATTGCCGTTGTTTTGTCGAGAATTTCTCAAAGATTGCTAAACCTTTGACTGATCTGCTTCACAAGGGAGTTAAGTTTGAATGGATAGAAAAATGTCAGGAAAGTTTCCAGACACTCAAAGACAAGCTGACATCTGCCCCAGTACTATCTCCTCCAGATACCCGCAAAGACTTTGTGATCTATTGTGACGCATCCCGTGAAGGATTAGGCTGTGTCCTAATGCAAGAGCGCAAAGTGATTGCTTATGGCTCTCGTCAGTTGCGCCCACATGAAGAGAATTATCCGGTACATGATTTAGAACTAGCTGCTGTCATCTATGCACTGCAGTTGTGGCGACATTACCTTCTCGGTAATCGTTGCGAGATATACATGGATCATAAAAGTCTGAAGTACTTGTTCACTCAGCCATCTCTAAACCTCCATCAGCAAAGATGGATGGAGGCCATTGCGGACTATGATTTGGGTATATCCTATACCCCTGGCAAGGCTAACGTGATGGCTGATGCCTTAAGCCGCAAGTCCTATTGCGACAACCTCATGGTTAGGCGAGCTCAACCTCGTCTTTTTGAAGAACTGCGCAAGCTGAATCTACTTATTGTCCCACAGGGCTCTCTAAATAACCTTGTGATACAACCAGATCTTGAGAAAGCTGTTAAGAATGCGCAAGCTAAAGATGCTGAAATTGATCTCATGAAGAAAAATCTTCACCTTGAAAAGTACAGGGATTTCTCGTTGTCTGAAGATGGAACCTTGTATTTCAGAAACCGCATAGTGGTACCTCGCTTCGAGCTTATGACTGACAAAGTCATGAAGGAGGCACATGATACCCCGTTGTCTATTCATCCGGGTAGCACCAAGATGTATCATGATTCCCGTCAAAGGTACTGGTGGTCTAGAATGAAGCAGGACATTGCTCGTTATGCTGCCGAATGTGATGTGTGTCGTCGCGTTAAAGCAGAACATCAGAAACCAGCTGGAATTCTGCAACCACTTCCTATTCCTCTGTGGAAATGGGATAAGGTTCAGATGGATTTCATTACAGGACTTCCCAGGTCACAGAAGGGTCATGACGCTATTCTTGTCGTCGTTGACCAACTTTCTAAAGTTGCACACTTTCTGCCTATCAAAGAGACTATCACTGCTAGTCAGTTAGTAGAGTTGTATATCTCTAGAATTGTATCACTCCATGGTATTCCGAAGGAAATCAGTTCGGACCGTGGCGGCCTTTTCACTTCCAAGTTCTGGGAAAGTTTCCAAGTAGCTATGGGAACTCATATTACCTGGAGTTCAGCTTATCACCCCCAATCCCAAGGCCAAGTCGAGCGAGTCAACCAAGTGCTTGAAGACATGCTTCGGGCTTGTGTTATTTCTTTCGGCAAGAAGTGGGAAGAATCTCTCCCGTATGCCGAGTTCTCCTATAACAACAGCTATCAAGCCAGCTTGAAAATGGCCCCCTTCGAAGTACTCTATGGACGTAAGTGTCGAACCCCTCTGAATTGGTCAGAAACTGGGGAACAACCGCTCGTGGGTCCGGATATTATTCTACACGCCGAAGAACAAGTCCGTATCGTTCGAGAAAATCTCAAGGCGGCTCAGGACCGCCAGAAGAGCAACTATGATCGGAAACGATGGGGTTTGACTTATCAACCTGGTGATCAAGCTTATCTGCGAGTCACTCCTATGAAAGGCACTCACCGTTTCGGAATCAAGGGCAAGCTAGCTCCACGCTACATTGGTCCTTTCCGCATTATTGCTAAACATGGTCAGGTGGCATATAAATTGGAGTTGCCGCCGCAATTCTCTCATATCCACGATGTCTTCCATGTATCGCAACTTCGTAAATGCTTCAAGGAATCTCCGCACCGGGCAGTGGATCACGAGGTGCTCGAATTGCAAGATGACCTATCTTATAAGGAGCATCCAATCCGCATTCTCGATGAAGCTGAACGTTGGACCCGTCAGAAGGTTACCAAGCTCCTCAAAGTGCAGTGGTCAAATCATACTGAAGATGAAGCCACTTGGGAATGCGAGGATAATCTTCGTGCTGAATACCCCGAACTTTTCCCTTCTACCTCTTAATTCTCGGGACGAGAATTCTTGTTAGTGGAGGAGATTTGTAACACCCCATGTATTAAGCTACAGTAATCACCCTTTTGATAATGACAAGTCAGCATGTTTAATAGTGCATAATCATCATTAGCATCATATCGCATTTCAACTACTAAGACAAGATTCAAATTTAAATGAAAGTGGAAAATAAAAGTTGTGCAACATAAAAACTAAAATGTTCAATAAATGACAAATAATACAGAGACCATTCTAAAATTGTAACCAACATTTAATAAATTAATTAGGTGACCCATACCTCTTTTAATAGTTGCTGGAAATAATATTTAATAGCCTTTTAATTAATCTAGATCAAATATGAAATGATGTTTTGCCCAAACTAGTTTTTGGTGTTAGGGTATAATGCACTGGTATTTATGGACTAGGTCACACTTTTTACAAAAACCATTTGGGGCCCAAATAATTAACAAATCAGTAGAGAAAGAAACAGAAAAGGAGAAAAGGAGAAAAGGGATAAAGGCCTAAAGGAACTACTGTGCGCTTGGCCTGCTCGCTATAGCCGCGGCCCAGCCCATCTAGCGTCGTCCCCTACCTCCCCTATTCACCTCGCCGCGCTGTCGCCCGCGCCCGCGCTCGCCGCCCTGGCTGTAGGAGATATGCCCTAGAGGCAGTAATATCAGTTATTTTGTATCTCCTGGTTTGTAATGAAAGTTTATGTTCCATGCTATAACTGCAATGATTCTCGAGTCTACAATAAAACGAGGCCTGGAGGGAAACTCATGTGCACGTGTGGGATAATAAATGGAAAAAAGTATTCCTGGTCAAGCCTCTATGACTGGCTCGAGTATTGCATGATGATCCTGTTTTCCTGATCATGGGCATGTCTATGCCGGCAATTTTGAGGGCACAAATTGTTGGTAGAACACTTGTGTTGAATCGACCCAAATTGATGTTATGCTATGAAATGCATTCGTCACAAGTTAATGGTTTATAACACAGAGAAGTTAATGTTTGCATAATTCCTTAGACCATGAGAGTATCGAGTTCCTTCATACTTGCTTCGTGAACTTTGGGGTTTGTTAAACGTCATCCGTAACTGGGTGGCTATTACGGCGGCTTACGGGTTCACGGAAAAGTATGGCAAGTAACGAGATAGCTCAAGATTGGGATTTGCTCCTCCGACGATGGAGAGATATACTCGGGCCCTCTCAGTGAAACGGTATCCATCATCGTCTGGCCAGACAACTTGTGATTTGATCACTGGGATACCGAAACACGGAAACGAGAAAAGAGAACAAAACCGGTAACGAGGTAACTTGCATAGTGGACAAATTGTTGATCCACGGGGGTGCAATAAATCTCACCTCGGGTGTTTTGTGACATATCGCGAAGCAACAGGAATAGCTCACAGCAACTGGAGGTTCACTCGAATATTCATTCGTGTGGGTATAGGGGTCAATATGGGTGTCCACGGCTCCGATGTTGATCATTGATCGGAAGGGGTTCCAGGTCATGTCTATGCTTCACCGAACCTATAGGGTCACACGCTTAAGGGTCATCTATCTGCTGAATACTAGACAGGGAGTCTGAGAGAAAATCACAAAAAAGTTTCGGACACCGAAAAAGTTTCGGACAGCGGAAAAGTTTCGCAGAGAGAACACCGGATGAGTTTCGGTGAAACTGAAAAGTTGTTTCAGGGGATACCATTAAGTCAAAATGGTTTCGGCACATGCCTGATAATTCTTGGGGGGTGCCAGAATCATTCTGGAAACTTCTGGGAATTTTCTGGAAGAAAAACCGGAAATGTTCCGGAGCTGCCGGAACCACTTCAGATGCTTTTCGCAGATGAAAATCACTAAACGGGAATTGTTCTAGAACGCGTTGAAAATTATTTTAGTGGGTACTGGAAATGTTCTAAGCCCACATAAATATTTTCAGTTCGAACGAACGCTGAAAAATGTCGTCGTGAATAGTGAAAATCAGCTTTATGGTTATTTTTTGGAAAGCCATTATTTTTGGGATTTGTCCCAAGATATTTTTGGGGGTGACATGGATGGATGAGGCCCCCTTGGGGGGCCCCTACAAGGAGATGTCCGGCCACATGGGGGCTCCTCCTTGGAGCCCCCACTTGTCCCTTGATTTCTCACTTGGGTCCTTGTGGAAGGACTTCATCCATGTGCATTTTGGGTTTTCTTGTAAAACCACCCTACCCCTTGGGTTTCCTATAAATAGAGGAGATGGGGGCTGCCATCTCTTCATCCCTTGCTCTCATACACATGCCATGCATTATCTGGCTTCTTCTCTCCCTCCCACGAAAAGAGTTTCGTAGAGCCGAAAGGCTGTCTGGGTTCCGGCAGGAACTAGTTCTGGACGGCGAAGCCCTGCCGGATAGCTGACACCGTATGTGTGCAACCCCATAGAGAGGTCGTAGTTTCGGTCTTTTGCCCAAGGGGCTACTCGAGTGTCCTCCCGAAGGGCTGTCCGAGTCTCCGTTCGAGTTTCGAGGGTCCTCCCGAAGGGCAGTCCGCGACATCGTCCGGGGGACTGTCCGACCGCCTCCCGAAGGGCTGTCCGACGAGGGAGTACATCCTCGCGGTTGGGAGGTTGTAAATCCTAGCTGCGGGGATCTGCACCAACGATCTCCACTGACTCTTCTTCCGCTGCGCTTCGAGTCGGTACGGATCAGATCAAACCTTGTATGCAGTCTCCATAGTGGTCCTGGGCGTGCTCGCTATACCGAAAATTTTCGTTTTCTGTCGCGTTCCCCTACACTGGCCCCCCTCGCTCCCTGGTCGACAACGCGCGTCGCCGCGCCCGCGTAGAGGATAAGGGCAACCCCCGCGAACCCCTGGCGTCTCCCTCGCCATTTTCCCCGCTCTCCCTCTCTGCTTCCCCCCTCCCGAGCGCAACCATGGCTCCGCCGCCGTGACGTGCGCGACCACCGCCACTGTTTCGCCTTGCCTCCGCGCCAAGAAGGATCGCCGCGACCTCCTCTTCCTCCCCGACGAGTCACCCAAGCAGGAGCGCCTCTACATCGCCCCACGCCATCATCTTCTTCCTCGGA
The DNA here is from genome assembly GCA_011799875.1 of Thinopyrum elongatum. Lineage (NCBI taxonomy): Eukaryota > Viridiplantae > Streptophyta > Magnoliopsida > Poales > Poaceae > Thinopyrum > Thinopyrum elongatum. The sequence continues at coordinate 477,331,128 of CM022302.1, forward strand.
TCGCCGCCTCGTGTCGTCGTCGAATCCGGCCACCCCACGCCTTCCCCGAGCCCGCTTTGATCGGCTACGCCCCACTGTGAGCTCCTCCTCCCTCCCCTGCCTCTCTGCGCGCTAGCTTGACCGCCGTAGGGTAGCTCGCCACATTGCCGTGCTCCGACCACCGCCATTGCCGCTGCCCGCGCGCCGTACGTGCTCCCGAGCCCCCGCGCGAGCCACTGGCGTGCTCTAGAGCGCGAGTTGCGTCGATCTCGGCCCCCAACTAGCCACCTAGCCCGCTCCCGCCTCGTTTCCAAATGGGGCTGAATGCCGGCGCCCACTGCGGTCGATGCCGCCGCCGTTCCGGCCACCCCCGGGACCAACCACCACCACCACGTGATGCGGCTCGCTGCGCCCGTTCGATAGATCCCAATCCCGCCCCCGAAGATGCCCTATGGGCGAATCCCGAGCTCGCCGGAGCTCGGCGCCGCGCTCGGGCTCGCCGGAGCGCTCTCCGACGGCCGGTCCGACGTGGAACCGGTGGGTCCCACCCCCGTGCCACTGACTGTGGGGCCTCGCGGGCCCCTTTGACCCCGTTGACCAGGGTCAACGCTGACGTGGCCGCCCTGTCTCACTGACATGTGGGGGCCGGTCGTTTAAATGAATTTAAAATAAATAGAAAATCTGTTAATTAGTTAGTTAATTAGTTTAAACACTAATCAATCACTGACTGCTGGGGCCCACCCTCTAATTAATCCAATTAGTTAATTTAACCCCTCTGTTAATATCTCAGTGTATGACATGTGGGCCCCACTTGTTAGGTTTGACTCTGGTCAGCCAGAGTTGACCTGCTGACGTCACCCTGACCTCATGCTGACATCATTATTCACTATTCTGGTTAATTCAAATTTAAATTAATAATTAAATTCCAGAAATTGCTAAAACTTTAGAAAATCATATCTTTTAATCCGTAACTCCGATGAAAATAATTTGTACATGAAAGTTGCTCAGAACGATGAGACGAACCCGATTTCGAGGTCCGTTCGTCCGTCGCACGTCTCTAACTACCTGAACATGGGACTTTCCCCCTCTGGTTCGCCTGTCCGAAAATGCAACTTTGGGGAAACTTTCCCGGATGTTATTCCCCCTTCACCTATGTCGTGTAGCACTACGATAGGTCACCCCTAGCACTGTGTATCGTATTGTCATGCATCTGTTTGCTAGTATTTACTATTTCTTCCCCCTCTTCCTATTCGCTAGACCCCGAGACCGCTGATGATGTCCTGAAGACCGACGCCATCGTTGACGACTTTGCCCTTGCCGCCGAGCAACCAGGCAAGCCCCCCCCCCCCCCATTGATCATCCCGATATCGCCCATTCTAATTTCTCATGCTTGCATTAGAATTGCTGCTGCTACTGCTTTACCTATTCTGATGCATAGCCTGTTTATTGTAACCTGCTGTTGATAATTACCGGCATATCCTAAACTGCTTAGGATAGGCTGGGTAGAGACCTATCAGTGACCCCACTTATCCCGATTGCCCCGCTGGATTATCCGAAGACCCGATCAACGGGACTTGAAGACCACGCCCCGACACCGCACATCACCCCCCTAGTTGTAACGACACTGCAGCGTTACTATCAAGTGCCGAGGGTGAAACCTCTTGTAGCACTTCTGATGTTAACTCTGTAGAGTAGCTATTCGGTCGTGGTCATCGAGGGTGATTCCTCCTTCACCGCTTCCGATAATGACGCCGTCGTACAACACCTCAAGTGTGAACCCAGCGAGGGTGATTCCTCCGAGTTCACCTTGACGGATACATCAAGTAGGAATCCAATGAGGGTGATACCTCGGATTCCCCTTATGTTATGGACACACGGATACTTGGACTTTACACTGTTACTTGGATAGGCGGGTCGACCCTGAGGGGTACCCGCGTGCGCTTGAGAGGCGAGTGTTGTGAAGACGGGTGCCTGTGTGGTGCCCGAGTGAGAATACGAGGCGTGGCCGGGCATTCTTGGCCCTTGCCGCAAGTCCTCAAGACGGAGCGACGGGGTCACATCTTTCGTGAGTCTCTGCTCGTTACCGCACCCCCAAGGTACTAACGGTTTGGATATGTGATCTAAGTGGGCCTCTGGCCCGATAGCACTAACCATCACGTGGGCATAGTATGGGCGTTCTGCATCGTATGCATCAACCGAAAGCTCTGTCAGACGTCCAGTTCAGTAGTGCGGCATGGAGTGATTGGCGCCATTCACGACAGAGGTGGTGATTGGCGCCATTCACGACCCGGAGGGCGAGGGGCGATGGCCCAAGACCCCCTTGCGCTTAGGATGTAGACTGGCGGGGACCTCTCTGCTGTGCTCTAGGTAGGGCTGCGGTGTGTCGTTTGGCCGAGGTCGGGCATAACCCGGAAAAGTGTGTCCGGCCGAAGTTAAGCGAGCGTGGTGGGTATGTTGGTGCACCCCTGCAGGGAAGAAAACTTCTATCGATAGCCGGTCCTACGGTAAAGGACAGTCGGAGTTGTATCCCGATCGATACAGCTAGAAGTTGAGATGAGACCTGGATATGAGGCTCTGGGATTGCTTCTCGCAGGGAGTCGAGAAGGGATCTCAGGACGAGGTTGATGACTGTATGGCTCTGGGATTGCTTTCTCGCAGGGAGTCGAGAAAGGATCTCTGGGTGAGGTTGAGACTTAATGATACTGCTACATTATATGGTACTGTCTACACTCTTCTAATGCTGCAAGACCTCTGAAGATGCTAGTCTTCGATAGGACTAGGCCTCCTCTCTATTCTGGCATTTCTGCAGCCCAGTCCACATATACAGCCTCCCTTTGAAAATGTTGCATATGTAGTGTATATCCTTGCTTGCTGAGTAATTCTGAGTACTCACGGTTGCTTTGTTTTCCTTTTTTCCCCATATCAGTTAGTCATGACCAGAGGACGGAGCCCCTGAGACAGATGCCCCGTCGATCGACTACTACTACTACGCAGAGGATGGATACTACTACGAGTTGACTGACGACCAGGAGTAGGATCGGAGGGTCCCAGGCAGGAGGCCTACGCCTTTCGATCGTAGTGTTTTATTTTGCCCCGCCTTTCTAAAGGCCTTTATGTTTCTCTTTTAATATCTGTACTCAGATATCTGATGTTTCCGCTGATGCTTGTACGCAAGCTCATGTATTCGAGTCCTCGAGGCCCCTGGCTTGTAATATAAAGCTTGTATGACTTTATTTATGTTTTAGAGTTGTGTTGTGATATCTTCCCGTGAGTCCTTAGGCTTGATCGTGTGAATTTGCGTGTATGATTAGTGCACGATTGGGCCGGGGGTGTCACAAGTTGGTATCAGAGCCGACTGCCTGTAGGAATCCCCCTTTCCAACTCCATGGCCGAAGTTGAGCCTAGTGGTCCAAAAACCATTTTACTAACATGGCTGTGTGGCTTACGGGCCCACGTCGCCAATTGGGTGGTATTAGGATCTTTTACTCCTCGACCTTTACTCTGGGACTCTGATCTCTCTTCTATTCGGGTTAAATTTTTTACTAACTCCAACATTAGGTTCTCGTAATCACATCCACCCGGAGAGCTGGATATCTGTGCGATTTCCCTGATATTGATCTGATTAGTGTGATAATCATTTTCCTTTCCATTGTTTTGTTTAACCTTTCTCTCCGAGTTGTATTATACTCCGAGTTGTCATTCGATAAGACCGGATTCTGCATCAGAGTGCACATGGAGAGTAGGATCCAGCAAGTTGATCGATCATCGGTATTCTCTAAACTTGATTTGAGGTTGGGTTGTCATCAGATCCGTGTTCGTGAAGAGGATATTCCCAAGACTGTATTTGTTACTCGCTATGGCTCTTACGAGTACACTGTCATGTCATTTGGCTTAACAAATGCTCCAGCCACATTCTCCCATCTAATGAATTATATCTTCATGGATTACCTCGACAAGTTCGTCGTGGTGTATCTGGATGATAAATTCATTAAAATAGAGATCTTCCGTAACAGTAAAGTGATATGTATACAAGATCATGCATATCATTTCCACTTTATACAAGAACCTAAATATATACAACTACAAAGGTGCAACATCATTTCCACTTTCCAGCCATAGTTTCCAGCATTATAGGTTGAAAAGAACATGCAAGTTGCAGGGGAAATCTTGCAAGAGTTTTACATTTTTACTCACCAAGACTTATGATTCGGTGTCATCAATGGTGATGCAGGCACTCGCACTGGTACTGGATTTAGCAATGTTGAGGCCAGCCATTTCTTGAAGTAGCACCGACATTAAAAATAAAGCAAGAGAATGTAAGTATGAACAAAACAGAAAGAACATATCTAATAGTAACTTGTTTGCTTACCTTCCTCTAGGTTGGCCAATAGCTCCTCATCCTCTTCATTTTTAATAGGAACCGAGTGCCGCAACCAATCCTGAGTAAAAATTAGTGCCTGCACTATGAATGGAGTAAGCGAGCTTTGAAAGTCATCAAGGATGCGTCCACCGGTGCTAAAAGCTGACTCTGATGCAATTGTAGATATTGGGAAAGATAGGACATCACGAGCTAAGTGCGATAGCAAAGGGAATCTGGTCGAGTTGACTTTCCACCAGTCAAGAGTATTGAATTTGCTGTTGTTTGCTTCATTATCCTCCGCAAAATACTTTTGAAGTTTAGACTTAGAAGGGTTGATGTTGATTTCACAATCAATCATTTTCATTTTCTTCGCAACCAAGGAACTCATCAAGCTATCGCTGCTGTCCTCTTCAAAGTTAGGTGAATCATCAGGTTGTAGTTCTTTCTCAGCTGGAGCATATAACTTAACATACTCATTGAATAGATTAGAAAGTGTTTTATTCATTTTTCAACACCTCCTCTCCGATGATCTCTCCAAACATTTCAAAAGTTGCAATCTTGATGTAATTTGACAACTTGTATCTTGGATCAAGAGCAACAGCCACAAAGATCAAGATGTTGAAGCTCTTGTGATCTCCCCAATACTTGTTGTACTTGTCAAGCATCATTTCTCCTATATCTCTCCACAGAGGGTCTTCACTACCACACCATCCTCTCAGCAAGATAATGATATCAGCAATTTGATGGAAGAAGATATGAGATATGCAATGATTTGAAGCTAAAACACGAAGGATAATATTGGACAAATACTCAAGAAACTCAGCCATCTTTGAAGCATTATCCCAATCTTCAGGTTTAGGCACTCCCGGCATTTTGTCGCCGTTTAGCTCAATTGAAAAGTATGGGTCCTCCTCTTCATCCCTCATGAACACCATCTCATATATAGCTGCAGCTTTTAGCATTAAGAATGTGGAGTTCCATCTAGTGCATACATCAAGTGACAAGAAAACTTTTTTTTGCCAACTTCTCTAATTCAGTACACTTCTTGAACTTGGTAATTCTAGCTGGAGAATTCTTAACAAACTTGACTACAACACGGACTCGCTTCACCAAAATGTCCAACTCTTTTAGCCCATCCGTAACTATCAAGTTCATAATATGAGTAGAACATCTCATGTGCAACATTCCCCTCTCCCTATGCTTGTATTGGCACTGTTCATGATCCTCTTTATGTAGCTTACAGCTCCATCATTTGCTGAGGCATTGTCAACTGTTATTGAAAACACCTTATGTATGCCCCACTCAACCAAACACTTCTCCATGTCCTTCCCAATGTCTTCCCCCTTATGACCCCTCACCAAGAAAAACCCAATGATCCACTTATGTAGAATCCATTCACTGTCAATAAAATGGGCTGTCACACACATAAAATTCTGCTTTTGGGAAGATGTCCGTGTGTCGGTACTTAGGCAAACTCTTTCACAAGATTCTTTAAAGAATTTCTTTAGCTTGTCTTTCTCCCTACAATGAATGCGGACACAATCTCTAGTAACCGTCCTCCTAGATGGGACATTGAAACGAGGACAAGCATTTTCCACAAATCTTCTAAATCCTGGCTTCTCAACAAATGCAAACAGAAGCTCATCCACAATTATCATTTCAGCCAAAGAATCTCTAAGCTTATCCTGATCGAATCTCCAGGAAGTGAGTGAACACTTTCTAGTATCCGCCTGATTCGGAGTAGCTTGTAGAGTTGGCTGCTTGTCATCATTGACCCTATGAGGATTCCTCTTGCATGTTGTCAAATGCTTCAACAAGGATGATGTATCATTCCTCTTAACTACACATGCAAGCTCACTTTTGCAATAGTTGCACGTTGCTTTGTTCACGACATCCCCTTCAAAGACCTTGGTAAAATGATTCCAAACTTCTGACCGTGGAGCCATTTCCTTCCTTTTCTTTGCATTTGTTGTCTTCTTCTCGGCCTCGGTCATCTCCTTCTGCTGCTGCTCAGCGAGCTCCTGCACATCTTGACTACCCATCTTCGAGGTGTAAGGGGAGGTCGCCGACAGCGACATTGCTGGCATACGAGAACAACTTTGATTTGCCATCTATAAACAACAAATGACACAACTAGTTAGCCTAACAAATCAGCAATGAGAAGAGAGGTCAAAAGAAGAAACAATATGTTATAGAAAATATAACAGTATAACTAAGTAAGATGAAAATAACACTTTGGATAGTTGGATTGCAATTGGATTCTAGATGAAAGAACTTTTATCTACATGATCCACATGTATGCAAAGTTGACACTCTTCCAAACCCACTTTCAATATTATTGCAAACATTATTATCAATAGCATATTCATCATGAGGCTTAAATAAATTTTCAAGATCATAAGTATCATTATCACCCCAATCATGATCATTGCAATAAGTAGTGGACATAGCAATATTAGCATCCCCAAGCTTGGGTTTTGCGTATCATTAACACAATTGACATTAATCGAATTTATAATAACATCATTGCAATCATGCTTTTCATTGAAAGAGACATCATGAATCACTTTATCAATTTTTCTTCCAACACTTCACCACAATCTTCAGGTTCATGAATTTAAAGCAAAACTTCATAAAGATAATTAAGTGCACTCAATTCACTAGCAATTGGTTCATTATAATTGGATCTTTTGAAAAGATTAGCAAGTGGGCGAGGATCCATATCAATAGATTTTTAGCAAGCAAAGATGCAAGCAAATAGAAGACACATGGCACACAAGCAAGGAAAGCACACGAACAAAAAGGAAAACGGAACGAAGGCAAATAAAAAGGAAATTTTTGTGAAGTGGGGGAGATGAAAACGAGAGGCAAATGGCAAATAATGTGAATTGCAAGGAGATGATATTTGTGATTAGGAACCTGATAGATATTGATGATGTCTTCCCGACAACGGCGCCAGAAATTCCCTTTGATGATCCTTTCTTGTATCGTATATGCGTCAGTGTTTTCCCCAAGGAGGAAGGGATGATGTAGTACATCGAAGGTAGGTATTTCCCTTAGTTATGAAACCAAGGTTATCGAACCAGTAGGAGAACCAAGCAACACTATGTAAACGGTACCTGCACACAAAGAACAAATACTTGCAACCCGACGCAAAAGAGGGGTTGTCAATCCCTCCCAGGTAAAAGATTGGTAACGTGATAGATTGGTAGATGCAAATAGAATAAAAGCAAATAAAATTCTGCGAGGTATTTTTGGGTTTTTGGTAATATAGATCTGAAAATAAAAGATGCAAATAAATAAAAAGGCAAATAGCAATATAGAAGATATATGATGAGAAAATAGACCCGGGGGCCGTAGATTTCACTAGTGGCTTCTCTCGAGAAAATAGCATACGGCGGGTAAACAAATTACTGTTGGGCAATTGATAGAACCTCAAATAATTATGATGATATCCAGGCAATGAATATTACATAGGCATCACGTCCAAGATTAGTAGACCGACTCCTGCCTGCATCTACTACTATTACTCCACACATCGACCGCTATCCAGCATGCATCTAGTGTATTAAGTTCATGGAGAAACGGAGTAATGCAATAAGAACGATGACATGATGTAGACAAGGTCTATTCATGTAGGAATAGATCCCATCTTGTTATCCTTAATAGCAACGATCAATACGTGTCTTGCTACCCCTTCTGTCACTAGGAAAGAACACCGCACGACCGAACCCATCACAAAGCACCTCTTCCCATGGCAAGAAAAATCGATCTAGTTGGCCTAACTAAACCAAAGATTCGAAGAAGAAATACGAGGCTATAAGTAATCACGCATATAAGAGATCAAAAGAAGACTCAAATAACTTTCATGGATAAAATAGATCTGATCATAAACTCAAAGTTCATCGGATCCCAACAAACACACTGCAAAAAGAGTTACATCAAATAGATCTCCAAGAGACCATTGTATTGAGAATCAAAAGAGAGAGAGAGAGGAAGCCATCTAGCTACTAACTACGGACCCGTAGGTCTACAATGAACTACTCACGCATCATCGGAGAGGCACCAATGAGGATGATGAACCCCTCCGTGATGGTGTCTAGATTGGATCTGGTGGTTCTGGAACTTGCGGCGGCTGGAATTGTGTTTCGTCGACTCCCCTAGGGTTTTTGGATTTTCGGTGTATTTATAGAGCAAATAGGCGGTGCGGAAGGCGGCCGAGGTGGGCACAACCCACCTGGGCGCGCCTGGGCCCCCGGGCGCACCCTGGTGGGTTGTGCTCCCCTCGGAGCCCCCCTCTGGTACTTCTTTGGCCCAACAGGTGTCTTCTGGTCCAGAAAAAATCTCCAAAAAGTTTCGCTGCGTTTGGACTCCGTTTGGTATTGATTTTTTGCAAAGTAAAAAACAAGCAAAAAACAGTAACTGGCACTGGGCACTATGTCAATAGTTTAGTCCCAAAAATGATATAAAGTTGCTATAAAATGATTGTAAAACATCCAAGAATGATAATATAACAGCATGGAACAATAAAAAATTATAGATACGTTGGAGACGTATCAGCATCCCCAAGCTTAATTCCTACTCGTCCTCGAGTAGGTAAATGATAAAAACAGAATTTTTGATGTGGAATGCTGCCTAACATGTTCATCACATATTCTTTCCTTTCAAAGCATGGATATATGTCAAAACCCACTTTCAGTATTATTGCAAACATTATTATCAATAGCATATTCATCATGAGGTTTAAATAAATTTTCAAGATCATAAGAATCATTATCACCCCAATCATAATCATTGCAATAAGTAGTGGACATAGCAATATTAGCATCCGCAAGCTTGGGGTTTTGCATATCATTAACACAATTGACATTAGTAGAATTTATAATAACATCATTGCAATCATGCTTTTCATTGAAATAGACATCATGAATCACTTTATCAATTTCTTCTTCCAACACTTCATCACAATCTTCAGATTCATAAATTTCAAGCAAAACTTCATAGAGATAATCAAGTGCACTCAATTCACTAGCAATTGGTTCATTATAATTGGATCTTTTGAAAAGATTAGCAAGTGGACGAGGATCCATATCAATAGATTTTTAGCAAGAAAAGATGCAAGCAAATAGAAGACACATGGCACACAAGCAAGGAAAGCACACAAACAAAAAGGCAAACGGAAAGAAGGCAAATAAAAAGACAAATTTTTGTGAAGTGGGGGAGATGAAAATGAGAGGCAAATGGAAAATAATGTTAATTGCAAGGAGATGATATTTGTGATTAGGAACCTGATAGATGTTGATGATGTCTCCCCGGCAACGGCGCCAGAAATTCCCTTTGATGATCCTTTCTTGTATCATATATGCGTCAGTGTTTTCCCCAAGGAGGAAGGGATGATGCAGTACAGCGAAGGTAGGTATTTCCCTTAGTTATGAAACCAAGGTTATCGAACCAGTAGGAGAACCAAGCAACACTATGTAAACGGTACCTGCACACAAAGAACAAATACTTGCAACCCGACGCAAAAGAGGGGTTGTCAATCCCTCCCAGGTAAAAGATTGGTAGATGCAAATAGAATAAAAGCAAATAAAATTCTGCGAGGTATTTTTGGGTTTTTGGTAATATAGATCTGAAAATAAAAAATGGAAATAAATAAAAAGTCAAATAGAAATATAGATCTGAAGATATATGATGAGAAAATAGACCCGGGGGCTGTAGATTTCAATAGTGGCTTCGCTCGAGAAAATAGCATACGGCGGGTAAACAAATTACTGTTGGGCAATTGATAGAACCTCAAATAATTATGACAATATCCAGGCAATGATCATTATATAGGCATCACGTCCAAGATTAGTAGACCGACTCCTGCCTGCATCTACTACTATTACTCCACACATCGGCCGCTATCTAGCATGCATCTAGTGTATTAAGTTCATGGAGAAACGGAGTAATGCAATAAGAACGATGACACGATGTAGACAAGATCTATTCATGTAGGAATAGACCCCATCTTGTTATCCTTAATAGCAACGATCAATACGTGTATTGCTGCCCCTTCTGTCACTGGGAAAGAACACCGCACGGCCGAACCCATCACAAAGCACCTCTTCCCATGGCAAGAAAAATCGATCTAGTTGGCCTAACTAAACCAAAGATTCGAAGAAGAAATACGAGGCTATAAGTAATCATGCATATAAGAGATCAAAAGAAGACTCAAATAACTTTCATGGATAAAATAGATCTGATCATAAACTCAAAGTTCATCGGATCCCAACAAACACACCGCAAAAAGAGGTACATCAAATAGATCTCCAAGAGACCATTGTATTGAGAATCAAGAGAGAGAGAGAGGAAGCCATCTAGCTACTAACTACGGACCCGTAGGTCTACAATGAACTACTCACGCATCATCAGAGAGGCACTAATGAGGATGATGAACCCCTCCGTGATGGTGTCTAGATTGAATCTGGTGGTTCTGGAACTTGCGGCGGCTGGAATTGTGTTTCGTCGACTCCCTTAGGGTTTTTGGATTTTCGGGGTATTTATAGAGAAAAGAGGAGGTGCGGGAGGCGGCCGAGGTGGGCACAACACACTTGGGCGCGCCTGGGCCCCCAGGCGCGCCCTGGTGGCTTGTGCTCCCCTCGGAGCCCCCCTCTGGTACTTCTTTGGCCCAACAGGTGTCTTCTGGTCCAGAAAAAATCTCCAAAAAGTTTCGCTGCATTTTGACTCCGTTTGGTATTGATTTTCTGCGAAGTAAAAAACAAGCAAAAAACAGCAACTAGCACTTGGCACTATGTCAATAGTTTAGTCCCAAAAAATGATATAAAGTTGCTATAAAATGATTGTAAAACATCCAAGAATGATAATATAACAGCATGGAGCAATAAAAAATTATAGATACGTTGGAGACGTATCAAACCAACCATAGCATTAAGTATCAAGTCCTCTTTACTCCCATATGCAATGACCCCCAAACTCGGGTATGTGCTTCTGTCACTCACGCCACCCAGCATAAGCGAACCATGAACGTATTTGTGGGAACGAAGTATGTCTACCAGAGGGGGAGTGAATGGGAGTTTTAAATTTTCTTCAGAAAACTTAAATCTCTCAGAACCCAGCAGCGGAATAAGTGAAAAACAAACTACAGTGAACTAGAATAGGGTACAGAAGGAAAACTAGAACATGCATCAAAGTAAATCAAACGAATGAAAACGCATCGAAGGTAAACATGAGTGATAGAGGTAACCGATGATGCTCGATGGCGACAAGGTATTTGTTCGACCAGTTCGTCCTTCTGCACAAGGACTACGTTTGGTTGGAGTGGTTGTGACTTAACACAAAAGATAAACTCTCTTCACCCTGTTCTCCTCGATAATCGATTGGTCAACTAATGCCAATCACTCATGATAGATACTTGAAGGCGATCTACAAACCTTTACAGACTTCTTCTTTGAGAACCACAATTGCTCTTGGTCTCTGAAGAAATTGACACCTAACCATCTAGAGAGTTTGCAGCTCTCAAGAGTAATAGGCGGAGCGTACTAAACCTAGATTCCAGTGATGCTGAACCACTATCTAATTCTTCAGCTCTAGGGTTTTTCTCTTAGTGGATTTTAAACTCAAATTGCTCGGAGAGTGGGTTGCTCAACAAACTTCTCAGAATCTAACGAAGCAGCCATCGGACAAAGCCGGTGCGGGGTGGCTATTTATAGCCGCAGCCTTCCCAGATGCCATTTTGGACACGAGGTCCAGCCAATGGCCAACCGACACATTCACAACGGTCAGATTTTGGAGCAACGGTAACATTACTTGAGGAACAAGTAATGCTAACTCTTCGGTCCGAGGCAAATCTCTTGCAGTGAAGAAGATCACAGTCTCTTGCTGGCAAGTATTTGCTCGGACCACAAAGAGATTTCTCTCACAGCTTTCATAGGATTTGGGTTTAGCATCAGAGAACCAAAGCTTCGAATGCTACACCCCTCTTAATAGTACGGTGGTCCTATGACTCAATGAAACAAGAAGAACAACGAAACAAATGCTACGTCTTCACTTCGTCTTCATTCTTCCTCAAGCGTAGTCATTTGCTTCGAACATGCACCTAACCAATTGCTTAAACTTCAGCAATTTTTAGGGGTCACTCTTGTTAGCTTTATCTTTGGTGATAACCTTCGCTGCCACGCAGAGAGATTATCTTCGTCGTTTACATCAACCTCCTCGATACTTCAGGGTCCTCTTACTCTGTGTGCACTAGCAAACACATTAGTCCCATACTGTTTATGTCAACAAACTCCAAAACATAAGGGTCCTATCATTGCACCAACAATCTCCCCATTTTTGGACGGTTGTTGACAAAATAGATAATCATCGAAGTGAAGATAGATATTTGAAAAGTAACTCGAACAAGAGTGAACTTGCGTTACGTGACTCGATGATGAAATAAACTCCCTCTGGATGTATGCAGAGTCAATTGATATACAATTAAGTTCCTTGCAATTCATTTGAGTGAGTTGAGGATTTTCAATCATACGAGGTAATGATTCGCACTGATGATAGATAATCCACGAGAATATAGCGCAATCATTCATGTACTTCTGATAATGACTTCTAATAATAATTCCACCTGCAAAGCAATAAGCTTCGAGAAAATATAGTGCAGCATGGGGGGGTGGTTATTAATATAACAGCCCAGAACAGAAGATTTACATCAGCGCAAAAAACAGGCTTAAATTGTCTCAAGATATAGAGCGAGAAAGCACAAAGACAAAAACCAACAGAGCAAATCTATCGAAACTCTTGATGTTATTCTCCTCCTTTTTGTCAACTAGTGTCAAAAAGGTGATGAAAAACATGAGTGCGAAAATGTGAAGATGATTCACTCTGAGGCATCGCCCGAGGAACTGCCCGAAGAAGTTTCTGATTCAGAGGTGTCGGGAACATCTTCGTCTTCAGCAGCAGTAGCAGATCCTTCAAGACTGGCTTGGCACTGAGAAGAGGAAGGCACATTGGGATCACCCTCATGAGTCTTGCGAGACAGAGGATTTTCTTCAGCAGGTTTTTCAGTTGGCGGTGTGGCTTCTGATTCGTCGAGCAAGTTGCGCAGCTGAATTTGAAGTAAATTCATTGTTGGTTCACAAGCTGGCAGAGGAGGAGTGATTCGATCTTGAAAATCTTCCGCAGTGAATCCTTGATCAATGTACTTGTAGAGTTCTTGAAGATGAGAGTGACTCAGTTGCTTCTTTGAGAAAAATTTCCGAAGCAATTTCCATAAAAGCTTCTTGTTTTCTGTCGTAAACATGTGCACAACTTTTGTGCGGTTGTGAATAGCATTTAGTTTGGCAGCTAGGTGCTCCTTCTCTTGACAATCTTCTGCCATATGCTTCAGTAGCAGCTGTTGAGTGTGCAAACTCACTTCAAGATGTGAAGGAGGTTGAGTGTTCGGCAGACGATCACGCTGAGGTAGCTTTGGTCCATTGAATGTGTTATGGTAATCAGAAGGACTGGACACCGGAGCTTTTCCCGAAGAGAAATCTTCCATAACTTTCAGCGTATCACGCACAGGAGGAATGAAGCTTTTGTGACTGACTTTGGCAAGATATTTGGTCTTCATTGCATAGTCAACCACCTTCTAAATCCAGGGCGCAAATACTTTGATAGTTTTTGGAGACTGAGCAGAATCCATCAGTATGCGCAGGAACAAATCTTCAACATCGAAAATGAACCCTTGAGAGATGGCATGGATGGTGTTTCGAAGAACACCAAAGATAGCATTATCAGTATTCATCCCAGCCAGCGGACAGAGGGTGTATGTGAGGATGTGATATAATGTCTGATTGTCGAAAGTTAAGTGCTCAGGTAGAGGAGGACCATGGTAGTCACGAATCTTATCTTCATCCATTATGCATCGGAAATCTTCATCAGAGATTGCATCAATGTTATGAACTCGAATCTCAGTTTTGCCATGTTCAAACCGAGGGAAATGAAAGTGCGATACAAACTCCATGGCAGAGCATTTGATACTTTTGCCTTTAGTCATCCATTCCATAATCCACTTTGTGCTACCTAACTCATCTCCGGAGATATATAATGTTGCATAAAATTGAAGAATAATCTCCCTGTTCCATGGATGTTGATAGCCTAAGACATGCGTGAGACCAAGATCTTCGATGTCTTGCAGAATTTGATTGAAACAACCGATGTTTTTCATAGCAGCAAAGTCTGGGAATTCATGAGGGAAGATCTTCAGGCTGTCATAAAGAATACGTGAATAGTATACTGCCTGTTCCTGAGTCCAGAACCGAGGAGATTCAGACGTGCTGGGCTTGCTGTAAGGACTCTTTCGAAAGAAAACCGGATGAGTATTTCTGTTGAACAGAGGCCTTTGACACCAACATCGGTGGAAAACAACGGTAGTCGCTCACGAGGATAAGGATACTTGAGTTCATCGTCAACAGAAATCACGTCATCGCCATAGATGACCAAATCTGAATGATGAGCTGACGCAGATTTTGCTGCAGAAGGATCAGAAGTTCTTCATGCCGTGTTGAGTGAAATTCTCAATCAAGATGGATTTGTCACTTGTTCAGGAGTTGAGTCAGGCGCTGAATCTTTATCAGCCATTGGGGGCTGTTGTGGAATTGCTTTAGATGTAGTTGGAGGAGCAGAGGGTGGAACCAAAACATTTTGTTCAATGTGGACAGGAGAAACTTGTCTTTCAGACCGAGGAATTTCACCTTCTTCTGACACTTGGTGTTGAGTGGGATTTGCTTCATGAGCTGGGGAGGCCACAGGCACTGTTTCAGTTGGCCTTGGCGAAGTGGAAGCATCTGCAACTGGTTCATGAAGAGTTGAAGGAATTGCTTGTTCAAGAGAGTTTTCTTTCTGTGTATCAGCTTCTGGAGGAGGAGGAGCATTTTTCGTTGCAATCTTCTTCTTCTTCTTTTGCTTCGACGGATCAATGTGCCCTTTGACCAGATCATTATAACCAGTCACTTTGGCTTGGTGATCAAAGCAAATCTTGCGAACAATTTGATCCAGATCCGAATGAAATCCCAACCTCCTATGCCGAAGGACTTTCAGCTCCTTATTAACATCCGCATAAGATTCTTCAAGTTGCTTGATGACAAACTTGGACTTTGTATTTAGCATAAGGTTGTCAAGCTCCTTGAGTTGGCCAATGAGGTCATTGATCTCAACTAAATCATTTCTCATATCTTGGATCAAAACAGAGGCTTGTGAAATAACTTCAGAGGGAATTGGCAAAGACGCCACTTCTCCATCAAACAAAATTTTGAAAAATATGTCCAACTGCTCCATAATGAACGTATGATTGAAGGAATGTGATGCAGCAGAGATATCTTGAGTCTGTGCAGCAGCCTGAGCAGAGGGAGCAGTCTGAGTCACATTTTGCTCGATCGGAGGCTTAGAAGCCAAGGGTTGAGTCAGTTTCGGAGCAAATTATGCAGCCTTTTCTCTCACAATATCAGTGCTTGGGACTTTTTGCTTGGCAGCATTTCCTTTGATCTGCTTCATCTTTTGCTTCGTGCGAGAATGCAGCATAGGATTGTGTGCAATTTTGATGGCACTCTCATTGTCACAATATAGAGGAATATGATTGACCTGGATGCCATAATCCTTCAGTATTTGCTTCATCCACAATAACTGAGTGCAATAAGCACTAGCAGCAATATATTCAGCCTCAGCCGTAGAAAGAGATACACAATTCTGCTTCCTTGAAGACCAACATACCAAAGATCTACCGAGGAAATGACATGTCCCTGAAGTAGATTTCCTATCAACCAAGTCACCAGCCCAATCTGAGTCTGAATAACCAACAAGATCAAACTGTGCTCCCTTAGGATACCATAGACCTAAGGTGGGGGTGTGAGCCAAATATCTCAGAATGCGCTTGACCGCTTGGTGATGCGATTCTTTCGGTGCAGGTTGATAGCGGGCACACATGCAAACACTCAACATGATGTCAGGTCTGGATGCACATAGGTAAAGAAGAGATCCAATCACCGAACGATAGGCTTTCTGATCATAATCCTTACCATACACATCTGCATCAAGCTTACCATTCATGGGCATTGGAGTTTTATAGCCCTTCATTTTGGAATCTTGCATTTTAAACTTTTTCAGGCACTCCTTCAGATATTTCTCCTGAGAAATGAAAATGCCATTTGCTTGTTGACGAATTTGCAGTCCGAGAAAGAATTTGAGTTCACCCATCATGGACATTTGATATTTATCGGACATCATTTTCCTGAATTCTAAGCTGCAAGCATTGTTAGTACAGCCGAAGATAATATCATCCACATAGATTTGACATACGAATAAGTCATTGTCAACATCACGAGTGAAAAGTGTGGGATCTGTGGATCCTGGTTTGAACCCTTTGTCGAGCAAAAACTTCTTCAGGGTATCATACCATGCTCGAGGGACTTGCTTTAGCCCATATAAAGCTTTCTTCAACCTGAAAACTTTGTTAGGAAACTCAGGGTGTTCAAAGCCAGGTGGCTGTCTAACATAAACTTCCTCATCAATTTCACCATTGAGGAAAGCACTTTTCACATCCATTTGATATAGCAAGATATCATTGTAATTTGCATAAGCGAGAAGAATGCTAATTGCCTCAAGGCGTGCAACAGGAGCATATGTTTCACCGAAATCAATACCTTCTAACTGTTTGTACCCTTGAGCAACAAGACGTGCTTTGTTTCTCACCACAATACCATTTTCATCTTGCTTATTGTGAAAAATCCATTTTGTGCCGATGATATTGTGCTTCTTGGGATTCGGTTTGTCAACCAGTTCCCATAGATCATTCAATTCGAATTGCACCAACTCCTCTTGCATGGCATTCATCCAGTTTGGATCATTCATGGCTTCTTCATACTTGGTAGGTTCTGCCAATGAAACAAAGGAGAAACTTCCACAGTAGTTAGCCAAATGAGTGCGCGAACGAGTTGTGGGTCGATAACCTAGATTCTCAATTTCGTCAAGAATTAATGAGGGATCAACTCAATTTGCCACGCGAGGATGAGCATTTTCTTCGAGATTGTCATTATCATCAGCATCAACATTTGTGTCATCATTTTCTTCAGGATTGCCATTTTGATCGGCATTTGGATCTTGATTTCCATTTCCATTCTGAGGAGCATTTGCTTCGGCAGTGGCTTGATGAGTTCTGCTTCGAGTCATAGGAGCGTCATCATCAGATGACTCGGGTGCATTTTCTTCAACAGGCTTGACGCTCCCAATGGCCATTTGCCGAATAGCATCCGATATCAGCAGTTCATCTATCACATTTGGTAGGTGCTCCTTTTGAGAGCCGTTAGATTCATCAAACCGCACCTTTACCGTTTCCATAACTTTCATGTGGTGAGAGTTATAGACTCGATACATGTGCGAATTTGAGCCATAACCGAGAAGAAAACCTTCATGTGCCTTAGGTGCAAACTTGGAGGAATGATTCGTATCAAGAATGTAACAAGGTGCACCAAAAACACGTAGATAAGAAACATTCGGTTTCTTGCCAGTGATAAGATCACATGAAGTTTTCTTAAGGAACTTGTGAAGATAAACACGATTGATAATGTGACAAGCAGTGTTAATAGCATAAGCCCAGAAACGAATGGGAGTTTTATACTCACTGAGCATAGTTCTTGCCATTTCAATGAGAGTTCTGTTCTTCCGTTCAACAACTCCATTTTGTTGAGGAATGTATGCAGCAGAGAACTCATGAGTGATACCATGATCATCGAGAAATTCATCGATACGAGTATTTTTCAACTCGATTCCATTGTCACTTCTGACATGCTTAATTCGCACATCATATTCATTCTGGGCCTTCTTGGCGAAGCTCTTGAAGATATCATAAGTATAGGTTTTGTCTTCAAGAAAGAATACCCAAGTGTATCGAGAGAAACCATCAACAATAACCAGACCATAATGATTGCCACCGAAGCTTGCATAATTTTGAGGACCGAATAAATCCATATGAAGAATTTCCAGTGGTCTTGTAGTGGTCATGACTGTCTTGGAGGAGTGATGCTTCTTAGCCAATTTACCAGCCTCACAAGCAGCACATAGTTGATCCTTGTCGAATTTTACATCAGGAATCCCACGGAGATGATTTTTCTTCACAAGGGCCTACAAATTTCTCATACCTGGATGACCGAGTCTACGGTGCCACAGCTAACCTTCGGTTGCTTTCGCAAGCAAACAATTTCGGACTGAGGGACCCTTAGAGAAATCCACAATATAAATATCACCTTTTCTAATTCCCTCAAAGACGAAGGAATTGTCAGAGGCCATGAAGACAATGCATTTGGTGATAGAGAATAAGACTAGCATGCCTAAATCACATAGCTTGCCAACTGACATAAGATTGAATCCAAGGGATTGAACAAGTAGCACATCATCAATAGATTTGTCCTTGGATATAGCAATTTTACCTAGCCCAATTACCTTTGCTTTGTTTTTGTCGCCAAAAGTGATATACTTCAGAGGAGAAGCAGTTAAGTTGGGGTCGACAAACGACGACTTGTCTCCGGTCATATGACTAGTGCATCCACTGTCCATAATCCATTCAGTGCACCCAGAGACATAGTCCTGCAGAAGAATTAGGCTTTCTTAACCACCCACATCTTTGTAGGTGGCTTCGAAACAAATGAACGAGCAGGATATGATTTCTTTCGATAAGCATAGTTGTTACGCATGAGCATAGTGATTATATCTAGTATGCATATATTCATTCTGTCAAACTTTTTCTGCCTACATGGTTAGATGAGGAAAAATAGGCAAATCATCAACAGTTTTCTTAGGCATCCAAATAGCCTTCTTTGGGGGGCCATTCCTGTTGTTTGGACCAACATAGCGAGCAATAACCTCACCAAGCTAATTTTTGAATAGCTTATAGTTGCTCAAAGATCATCATCAGGATATTCAGGGATAGGAGAGTCATATCCCGAAAGTAATGCTGGATTGAGCATTTTGCTCTTTGCAGGAACCCACACTGTTTGAGGGTATTGATGAGGCTCCCAGTAAGTGCCATCATCATTCAGTTTCCTTTCGAAACAGATACCTTCTTTCCTGGGATTTTTGTGTAGGATGGACTTCTTCAAAACATCACAGAGGGTTTGATGCCCTTTGAGTGATTTGAACATTCCAGTTTGAAGAAGATCCTTTAACCTGGCATTCTCATCAAAAACATAACCATTTTCCTCAATCGAGGGATTACCATTCATACATGATTCGGCATTTGATTCAGCATTGGTTCGTTCAAGGCATTTTAAACATGGTGGCTCAAACACTCTAGGTTTCTCTTTAAGTTGTTGGGTGAGAAGAGAATTTTCTCTCATCAAATCCTCACGAGCCTCTCTCAGTGCCTCGAGCTCCTGTTTCCTTTTTAGGTAATCATAGGTTAATATTTCGTGGTCTGCTGAGAGAAAATCATGATGAGTTGAGAGTTCATCCATTTGTGACTTGAGAGTGGAATGCTCTTTGGTCAGCGACTGGTTTTTCTCCATCTCCTCAACCAACAACCCTTCAGATTTCCTGAGGGTTTTCTCAAGTTTCTCAAGAGAATTTTGTTGAATATTAGCAATTTTGATCAACTTAGCATGGTCACCCTCATCAGAAGAATATTGATCACTGGAGTGAACCTTATGATGTTTCGAGGATACCTTTTATTTTGAAGCCTTGGCCATGAAGCAGTAGGTAGGAGATTCATCATCGCTTGAGGGATTCACGAAGAAGTTTGTCGTAGGAGAGGAGGCACATGCTATGCCTGCCATGCCAGAGTCGAAATCTTCATCGGATTCTTCTTCTTCTTTGGAACCTGACGATTATTCTTCATCAGAATCCATTTCCTTGCCGATGTATGCCTTGGCCTTGCGAGAGGTATTCTTGCGGTTGGAGGAGGACTTGGAAGGATTTCTTGAAGAGGATCTTGATGAAGATTTTGGCGTGGAGTTATTCTTCTTCTTGAAGAATTTCTTCATTTTATTCTCATCATCGGAGTCATAGTTCTTGCTCTTGCTTTTGCCTCAATGGTTGCTTGAATCATATCTCCCACTGGCATGGATTCCAGCTTCCCAAAGAGGGCAGTCCGAAATGAAGTGTCCTGGCTTTTTGCATTTGAAACAGGTGTATTCTCCAGCAGGTTTTGATGAAGATTTTGAACCCCCAGAGTTGCCTGAACTTCTTTTCTAGAACTGGCTCTTGTTGTGGAAATGCTGGAATCATTTCGTGATCAGTGCGAGATCTTTGCTGAGTCGTTCTGGATCATCTGAGTCTTCTTCAGCATTTCCATCTGAGGAGGAATTAGCCACAGTTTTGAGAGCATGATTTTTGCGTTGTGTTGAGCCATACATATTTCTCTTCTCTTCTTCTTGCTCTTCATGAGTGTTCAGTCTTTCCATGACATCAGCAGAGTTGAGGCTTTTGAAATCAGGACGCTCACGAATCATCAGAACTAGCGTGTCAAATGAAGTGTCAAGAGATCGAAGCAGTTTCTTCACAACTTCATGGTCAGTTATATCCTTGGCGCCGAGTCCTTGAAGTTCATTTGCTATGTCACTGAGGCGGTCGAAGGTTTGCTAACAGCTCTCATTTCCAATGCGCTTGAAGCGATTGAACTTCGCTCGAAGAGTATCAATTCGAGCTTCTTTCTGAGTTGAAACTCCTTCATTGATCTTTTCGAGGACATCCCACGGCTTCTTTGCAGTTTCACACTGGCGATACCGAAGGAATTGTGCTCGATTGAGATGGCCACCAATTTCATCTTTGGCGTGAGCATCCAGTTGAATGAGCTTCTTTTCTTCGTCGGTAGGAGCTTGAGGAATACCAACTGTGAACCCGATATGCACCATGTTCCACATATCATCATCTATAGCTCGAAGATGGATCTTCATCTTCTCCTTCCAGAAGGGATAGTCTGTCACATCGAATATGGGAATCTTGAGATGCGACTTGTACTTCACTGAAAACATACTTAAACTCCAAAGTCATTAGACTAAAATGAGCAGAGTTAAGGAGTACCTTGCTCTGATACCAATTGTAGGAACAAAGTATGTCTACCAGAGGGGGAGGGTGAATGGGAGTTTTAAATTTTCTTCAGAAAACTTAAATCTCTTAGAACCCAGCAGCAGAATAAGTGAAAAACAAACTACAGTGAACAAGAATAGGTTACCGAAAGAAAACTAGAACATGCATCAAAGTAAATCAAATGAATGAAAACGCATCAAAGGTAAACATGAGTGACAGAGGTAACCGATGATGCTCGATGGCGACAAGGTATTTGTTCGACCAGTTCATCCTTCTGCACAAGGACTACGTCTGGTTGGAGGGGCTGTGACTTAACACGGAAGATAAACTCCCTTCACCCTATTCTTCTTGACAATCGATTCGTCAACCAATGCTGATCACTCGTGGTAGATACTTGAAGGCGATCTCCAAACCTTTATAGACTTCTTCTTCGAGAACCACAATTACTCTTGGTCTCTGAAGAAATTGACACCTAATCGTCTAGAGAGTTTGCAGCTCTCAAGAGTAATAGGCGGAGCGTACTAAACTTAGATTCCAGTGATGCTGGATCACCATCTAATTTTTCGGCTCTAGGGTTTTCTCTTAGTGGATTTTAAACTCAAATCGCTTGGAGAGTGGGTTGCTTAACAAACATCTCAGAATCTAACGGAGCAGCCACCGGACAAAGCCGGCGCGGGGTGGCTATTTATAGCCGCATCCTTCCCAGATGGGAAATGACCATTTGGGACACGAGGTCCAGCCAATGGCCATTTGACACGTTCACAACGGTCGGATTTTGGAGCAACGGTAACATTACTTGAGGAACAAGTAATGCTAACTCCTTGGTCTGAGGCAAATCCCTTGCAGCGAAGAAGATCACAGTCTCTTGCTAGCAAGTATTTGCTCGGAGCACAAAGAAATTTCTCTCACAGCTTTCATAGGATTTGGGTTTAGCATCAGAGAACCAAAGCTTCAATAGCTACACCCCTCTTAATACTACGGTGGTCCTATGACTCAATGAAATAAGAAGAACAACGAAACAAATGCTACGTCTTCACTTCATCTTCATTCTTCCTCAAGCGCAATCATTTGCTTCGAACATGCACCGAACCAATTGCTTAAACATCAGCAATTTTTAGGGGTCACTCTTGTTAGCTTTATCTTCGGTGATAACGTTCGCTGCCACGCAGAGAGATTATCTTCGTCGTTTGCATCAAACTCCTCGATACTTCAGGGACCTGTTACTCTGTGTGCACTAGCAAACACATAAGTCCCATACTGTTTATGTTAACAAACTCCAAAACATAAGGGGTCTATCATTGCACCAACAGTATTGCAACACCCTACAGCGGGGACCCCTCATGTTTGCGCGACAAGGAGGGCACCGTAGGACAGCACCATAATAAAATATACTCATACCAACCAAGATCACGATTAGCCCATAGGACAAAACGAATCTACTCAAACATCATAAGATAGCCATAGATCATTGGGAAATAATATATGGAGTTAAGCACCATGTTTAAGTAGAGATTACAGTGGGGAGAAGGGGTGTTACACCATTGCATAGAGGGGGATAAAGTTGGTTTTGACGGTAGCAAGATTGTTGATGTAGATCGCTGTCACATTCCTTGCCGCGGCGGCGCTCCGGCACCACCGGGAGAGAGGGGGAGAGAGCCCCCCTCCTTCTTCTTCTTCCTTCGCCTCCCACCTAGATGGGAGGAGAGTTCCCCCCTCTGGTCCATGGCCTCCATGGCGGCGGAGGGGCAGGAGCCCCTCCGAGATTGGATCTCCCTCTTTGTTCTCTTCTGTTTCCCGTTCTCATGATCTGGCCAAAAACCGTTTCTTAAATATCCGGAGACCTGAAACTCCGATTGCGCTGAAATTTTAACACAATTTTTTTCCAGATATAAGCTTCCTTGTGCCCGAAGTAGATCTCCAACCAACTTACGAGGAGGACACAACCCACCAGCATGCGCCTGGGCTACCTGCGGCGCCTAGGTGTCTTGTGGTGGCTGTGGGCCCCCGTTTGCGTTGATCCCACCTCCCAAAAATCACAAATATTCCAAAATAATTCTCCGTAAATTTTTATCGCGTTTGGACTTTGTTTGATATGGATATTCTGCGAAATAAAAAACATGCAGAAAACACGAACTGGCACTGGGCACTGGATCAATATGTTAGTCCAATAAATCATATAAAATGTTGCCAAAAGTATGTGAAAGTTGTAAAATATTGGCATGAAACAATCATAAAATTATAGATACGACGGAGACGTATCAGCATCCCCAAGCTTAATTCATGCTCGTCCTCGAGTAGGTAAATGATAAAAAATATAATTTTTGATGTGGAATGCTACCTAGCATAATCTTGATCATATGTCTAATCATGCATGAATATTAAGACAAGAGTGATTGAAAGCAATAGTCTATAATTTGACATAAAGACATCAATACTCAGGCATCCCAACAAACAATCATGCCTTTCAAAATATCAACACTAAAGAAAGCTATCCCTACAAAATCATATAGTCTTGTCATGCTCTGTCTTCTCGACACAAAGTATTTATCATGCACAACCATGATGACAAGCCGAGCAATTGGTTCATACTTTTTAACGCGCTTCAGCCTTTTCAACCCTCGCGCAATGCATGAGCGCAAGCCATGGATATAGCACTATGGGTAGAATAGAGTATAATGATAGGGGTAAATATTGAGAAGACAAAAAATTAAGAAAGTCTCACATCGACGCGGCTAACCAACGAGCTATGGAGATGCCCATCAATTGATATCAATGCGAGGAGTAGGGATTGCCATGCAACGAATGCACTAAGAGCTATAAGTGTATGAAAGCTAAACATGAAAACTAAGTGGGTGTGCATCTAACTCTATAATGAAAAATTCCCACTAGTATATGAAAGTGACAACATAGGAGACTCTCCATATGAAAAACATGGTGCTACTTTGAAGCACAAGTGTGGAATTAGCACGCCCCTTCTCTCTTTGTCTCTTTTTTTCTTTCTTTTTTTCTTTTTTTTTCTTTTTTTCCTCTCTTGTCCGGAGTCTCATCCCGAATTGTGGGGGAATCATAGTCTCCATCATCCTTTCCTCACTGGGACAATGCTCTGATAATAAATAATGATGATCATCACACTTCTATTTACTTACAACTCAATATAACAACTCGATATCAAAGTGTGACTCTATATGAATGCCTCTGGCAGTGTACCAGGATGTGCAATGATCTAGCGTAACATGTATAAAAAATGATGAACGGTGGCTGAGCCACAACTACTATGTCAGCTATATGATCATGCAAAGCAGTATGACAATGAATGCTCAAGTCATCAAAACGGAAGCGGTGGAAGTTGCATGGCAATATAACTCAGAATGGCTATGGAAAGGCCATAATAGGTAGGTATGGTGGCTGTTTTGAGGAAGATATAATGAGGCTTATGCGTGATAGAGCGTATCATATCACGGGGTTTGGATGCA
Source organism: Thinopyrum elongatum (assembly GCA_011799875.1). Classification (NCBI taxonomy): domain Eukaryota; kingdom Viridiplantae; phylum Streptophyta; class Magnoliopsida; order Poales; family Poaceae; genus Thinopyrum; species Thinopyrum elongatum. The sequence goes on from CM022302.1 coordinate 477,355,989, forward strand.
CCGGCGATGTTTGCACCGACTCTCGATGTGAGAAAGGGCAATGCACGGTACCGAAGAGGCTAGCAAATTGCGGAAAGGTAAGAGTGCGTATAATCCATGGACTCACATTAATCATAAAGTACTCATGTACTTATTGCAAAAGTTTATTAGCCCTTGAAGCAAAGAACTACTACGCATGCCCCTAGGGGGATAGATTGGTAGGAAAAGACCATCGCTCATCCCCGACCGCCACTCATAAGAAAGACAATCAATAATAAATCATGCTCCAACTTCATAGCATAACGAGAGACTATACGTGCATGCTTCGGGAATCACAAACCTTAACAAAAATATTCTTACTAACCACAACCATTTACTAGTACCTCCCACATATTACCATCTCTATATCACAAAACTATTTCAAGGAATCAAACATATCATATTCAGTGATCCATAAGTTTTATGTAGGATTTTATGACTAACCATGCAATTGACCAATTCCTGTTGACTCTCTAAATAGATATAAGTGAAGCAAGAGAGTTTAATTCTTTCTACAAAAGACCATGCTCTAATAAATATAAGTGAAGCAAAAGAGCATTCTACGAATAACGGTTTTCTATGTGAAGAGAAACAGACAAGCCAAACTTGAAATGATATAAGTGAAGCACATGAAGCATTCTATAAAGCCATACTCAAAAGATATAAGTGAAGTGCAATGAGCATTCTATAAATCAACCATGGACTATCTCATACCAGCATGGTGCATAAAATAAAAGTGAAAACTAAACACAAAAGACACTCCAAGATTTACACATATCACATGAACGAGACGGAGACGAAAACATACCGATACTTGTTGAAGAAAGATGGGATGCCTTCCGGGACATCCCCAAGCTTACACGCTTGAGTCTCCTTGGATATTTACTTGGGGTGCCTTGGGCATCCCCAACCTTGAGCTCTTGCCTCTCCTCCTTCTCCTCATATCGAGACCTCCTTGATCTTTGAACACTTCATCCACACAAAACTTAACAGAAGACTGGTGAGATCCGTTAGTATAATAAAGCAAATTACTACTTTAAGTACTATTGCAAACCCATTCATATTTTATTTTTGCATTGTATCTACTGTACTATAACTTCTCCATGGCTTATACCACTGATAAAATTGATAGTTTCATCAAAACAAGCAAAATAATGCATCAAAAACAGAATCTGTCTTAAACAGGACAGTCTGTAGTAATCTAAACTTTAACCATAATTCTGGTACACCAAAAATTCTGAAAAATTAGGACAAAAAAAATATAGCAATACTGTGCAAAAAGTTTCACAAGCTTTTGACATTCCAGTAAATAATGTAAAATCGCTCACTACAGCCAAAGTTTCTATTTTTGCACCGCACATACCAACAAGCAATTTAATCATCCTAAAGGCAAATCTTGACACATTATATTTATAATACAATGGATTTGTACACGGGGATAATTATTTTTCTTGAAAATTTTCTGTAATCGATATTCACAAAGTTTCCATGGGCATGAACGAAGTTCAAGGCTAGCTCCCACTTGCACGATGCTCGTCTTTCTCACTTTCACTTTTCTTTTTGTGAAGTTTTAAGTTCCCCTCTATAAATTTTTAACTTTATAAAAGCACTCAACAGAATAAAATGACTTCCGAAAACTTCTGGGTTGTCTCCCTAGCAGCGCTTTCTTTAAAGCCATTAAGTTAGGCATAAAGAGCTCAAGTGATGGATCCACCCAGATCCCAAGGTATATCGAAGCCAATTTTAATTAGCAATGATTTGTAATTAAGTAATGAGCACAAAGCAACATATATCATGCAATGACGAAGTCTAACTCTCTTCCTATGCATCGGCATGTCATACAAGAACAATTCATGCACATCAAGTAAAGGCCAATACATAGCATAAGCAGTTTCTTGCAATTTTATCGTGTTGGAAACATAGAGGGGTGGAGATATAGTTTATCTCTCATAATAATTGCAAGTAGGAGCAGCAAGCACATGCATATTATATTGATCAAAATTATCATGTGCAACAGTAAAAGGCAACCTAGCAATGTAATCCTTAATAAGAGCAAACTTCTCCGATATAGTGTAGTTGGAAGAATTCAAAAAAGATAATAGGATTATCATGTGTGGGTGCAATAACAACAATTTCATTCTTAACATAAGGAACTATAGCAAGTTCGTCTCCATAAGCATAATTCATATTGGCATCATGGCCACAAGCATAGCAAGCATCAATTTCATCAAAAAAGGACATTTCAAAAGAATCAACGGGGTCATAGCAATTATCATAGCATTCATCCTTCGGTAAGCACGAAGGGACATTAAACAATGTATGAGTTGAAGAGTTACTCTCATTAGAAGGTGGGCATGGGTAGCTAATCCGTTCTTCCTCCGTTTGTTCTTCGCTCTCCTCATCATCTTTTTCATCCAATGACCTCACAATTTCAGCATCTTCTTCTTCCATAGTCTCCTGCAAAATATTAGTCTCTTCTTGGACAGCGGAGTTTTTCTCAATAAATACATTAATATCAGCATTATATTCATAATTCTCATAGCAATATTTAAGTATAGCAAAATTTTCAGATCTGTAAACAGCATCATCATAATCTTCATTCCTTTCAAAGATATTCAATTTCATAAGCACCCTTGAAAGCAACAAATTCTTCTATTTGTTCCACATCATAGTAATCATATCTACCATTAGCATCAGAAGATAAGGTTTCATATTCGTTAAATTTGCATGAAAAGGGAAGGTGTGGAGCCTTCATCCTAGAGCAACAAGTATAATCGTGTCTCAAGCATAGATCCCGAGCATACCAATGCAACATATGAATTTGATCCCATAACAGTTTCCCTTTTTGCGTCAAGCGATAATCCCTAAAGTATTAACATTGATCCAACGTGTCTCCCATTATCAAGTTGAATGGGGTTTTCTCAGGATTATGAAAGTAGTGCATAATATTTTTCACATAACAAGCATCGAGGGTTTTAGGAGGTTCCCCATCTCCATGAGTAGCAAGTACAACTATTTTTTTGGTATTTAGTGTTCCATATCCATAACTAAAGATAGAGCACAACTTAGAACAGAAAATAAAATGTACTTAGTGATAAAGCAAACAAGCACACACGAGAAAATATTCACCCCACGCTATTGCTCCCCGGCAACGACGCTAGAAAAAGGTCTTGATAACCCACAAGTATAGGGGATCGTTTGTAGCCTTTTTCGATAAATAAGAGTGTCAAACCCAACGAGGAGCTAAAGGAAGAACAAATATTCCCTCAAGTTCTATCGACCACCGATACAACTCTACGCACGCTTAATGTTTGCTTTACCTAGAACAAGAGTAAAACTAGAAGTACTTTATAGGTGTGGTAGGATAAGTTTGCAAGATAATAAAGAACGTGAAAATAAAAATTAGGTGATGTTTAAATAAAGAAACAATTAAATTAGTAAAATGAGTGTGGATTGGTCGTGGTAGGATTTGCGGATTTTTTTTTGTTTTTAAACTTTATAAAGCACTCAACAAAATAAAATGACTTCCTAAAACTTCCGGGTTGTCTCCCTAGTAGCTCTTTCTTTAAAGCCATTAAGCTAGGCATAAAGTGCTCAAGTGATGGATCCACCGGGATCCCAAGGTATATGAAAGCCAATTTTAATTAACAATGATTTGGCATTTAGTAGTGAGCACAAAGCAACATATATCATGCAATGACGAAGTCTAACTCTCTTCCTATGCATCGGCATGTCATAAAAGAACAATTCATGCACATCAAGTAAAGGCCAATACATAGCATAAGCAGTTTCTTGCAATTTTATCATGTTGGAAACCTAAAGAGATGGAGATATAGTTCCTCTCTCATAATAATTGCAAGTAGGAGCAGCAAGCACATGCATATTATATTCATCAAAATTATCATGTGCAACGGTAAAAGGCAACCCATCAATGTAATCCTTAATAAGAGCAAACTTCCCCGATATAGTGTAGTTGGGAGAATTCAAAAACATAAAAGGACTATCATGTGTGGGTGCAATAGCAACAATTTCATTCTTAACATAAAGAACTATAGCAAGTTCATCTCCATAAGCATAATTCATATTGGCATCTTGGCAACAAGCATAGCAAGCATCAAGTTCATCAAAAAGGGATATTTCAAAAGAATCAACGTGGTCATAGCAATTCTCATAGCATTCATCCTTCGGTAAGCATGAAGGGAAATTAAACAATGTATGAGTTGAAGAGTTACTCTCATTAGAAGGTGGGCACGGGTAGCTAATCTGCTCTTCCTCCGTTTGTTCTTCGCTCTCCTCATCATCTTTTTCATCTAATGAGCTCACAATTTCATCTATTTCTTCTTCCATAGACTCCTGCAAAATATTAGTCTCTTCTTGGACAGCGGAGACTTTCTCAATAAATGCATTAATATCGGCATTATATTAATAATTCTCATTGCAATATTTAAGTATAGCAAAATTTTCAGGTCTGTAAACAGCATCATCGTAATCTTCATACTTTTCAAAGAAAGATTCAATTTCATAAGCACCCTTAAAAGCAACAAATTCTTATATTCCTTCCACATCATAGTAATCATATCTACCATTAGCATAAGAAGCTAAGGTTTCATATTCGCTAAATTTGCATGAAAAGGGAAGGTGTGGAGCCCTCATCCTAGAGCAACAAGTATAATCATTTCTCAAGCATAGATCCCGAGCATACCAATGCAACATATGAATTTGATCCCATAACAGTTTCCCTTTTTGTGTCAAGCTATAATCCCAAAAGTATTCACGTTGATCCAACGTGTCTCCGATTATCAAGTTGAATGGGGTTTTCTCCGGATTATCAAAGTAGTGTTTAATATCTTTCACATAACAAGCATCGAGGGTTTTAGGAGGTACCCCATCTCCATGAGTAGCAAGTACAACTAATATTTTTGGTATTTGGTGTTCCATATCCATAACTAAAGATATAAAATAACTTAGAACAGAAAATAAAAACTACTTAGTGATAAAGCAAACAAGCACACACGAGAATATTCACCCCACGCTATCACTAGTAGAAAACAGGGCTTTGGTTCGGGCCAGCCCAGCCCATTAGTCCCGGTTCAGTCACGAACCGAGACCCATGGGGGGCATACGTCCCGGTTCATGCGCCCAGGGGGCCGGCCGGGGCCTCGTGGGCATTGGTCGTCTGGACCCATTTTTCCCGGTTCCTGGCACGAACCGGGACCAATGGGCCTCGCTCCTGGCCCACATCCATTGGTCCCAGTTCGTGGCTTGAACCGGGACAAAAGGGGGACCTTTAGTCCTGGTTCCACGCATGAACCGAGACCAATGAGGTGGCTATATATACCCCATCGCCGGCGAGCAGAGCACTCCACACTGCTCTGTTTTTTCTGGCCGGCGAGGGGAGAGCTTTGTGGTGCTCTAGCTCACCTCCTATGCACATGAGGTGTTTGATGAAATGCGCGAGCCACACTAGTTAAGCTTTCTCCTCTCGAAGCTTGACCTTCAAGCTCCATTTTCCTCAAGATTTGTCTAGGTTTAGCGGTCCGTCACATCCCGTCCCCGTCTTCACCGCCGTCGATCGCCCGCGCCGATCTCGTCGCCGGCATAACCGTGGTGAGCCTCTTGTTCTTATCTTCTTTCTAAAAGAAAAAAATTCTTACTTGTATGATTTAGATAGATACTTGTCTAATTCTCTTACTTTTATTATTGTTTGTTATTATATAGTGCGATGGTTTTGGTATCCGCCCCCGTCGGCCCTCGTCCTGTCTATGATTTGGATGTGGTATATATTATATTTTATAACTATTTGGTTCATTTATTGTTTATGACAATTATGCCGACCAACGTGACATAGATTTTTTTATCTAGGAGGTATGTGAACCGGAAATTCCAACCGACCCTATTGTCGAGAGGTTAAATTTAGTTGAAGAAGAAAACAATTACTTGAAGGAAAAATTGAAAAAAATTGAGGAGGAGAAGATGATATTGGAGTTGCATGTTGCGGATGTCGTCGATGATCACAAGATCAAGATGGATGCAATGCGCTTCAAGATTAGAAAGTATAGAAAATATGTCATTCATACCGAGGCTTGGTATCATTATGCCGTTGGATCAATTGTTACCTTGGTTGCGATTATGATCGCATTTGTTGTTGCATTGAAATGTTTTACATAGTTTCAATGTATGGTTTAATTAGATGCTCTGGAGAGCTATATGTTGTTCAATGAGAACTATGTATGTACTTTGGTTTTAATGTGATGATGAACTTCTATTAATTTGGTCACTTATCTATTCATGATGTTTTGTAATGGTTTTTTACACACTTAAGTATATATAATGCACGCAGATGAACCGGCAATGGATGTACGGTGACAGACGCACCTCCGAGTACATTAAGGGCATGCATAATTTTCTCGAAGTGGCTGAGGCAAACAAGCAGAATGGTTTTATGTGTTGTCCATGCCCTATATGTGGGAATACGAAGTCTTACTCTGACCGGAAAATCCTTCACACCCACCTGCTTGAGAAGGGTTTCATGCCACACTATAATGTTTGGACCAGGCACGGAGAAATAGGGGTTATGATGGAAGACAGCGAAGAAGAAGAGGACGATGACAACTATGTGCCCCCTGAATACGGTGATGCTGCAATGGGGGAAGCTGAATATCAAGAGGAACCAGACGATGTGCCCGATGATGATCTCCGCCGGGTCATTGTTGATGCAAGGAGACAGTGCGAAAGTGAAAAGGAGAAGCTGAAATTCGATCGCATGTTAGAGGATCACCAAAAAGGGTTGTACCCCAATTGCGAAGATGGCAACACAAAGCTCGGTACCGTACTGGAATTGCTGCAGTGGAAGGCAGAGAATGCTGTGCCTGACAAAGGATTTGAGAAGCTACTGAAAATATTGAAGAAGAAGCTTCCAAAGGATAACGAATTGCCCGACAGTACGTACGCAGCAAAGAAGGTCGTATGCCCTCTAGGATTGGAGGTGCAGAAGATACATGCATGCCCTAATGACTGCATCCTGTACTGCGGTGCGTACGAGGATTTGAACGCATGCCCGGTATGCGGTGCATTGCGGTATAAGATCAGACAAGGTGACCCTGGTGATGTTGACGGCGAGCCCCCCAGGAAGAGGGTTCCTACCAAGGTGATGTGGTATGCTCCTATAATACCACGGTTGAAATGTCTGTTCAGAAACAAAGAGCATGCCAAGTTGATGAGATGGCACAGAGAGGACCGTAAGAAAGACGGGAAGTTGAGAGCACCCGCTGACGGGTCACAATGGAGAAAAATCGAGAGAAAGTACCGGGCTGAGTTTGCAGGTGACCCAAGGAACATATGGTTTGGTTTATGCACGGATGGCATTAATCCTTTCAGGGAGCAGAGCAGCAATCACAGCACCTGGCCCGTGACTCTATGTATCTATAACCTTCCTCCTTGGCTGTGCATGAAGCGGAAGTTCATTATGATGCCAGTACTCATCCAAGGCCCTAAGCAACCCGGCAATGACATTGATGTGTACCTAAGGCCATTAGTTGAAGAACTTTTACAGCTGTGGAATGGAAACGGTGTACGTGTGTGGGATGAGCACAGACAGGAGGAATTTGACCTGCATGCGTTGTTGTTTGTAACCATCAATGATTGGCCTGCTCTCAGTAATCTTTCAGGACAGACAAACAAGGGATACCACGCATGCACGCACTGTTTAGCTGACACTGAAAGTATATACCTGGACAAATGCAGGAAGAATGTGTACTTGGGGCATCGTCGATTTCTTTCGACCAACCATCAATGTTGAAAGAAAGGCAAGCATTTCAAAGGCGAGGCAGATCACCGGAAGAAGCCCGCCATGCGTACCGGTGATCACGTACTTGCTATGGTCAATAATTTACACGTAATCTTTGGAAAGGGTCCCGGCGGACTATCTGTTCCGAATGACGCTGAGGGACGCGCTCCCATGTGGAAGAAGAAATCTATATTTTGGGACCTACCCTACTGGAAAGACCTAGAGGTCCGCTCTTCAATCGATGTGATGCACGTGACAAAGAACCTTTGCGTGAACCTGCTAGGCTTCTTGGGCATGTATGGAAAGACAAAAGATACACCGGAGGCACGGGAGGACCTGCAACATTGGCACGAAAAAGACGGCATGCCTCCAAAGTAGTATGAAGGTCCTGCCAGCTACGCTCTTACCAAAGAAGAGAAGGAAATCTTCTTTGAATGCCTGCTCAGTATGAAGGTCCCGTCTGGCTTCTCGTCGAATATAAAGGGAATAATAAATATGGCAGAGAAAAAGTTCCAGAACCTAAAGTCTCATGACTGCCACGTGATTATGACGCAACTGCTTCCGGTTGCATTGAGGGGGCTTCTACCGAAAAACGTTCGATTAGCCATTGTGAAGCTATGTGCATTCCTCAATGCAATCTCTCAGAAGGTGATCGATCCAGAAATCATACCAAGGCTAAGGAGTGATGTGGCGCAATGTCTTGTCACTTTCTAGCTGGTGTTCCCACCATCCTTCTTCAATATCATGACGCACGTCCTAGTTCATCTAGTCGACGAGATTGTCGTTCTGGGCCCCGTATTTCTACACAATATGTTCCCCTTTGAGAGGTTCATGGGAGTCCTAAAGAAATATGTCCGTAACCGCGCTAGGCCAGAAGGAAGCATCTCCATGGGCCATCAAACAGAGGATGTCATTGGGTTTTGTGTTGACTTCATTCCTGACCTTAAGAAGATTGGTCTCCCTCAATCGCGGTATGAGGGGAGACTGACTGGAAAAGGCACGCTAGGAGGGGACTCAATAATATGCAGGGACGGGCATTCTTGGTCTCAAGCACACTACACAGTTCTACAGAACTCTACCTTGGTGACCCCGTATGTCGATGAACACAAGAACATTCTGGGCTCCAAACACCCGGAGCAGTGTGACGACTGGATTACATGTGAACACATCAGGACTTTCGGCAGTTGGTTGGAAACACGTCTCAGAGGTGACAACACTATTTCTGATGAGCTGTACTCGTTGTCCAGGGGACCATCTTCGACTGTATTGACTTACAAAGGATACGACATAAATGGGAATACATTTTACACGATCGCCCAAGATCAAAAGAGCACCAACCAAAACAGCGGTGTCCGCTTTGATGCAGCAACCAAGAGGGGAAAGGACACATATTATGGTTACATAGTGGACATATGGGAACTTGACTACGGACATGATTTTAAGGTCCCTTTGTTTAAGTGCAAATGGGTCAATATGTCAGGAGGCGGGGTACAGGTAGACCCACAGTACGGAATGACAACAGTGGATCTGAACATTCTTGGCTACACAGACGAACCATTCGTCCTAGCCAATGATGTGGCACAGGTTTTCTATGTGAAGGACATGTCTACCAAACCGAGAAAAAGAAAAGATAAGGAAGCGAATACATCATACGATGAGCCAAAGCGCCACATAGTTCATTCAGGAAAAAGATACATCGTGGGATTGGAGGGCAAGACAGACATGTCTGAAGATTATGAAAAGTTTCATGAAATTCTTCCCTTCAAAGTCAAGGCTGACCCAAGCACCCTGTTAAGAGATGAAGAATATCCATGGTTACGGCGCAATAAGCAAAGGACACAAGCGAAGAAAAAGTGAAGACTTTCTCTCCACAACTATTATGATGATGCCTTTGATCTAGAATATCACTGCAATTACATGTGAAGAAATGAAATCCCTTTGTAACAGACAAGTTTCCGTATGAAACCCTGATACTTCGAAAGAGATTGTCCGTTTTGTACATGAACTGCATCCAGTTTTTGCCGTAACCCTCTCAACTTTTTAGCACATGCTATGTGGGTGAAATGATGATACCATGCCAACTTTCAACCTTTTCAGAGTTCATTTGAAGTGCTTTTCAATTTCACGGTCATTTAGCACAAAAAATCAGTAAATGCATGAAAAACAATAAATGAATTCAGAAAGGGTTGAAAATTGATGATGTGGCTTTGAATGGTGCATTTTGAACACACAAAAACTCTCGAGTTCAAATAAGTTCAAAAAAATGAAATCCCTTTGTAACAGACGAGTTTCCGTATGAAACCCTGATACTTCGAAAGAGATTGTCCGTTTTGTACATGAAGTGCATCTAGTTTTTGCCGTGACCCTCTCAACTTTTTAGCACATGCTATGTGGGTGAAATGATGATACCATGCCAACTTTCAACCTTTTCAGAGTTCATTTGAAGTGCTTTTCAATTTCAGGGTCATTTAGCGCAAAAAATTAGTAAATGCATGAAAAATAACAAATGAAGTCAGAAAGGGTTGAAAATTGATGATGTGGCTTTGAATGGTGCATTTTGAACACACAAAAAGTCTGGAGTTCAAATAAGTTCAAAAAACTGAAATCCCTTTGTAACAGACAACTTTCCGTATTAAACCTTGATACTTCGAAAGAGATTGTCCGTTTTGTACACGAAGTGCATCCAGTTTTTGCCGTAACCCTCTCAACTTTTTAGCCCATGCTATGTGGGCGAAATGATGATACCATGCCAACTTTCAACCTTTTCAGAGTTCATTTGAAGTGCTTTTCAATTTCAGGATCATATAGCTCAAAAAAATCAGTAAATGCATGAAAAATAACTAATGAAGTCAGAAATGGTTGAAAATTGATGATGTGGCTTTGAATGGTGCATTTTGAACACACAAAAAGTCTGGAGTTCAAATAAGTTCAAAAAAATGTCTTCAGAATTTTTTTGTTCGAAACTTTAATAGTAAACTAAAATAACAAAATATGTTTTTGATTAAAACAGACATTTCAAATAACCTAAAAATTACCAAATTGAATTTAATGATAAAACACAGTAATATTAAATAGCAGGAAAAACAATCACTCAAAAATCTATTTTTATAGTAAAGTTATTCACAAACTATTGATTCACACGAATTTCAAAAAATTCAAATTTAAACTATTCAAATTGCAAAACTAATGGCACTAACAGAAAGTTTATAATTTTTATTACCTAAAAGCAAAAAGAATCACTAAAAAATAGTAAGTATTTTGTTGTAAGTAGAACCAAAATAAAATAAATAAAGCAAAAAAAGAAAACAAAAAAACTGGAAAAAAATAAAAAAAAATGCCACCTACTGGGCCACCACGGCCTGAAAACGACTAGGAACCCAACCATGGGCCAGGATTCAGGCCCGCAGCAGGCCCAGTAGGCCCACAGGCAAGGATTGATAGAGTAGGCCCGAAAGCCTGCAGTTGAGAGGAGCTCGAGAGGGTGGGCGCAGCAGCGCTTATAAACCACTCTCGAGCTCTCTCAACTAGCGAGGTGGGACTAAACATCCCACCGCACCGCGCCAGCGCAAGGCCTTTGGTCCCGGTTGGTAGCACCAACCGGGACAAAAGGTCTCTGTTTCCCGCCCTTTGGGCTGCTGAAAACTGACCTTTGGTCCCGGTTGGTGGCAAGAACCGGGACCAAAGGTGGGTATTGGTCCCGGTTTGTGCCACCAACCGAGACCAAAGGTTGTTGTATACAAGGCCACTCTTAGAATTTTTTCCCCAAATCTCCCATTCTCCCACGATGGCCGAACCATAGCACGACGCCGCCAGGCTGCTGCGCCGGAGATCGCCGTCGCCTCGCCGCCGCAGAGCCCTGCCCCGACACCGCGCCCTGCCCCGACCTCGCCGCGCCCTGCCCCGACCTCGCCGTCGCCCTGCCCCGACCTCGCCGTCGCCGAGCCCTGCCCCGACGCCGTCCCCGCTCCCCTGCAACACTGTGAGCCGCTCCTCGCCGTTCCCCCCTCTACTCCCCCCCCCCCCCGCGCCCCAATGCCGCCGCCCACCCCGACGCCAATGCCGCCCGCGCTCCGGCCGCACTGACCATCGCCCCTGTTTTTTCTTCTTTTTTTTTCCTTTGTTCAAGTTGAATTATGTCATGGAGATTATTGGAGATTATGTAATGCTCTATATATGCTATGTATATGCTCTTTTTGAAATTTTAGGTATATGCTCTTTTTGCATTTTTAGAAAAATATTGGGATTATGTAATGCTCACAAAAAAGTCTATTTTTGTTCATAAGAATTTATGTAGTATGTTATATGCAAAAGTTACATTTAAGAAAAAAAGAAAATGTATGTATATTCATATGCAAAGAATATGCAAAAGTTAGAATTTTTTATGTTCATAGAATTTTTTTGGTGATATTGTAGAATATGAACCTTTTGAATATGGATGGATGGATGGATGAACATTTTGTTAGATAATTTTTTCTGTAGTATATATATGAAAACTTGGTCAAAATTTTTTGTAGTAGATGATGATGATGATATGAAAACTTGGTCAATTTTTTTTGTTCAGAGCATGTTTTTGTTCATGATGAGGGGGGTGGGGGTCGATGTACATATGTATATATATGATGTATTTTTTATTATATATATATAATGTAATTTTTTTCAATGTATATATGTATGTGGTAGCTATAATGCATGATGAGGGGGGTGGGGGTCGATAACCCCTTCCCCGATAACTTCGACATGAGGGGGGGGGTCGATTATGCCCCCTCCCCGATAACTTCGACATGGGGGGGGGGTCGATATAACCCCTCCCCGATAACTTCGCCATGAGGGGGGGTTCGATATACCCCCTCCCCGATAACTTCGACATGAGGGGGGTCGATATACCCCCTCCCCGATAACTTCGACATGAGGGGGGGTCGATATACCCCCTCCCCGATAACTTCGACATGAGGGGGGGTCGATATACCCCCTCCCCGATAACTTCGACATGAGGGGGGGTCGATATACCCCCTCCCCGATAACTTCGCCGCGTGCTCCCCCGAGCTCGGCCTTGCTCTGCCACTGCTCCATGGTCGCCGCCCCCCGTCGCCCGAACAAGTCTATGTATTATTTTATATCGCAGTGGACATATATCAAAGTTTGATCATATGTCAAAGTTTGAATTTTGACATATGCAACATTTGATCATATATCAAAGTTTGATCATATGTCAAAGTTTGAATTTTGACATATACAACATTTGATCATATGTCAAAGTTTGATCATATGTCAAAGTTTGAATTTTGACATATATAGATTTATCAAGAATGCCCCCATTATGGATGTGCACAAGTTGATCCAATTTTTTTCTGATCTCATCTATATATATATTCTTCCATATGTCACGTTGTCTGTCAAAGTATTGAAGAAATCCATGGCTTCATCATTAGTCGGAAGTAACAGGCGTATGATGCTACGAATCTCTTCAAAGTTGTTTTGGAACGGAGTTCCTGATAGAATAATTCGCCTTTTGGTACGAATTTCAGCAAAGGCCTTCCAAATAGTGATATTCGGAAGGCTCCTGCTGAACTTTGTACCAAAAATCGAATTATTCTATCGGGAACTCCGTTCCAAAACAACTTTGAAGAGCTTCGCACCATTATACGCCTGTCATTTCCGGCTAATGATGAAGTCATGGTTTTCTTGAATTCTTTGACACTAGACAACGTGACATATAGAAGGGTAGATGAGATCAGGAAAAATATGGACCATTTTCTGCACATCCAGAATGGCGTCATTTTGGTAAATCCCTTGTCAGTCCGGACGTCGGACATTCATGAGAGAGGCGGTCCGACCCAAACCCTAGAAGCGTTGTCGAGGCCACCCCAAACCCTAGAAGCGTTGCCTAGGCCACCCCAAACCCTAGAAGCGTTGTCGAGGCCACCCCAAACCGTAGAAGTGTCGAGCTAGCTAGGTCTACATTTGCACTAATATACCCATCTGTCATGTTTGTATATTAATTGCCATGTTGTAATATTTGCAGAAACTATGGAGCACCGAGACATCGAAGCAGAACAGCTGTTGGGGGACATAATCCTCGGCGGAGGTGATGTCTTGTCGTTTCTCAACGACACCAATGGTCTGGAAGGAGAGGGTGAAGCAGGCTCCGGTGATCGAACAATGGAGGTGGAAGGACATGATTATGATGGCTCCGGTGACCGAATGCCGGTGGAAGAAGGAGACCGTGATGACTGCTTCGGTGAGCGAACGGAGGAAGGAGATGTTGCAAAGTCCGGCGAGGTATATATATTAATTAAGCCTGTGCTGACTAGCTAATTGATGCATTAATTGTTTTGGTATGTACACATATTAACTCTCTTCTTTCTTCTTTTCTAGCCCTCCGGATCGAGCCAAACTTCGGTAACGAGATGAGGCCCGAAGAAAAGGTTGCGCCAGGATGAAAGGTTCACGATCACAGCAATCAAGGGCGATGGCCAACCGATTGAACCCAGCCGGACCAAGGAAGCATTTTCTGCTCAGTGCGGGGTTCTTGTTAGGGACATGATCCCGATCAGCATCCACCAATGGAATAAGCCTAAGAGCGAAGACCCTCAAGTGTCTTTTGTCAATGATAGACAGAAAGATGATCTTTGGACCGCGCTGAAGGCAAATTTCACCCTACCGCCAGAGGAGGATCTGGATAAGCCAGTTATAGAGCCATTGGTCAAGGCTCATGCTCTTAAGAAGATGGCAGATCTATTCAGGAGGTGGAAGAATGAGTTGAAATCAACGTTTGTCGACAAAGGGAAGACTCCAGAATTCACCGGCCGATTTGAGAAGATAAGAGATCACTGGCCCGCATTTGTGGCCCACAAGACATCGGAGAAGAGTAAGAAGATGTCAGCGACAAACAAGAAAAATGCTGCAAAGAAGGAGTATCACCATCGCACGGGGTCAGGTGGCTACCTCAAAGCCCGGCCGTTGTGGGACAAGGCTGAGAAGGACTTGCTTGATAAAGGGGTCGAACCAGAGACATTGAACTGGCCAGACCATTCAAGGACTTGGTTCTTCGGGGTTGGTGGAACCTTGGACCCTGAAACAGGGAAGTGCCATTGGACGAAGGAGCAATTTGAAATACCCGTCAAGAAGCTTCAGAAGTATATCGCCGCAGCGCAGCAAGGGACGTTCGTTCCCGACAGAGAGAACGACGAGCTCACACAGGCCCTCGGGAATCCTGAGCACCCAAGACGAACACGAGGCACGGCAGGCTCCGTTGCGTGGAAGGAAGGGTTTCCCAGCGCAGGCGGTTACAAAACTCGGGAGAGGAGGAGGAAAGTGGAGCAGACCGAACTGCAGAAGCTGAATGTAAGGGTACGAGCACTAGAGGAACAAGCACTTGTTCAGAGGCAGCGACCTGCCGAAGCTACCCCAGAAGCTACCCCGCCATCTCAGCGGAGAAGCAGCGTGGCTTCCACCGAGCTCCTTCAGCAGCCTCACTTCACGGCTCCTAGCTACCCCGTGGATGCTATCACGGAGGCTCAAGATTGCCACCTTATGGCACAATGGCAGCACCTCAAAGTCAAGGCGGCTGTCGGCTATGTTGCACCTCCTCAACCCGGCACAACTTTTCACTGCCTTCCGATTCCAGAAGGCTATGCTATTGTGATGGTCGATGAAATAACGGAGGGATTTGAGGAGCTCGAGCTTGACCACCCTACCGGTGAAGGGGAGACTCAGCTGGGTCTTGCTCTGAAGACTCCATGTCTATGGCGGAAGGAGCTCATCAACCTTCCGAACTGGACGCCTTCGCCTCCTCCTCCGGTGAGTCAGGGCACTCCGCCTTATCCTCCGCCTCCTCCTCTGGCGAGTGATCAGGGCACTCCGCCTCCTTCTCCGGCTGCTCCGGCGCGTGGCGGCACTCCGCCTCCTTTTCCGCCTGCGCCGGCATGTCCGAGCATCCCGCCTCCTTCTCCGCCTCGTCAACAACAGCGAAAGACAGCCGCCGCCGCTCCGGCTGCTTCGGTGCATCATAGCACTCTGCCTCCTTCTCCGCCTCGTAAGCAACGAAGGAAGATAGCCGCAGCCGCTCCGGCTGTTCCGGCGTCTAGGAGTACAGCCAGAGGCGGGAGGCAATACAAATTCGGTCCATCTCTCAAGCCTCTAGAGAAGTTACCATACGAGATGACTGAGGAGGAAAACGCGGAGATCTGTCAAGCCCAAGTGAAGGACTTTTTTGCAAAGAAAAATCCACCTCCGAAGGAGAAGATGGATCCGGTGAAATTGAAGCGCACTTTAAAGAACCTGAAGCGACCACCACCGCCTCCGCCGGATGACAACCATGTCCGTGCTCTGAAAAAGGCAGTGGAAGGAGCGCGCCGGTCGGGAACTACTTCAAGTGACAAAAGGTTACAAGAACGAAGAAGAGGGAACAAAATTCCCCAGCTCGGCGAACAGGCAAACCAATCGTGCCCCCCGCTCAAGGTGTCTAGCGATATCGTCTCAAATCTGCCGGGGATGCTGCCCGGTACCAATCCTGGTGATTACCTGCCCGACGATGCACATTTTGATACAATGGAGGTGGACGAACACAAATACCAGTACGGGAAGCCTCTCGTCAGACCTGGTGATCCTCCTCTAACAACGATGATGCGAAGATTCCATAAGTGGTACATGGACACCTGCAAGTCTGGGAAGGATATCTTGACACTGAGAGTTAAAGAGGAGCACGACCTCGTTGGAATTGATCTGTTGTTTGTTCCATTTGAGGAGTTCTTCCAGTTTTTCAATCAAAAGGACCTCGATAAAATAATCATCACTTGCTACTGTCTGTAAGTACTATACTTCTGTAATTAAGTCTCTATATATAGCTCAGCTCTTTCATTGCATGTATATATAATTATCCTCACTATATTATGCAGATTGAAGATCGTCGAATGCAGAAATGCACAAATCTATGATATTGGGTTCATTAACACAAATCTCATAGATGAATGGACGGTTACATATCATGCGGAAGAAACCAAGGCCAACTTGCTACAATCGTTGCTGAAAAAGCAAAACAAAGATAAAATACTCTTTCCTTACAACTTCAAGTGAGTGTTACTGTCTTCTGCATATTCGGTTTCCCTTATTACTCGAGGTTATAGTAATGTAATTGATGAGTTATGCATGCGTGCGCAGCTTCCACTTTATTCTCCTAGAGATTAAGCTTGAGCAGGGACTAGTAACCGTCTTAGACTCAAGACGAAAAGATCCCAAGGAGTATGCGGCCATGACTGAAATGCTCCAGAAGTAAGTTCAATCGATCATTATTGCACCATATCGGCAACTTTGGTCATTTCCTGATATCAAGTAATTATTTTCTTTGTCTCGCAGGGTTTGGAAAGTGTTCACCACAGAAGCCCCGGGACTGCCGGGGGAGCTGCGATTTACACACCCGAAAGTAAGTACTACTAGCTAGTTCCGCGCATCTCCCATTGATTTTAGCTAGTTTCATCAATACCATTTATAATGCTTGATTATGAGTTTGATTGACCTTTATTTCTCGTAAAGTGGTTGTGGCAGGAAGGCGGGAAATTTTTTTGTGGATACTACATTTGCGAGTACATCTACAACGCGACGACCTCTAAGCGGGGCTACTCTGAAAAACAATATGAAGTGCGTAAGCAATAATATTCACAATTTTATTATCTTACCATCATTTGTGTTGAGTTTCATTCATATATATGTATTGACCCCCTTCTTCAAATTAGATTTGGCAGATGCGGGATGAACTCCTACCACAAGATCGCATAAAAGCAATTCAAGAGGAATTGGCGGGATTCTTTCTTGACCACGTCATCAATCCAGCCGGAGAATACCATGTGGAACTTGACATCAAATGTTAGGGATTGTAAGAGATCTTATATTGCATATATGTAGCTAGTAGCGTCGGATAGATATACGAAAACTTGTTGTTCGACCAATCTCTCGGAGAAGGAGGAGGTCGATCACTTCTCTCTATATATGTTCATGACGATCTTGTGTACTTAATGGTTTCCTTCATTTGCTTACTAGCTAGCGTGTCGAGTCCTCTCTATACATATAGTACGTAGCGTCGACCAAGCACGGAGATAAGAGAGGACACTTCTCTCTAGCTATTAGCTAGCTAACACAATATATGAAACCCCTAAATTAACCCTACAAAACCCCCAAAACCCCCAAACCCCCCCCCCTTTCAAAAAAAAACAAAACCCCCAGCTCCTGAGCTACTGACACGTGGATGATCTTTGGTCCCGGTTGGTGTTACCAACCGGGACTAAAGGCCCTCCTCTCTGGGCTCGCCGCAGCGGCCACGTGGAGCCCCATCTGTCCCGGTTCGTATAAGAACCGGGACTAAAGGTGTTGGGCTTTAGTCCCAACCCTTTAGTCCCGGTTCCCGAACCGGGACAAATGGGCCTTATGAACCGGGACAAATGGGCCTTTTTCTACTAGTTGCTCCCCGGCAACGGCGCCAGAAAAAGGTCTTGATAACCCACAAGTATAGGGGATCGTTTGTAGCCTTTTTCGATAAATAAGAGTGTCGAACCCAACGAGGAGCTAAAGGTAGAACAAATATTCCCTCAAGTTCTATCGACCACCGATACAACTCTACGCACACTTGACGCTTCCTTTACCTAGAACAAGTATGAAACTCTTTTGTAGGTGAAAGGATAAGTTTGCAAGAATAAAACTAGAAGTACTTTGCGAGAATAAAACTATGAATAAAATGCAAGATAATAAAAGTAGATAGCTTTTGTTAAACAAGAAAGTCATTTGTCCCTAGGCAATCGATAACTAGACCAGTAATCATTCTTGCAATTTTATATGAGGGAGAGGCATGAGCTAACATACTTTCTCTACTTGGATCATATGCACTTATGATTGGAACTCTAGCAAGCATCCGCAACTACCAAAGATCATTAAGGTAAAACCCAACCATAGCATTAAGTATCAAGTCCTCTTTACTCCCATATGCAATGACCCCCAAACTCGGGTATGTGCTTATGTCACTCACGCCACCCACCATAAGAGAACCATGAACATATTGCAACACCCTACAGCGGGGACCCCTCACATTTGCGCAACACGGAGGGCACCGTAGGACAGCACCATAATAAAATATACACTCATACCAACCAAGATCACCATTAGCCCAAAGGACAAAACGAATCTACTCAAACATCATAAGATAGCCATAGATCATTGGGAAATAATATATGGAGTTAAGCACCATGTTTAAGTAGAGATTACAGCGGGGAGAAGGGGTGTTACACTGCTGCATAGAGGGGGATAAAGTTGGTTTTGACGGTAGCAAGATTGTTGATGTAGATTGTCGTCACGATCCTTGCCCCGGCGGCGCTCCGGCACCACTGGGAGAGAGGGGAAGAGAGCCCCCCTCCTTCTTCTTCTTCCTTGGCCTCCCACCTAGATGGGAGGAGAGTTCCCCCTCTGCTCCATGGCCTCCATGGCGGTGGAGGTGCGGGAGCCCCTCCGAGATTGGATCTCCCTCTCTGTTCTCTTCTGTTTCGCGTTCTCACGATCTGGCCGAAAACCGTTTCTTAAATATCCGGAGATTCGTAACTCCGATTGCGCTCAGATTTTAACACGATTTTTTTCGGGATATAAGCTTCCTTTCGCCCGAAGTAGAGCTCCAACCGACTTATGAGGAGGGCACAACCCACCAGCACGCGCTTGGCCTGCCTGGCGCGCCCAGGTGTCTTGTGGTGGCTGTGTGCCCCCGTTTGCGTTGATTCCACCTCCCAAAAATCACAAATATTCCAAAATAATTCTCCTTAAATTTTTATCGCGTTTGGACTTCGTTTGATATGGATATTATGCGAAACAAAAAACATGCAGAAAACAGGAACTGGCACTGGGCACTGGATCAATATGTTAGTCCAATAAATCATATAAAATGTTGCCAAAAGTATGTGAAAGTTGTAAAATATTGGCAAGAAACAATCAAAAATTATAGTTACGATGGAGACGTATCAGCAGGCAGCACATTAGTGCAACAAAAATCTAAATGGTGTCAAAACAGTAGCAGCAACATCGGAGTTGAGGGTTTGTTTGTTTATTCAAGGATAAAATAATCTAAATGGCATCCAGACCAAGCCATCCATGCATATCGAACACTTGAGCATCTGAATCGGAGTTGAGGGACTCATGTTGCTACCGTGTGCCGTCGCCCGTGCGTATGGTGCATTGACTCCCGCTCGGCAGCGCGTCTCCTTCCCTCCGAGCTGCCCGCATGCCTTATGCCATCATGCTTAGTCTTCCACTGCGGTGTCTGGCGTAACAAGTAGGCGCAGCAGTGCAAGCGCCACTGGCCACTGGATTCGTCGTCGCTGCCACCGCCGCCACTAGGGACCTATGGTTAGGGCAAACGAGGAACGAGGGTCGAGGAGGGGATTGGATGATTGGTGCGCGTGTGCGTCTGGCCGTCTGTCGTCTACGAGAGATGAAGCGAAGTGAGGCCGGCAGGCTTCATGCAGAAGCTAGGTGAATTGTGCCTGCGTCGGGCAGCAACCAGCGGGATCATCGACATGGGTTTGTAAAAATCAGTTAATATGGGTAGTTTGGTATTTTGGGACTGAAAACCGAACCCTTACCCGAAAACTGAACAGCCTGAAAAATGGAACCGTACCGAAGACCGATACCCGAATTAACCGACAATTCGGGTATTTCGGTCCGGTTCGGGTTCAGGTAACGGGTTCGGGTACCCAAACGCCTAGGGTTAAGTGCAATGCAATTATTTTATTGCTCCTCACATATTTATAATAAATATTTTTACTTATCAATAACACAATTTTTTCATGGATAGAAGTTTCATTGTTACTATTTTAAATAGAATTTTGAACTACGTTTAGCAAATTAATGATAATGAATATTAATGGATAATCTCATTTGTCAATTTTATATCTTTTATTTTTAACATAGTATTTATGTAAAATGAAATGGAACTTTGTCAAGAAATTTTTTCTACTATTTTTAGTTCAATTTGAGACAACAGACAAAATATTTTGTTATTTTTATTCAGACAAATCACTTCTAAATACAACTCCTTTCAGGTATTATAGTTGGTCACATGTCTCCATCCATTTTAGTATTTCTTTTTTCTGTGGGGGAGTATTTCTTAATCTTTAGGTAAAGGCACTATAGCCAGAGTGGGTGAATGTAATAATTATTCTTTAATTCCTCAATAGAGGACTAGCTAGAGTGCTTAGATGTAATATATATATATATAGCTGCCTAGAATTATGTATATCCAAACACACAACTCTAGAGAGTATGAGATGTAGACGAGTACTTTGTCCTCAGAGTCCTTCCACAAGCCCCTTCTCATTTGCATTGCTTGTTTCTTGCTTCTTTCGTAGTCAAACAATCTCTTAAGGTTCAACGGCTAATAATTGTGTCATGTGGGGGAGTAGCTCTTGGGGTTCAAAATTTTCAAAAAAACAATTAATGAAACAATGTTTGAAAGTTTTATTTTTTTAATAGCAATCCACTGTGCATAAAGGTACGACCTGCATACATGTAAATTTTCGTTAATAGCTGTTTTCACTAGTGAGCTGCACTATAACAAATCCATATAGCTCTCGGTTCAACGTATTTCTTGAAAAATTATAGGTACATAGTTAAAGCGTATATATGTAATTAAGGAAAATCAGAATTGTTTGGAGCTATAAACATTCTTTCCGAATTTATAATCATAAAAAGAACCCAAGACACCCTAGATCATTTAGCAACCTTCTGAGCCGTTTATACCTTCTGGTCGGTCAGACGATATGGAGTAAAATGCACAGACAGAACCACCACTTTAGCGTCATAGCTCTCGAAAAACCATCACTTTACAAAACATGACACTTTGTACCGCACCAAATTTTGACAGTGGCAGAAAACACTGATTTGTTTTCTGAGAGCGTTTTGACGTGGCCGATCACTTGCGGGCCGACAGCGGTGACGGCGCGCCGCTAACGGCCGTATTTTTTGGCTCGAGACGAAGCTGGTAGGATGGGCTGGGCTGGGCATGTTCGATGGTTTGCTGGGCTGGGCTGGGCGCATTCGATCATTCCTAACTACTTGGCTCTGCTCGATCGATTCTTTTAAAAAAACCGCAGCGGGTCGATCGATTGAAGGTGCCCGTTTGGTTTTTCCAGAATACCCCAGTCTCCATACACAGATAGTGCATTCATTCACATTCACCGTCCTGGCACAGATAACCACCACTCTCCATCGCTCCTCTCCATCCAACTTCCTCTTTCCCACCCAAACCAAAGAAAACCTCCTCCATCTCGCGATGGCATTTGACCTCGGATGGGACAAGGCGCTGCAGGAGATTTTCGACGGTGACAACACCAAGCTCTCCTATGCACGCGAGGTGAGCACCTGGTACGCCAGTGTTGAAATCCTGAAGAACCATGCACGCGCAGTGAGGGCGGCTGCCAACCATGAGGAGTACGCCCGATTTCCATACCTCCACCGCTCACTGATCGAGAACTTGATCTGGGCGATGGGGGAGGCGAGGGATTCCTCAGATCCATACCAGAGGACACGCTGGTACATGTACCAGAACCATGACCAACTCCGTGTTTACTACGCGCTCGATAGGTTGGTTCCAGTGCTACCCCTCGCTCCTCTGTTTGAGATGGAGCCACCACAGATGGAGTAGCAGGTGCAGGTGGAGGCGCCCAAGATGGAGCAGCAACAGATTGAGCAGCAGTAGATTGAGCAGCAGCAGATGCAGGTGAAGACAGACACAAGCAATAGGAGGAAGAAGAAGTAGCTCCGCATCATGGGGCCAGTTCGCCGATCTCTCCGTCTTCTGAGGCTGCAATAAGAGCTGCAGCAAGAGTGAGTCTGATGCAGCACTGCCCTTGTTGATTTCTGCAGCAAGATCTGAACCAATATATGGGTTTAGTTAGTTTCTAAACTTAGTGTCTAAAGTACTTAGTTTATGAACTTAATTTATGTAGCAGCAGATCACTATGTGTGCTTTCTGAGCTCAAGTATCTATGATATCTATCTATGATAAGTTAGATCTACATGGGATCTCACCTGAATTGCTCCATCTAACCTCCTCGGGAGAAGTTTGTTTGGTTTCAAACTCCGATTCAAACAGGAGGAGTACGCCATGCTAATGTGCCTTGGATGATCCACATCTTCGGGTCAGGCGCTGATGAGCACATTGAACTATCCATGTGGCTGAGAGCCCTCACAGCCCAGACCAACGACGCAATTATCATGGGCGCGCTCTACCACTAAGCTAATAGCCCGTCGCGCGGGCCAGATGTTTGTTCTCATAGTAGCTGAATCTTTGTGCTCATAGTATCTAAAACTTTGTGCTCACTATGATGTTGTAGGTGTCAATGAAAAGAACTATAGTTGTTCTGTAGGTGCCAATGCAAAGATAAAATGTCATAAAATCTAAGTTCAGACATTTTCCAGTCAGCTTACTATAGTTCTTTCCTATCAGTATAGTTTGATTGAATAACGTCTGAACATTGCAAGTCTGAATATTGCAAGTTCTCTCCTAGCTAGGGACACTTTAAACATTAAATTGAGCACACCTACTGACACTTCACATCAGTCAAATCACTTAAACCCGTGTTACACTCACTCACTCCTTCTGTGGTCAACTTGTCCACTGCATCACTCAACCCAAAATTAACTCATGTACACTGCACAACACCCTGCAAAATTCAGTAGTGCATTTAGTGTTGGTTTCATTCAGTCCACAAGAATAGTTCAACTACATCTATCAATCGGTGAAATAACTAACTCTAGAATAATTAACCATTTGTAAACCCTAAAATTCAGTCAAATAGGACATGAAAATTCACTTAAAATAGTAACTGAATATTTGCTATTGTGATTTGATTTAGTTAACTGCATTTATTCAGTTAACTAAATCTTGTAGTTTGAATTAACCTAGGTTCAGTCACAGTGAGCAATATTTAGTTATCTGAATCTTGTAGTTTGAATTACCCTAGGTTCAGTCACAGTGAGCAAGATTCAGTTATTTGAATCTTTTAGTTTGAATTAATCTAGGTTCAGTCACAGTGAGCAAGATTCAGTTAACTGAATATTATAGTTTAAATTAACCTAGGTTCAGTCACAATGAGCAGCAAGATTCAGTTATATGAATGTTATAGTTTGAATTAACCTAGGTTCAGTCACAGTGAGCAAGATTCAGCTAACTGAACCTTGTAGTTTGAATTAACCTAGGTTCAGTTACAGTGAGCAAGATCCAGTTATCTGAATCTTGTAGTTTGAATTAACCTAGGTTCAGTCACAGTGAGCAAGATTTTTTTAGATGATCAGGAGGGCAGCCAAGCCCTCCCGGTCTCATTTTCATTGAAAACAAAACCAGAGCAGAAACAACAAAGTAATCCCACACGCTAGTCGTATGTTCGGCTCTCTAGAGCGAGGAAGACATAAGAAAAAGCAAAAAGCTGTTGACACACAGCTACGATTACTATCTATTACATAACCCAGGAATGGAAGTGCTAAATCCATATAAACAAGAACTAAAAGTATGCAGCTAGCGAGACGCCTTCTCAGACCAGCATTCAGGATTGCCCAAAGAAGCCTCCGCCAATAGCACCTTGGCCCAGCAGACCCCCATCACGTTGCATCATCTTCAACCTCACAGCCTGGAGTTGATGTGAGAGCTCTTCACCACCACGCTTGACGGCTTGGAGAGGAGAAGGAGGCATGTCCATTGTAGAGACAGGGCTCGGTGTCGCTCGAACCTTGGTCATAAACCCAGGCTGCACGAGGGGGAGGGGACAGGATGTTCATTTATGTTTCCCTGCAACACAGTAGGGGTAAGCATTTGGGGATCAAAAGTCTCTACCATGTTGCTTCCAAAGTTTTTCACCCCACAGTCAACTACAGAGGTGAGTTGAGGAGCAGAGAGATCTGCTGAGAGATCTTTTTGATTCCCTCCAGAGTATCCATTTTGAATAGGAGCTGTCATTTCTTGAGATTTAGGTGTACCTGCCACTAGATCTGTTTAATGTCAGCCCACAAAACATTATTGAATAATGAATATCATGGAGATCCTAAATTTTCATATGCTCCATAAGACACAAGCATAAAAAGCATTCAGGCACTCATGTTTCTTATGAGCAGGCCAGTATTTGGCAATAGATAGAAAGCTACTCCCTAGTTCAAGAGAAAGGAACTGCGAAATAGATCTCCATATGTGCCTAGCTACCACACATTCAAAGAACAAGTGGTTAATGGTTTCATGTTCTTGGCAGAAGATACGGGATGGGGTTCTGTCAATGCCCCTTTTAAGCAGGTTGTCTTTAGTCATAAGTTTGTTATGAGACAGCAGCCAAAGGAAGACTTGAACCCTAGGAGGGGTCACAATGGACCAAATAGAAGGAATGTAAATAGGCTTCACCCCTCTAAAGTTAATAATGATGTAGAGTGAACTAGGGGCGTAGGTCCCTTTGCTCTCATATTGCCAAATGAGAGAATCTGTGTCCCCAGATAGGTCAGTATCTTTGATAATATGTTCAAGATAGTACTAGTCTTCCATCATAGCAGGAGTGAAAATCCTCCTAAATGTCAGTTTGATACTATTCCCATCCCAAACATCTGCAATAGTTTTGCATTTCTGGTGACAGATGGTGTAAAGTGGCCAAAACTGGATAGATAAGGGAGAGGTACCAAACCAGATATCCTCCCAAAATCTAATTTTCTGACCATTTCCCACTACCCACCTATAACCAAATTTCAAGGCCTTGGCTGCCCACATGACTCCTTTCCAGAAGTGTGAGGAGCTTTGGTTTCTACAAGCAAAAATATTAGGGGCATCTCTAATGTATTTATTATCCACTAGATTCTTCCAAATTTTCTTTTGACCCAGCTACCCAACAGACAGAGATTCACATCTCTGATGTTTGGGACCACTAGGCCCCCATATTCCTTTTTCATACAGACTAAATTCCAATTGGCTAGGTGCAATTTTCTGTTACCCTCAAAGTCACTCCAGAGGCAGTGTGCCATTTGAGTGTTAATGAGATCTAGGGCCCATTTAGGAAATTTAAAAAAGGAGAGCAGATAAACTGGGATGATAGCAAGACAGGCCTTAATCAAAGTCAACATGCCTGCATAAGAAAGCAACATCCCTCTCCACCCAGCCATCCTTTTCAAAATTTTATCAATTAGTGGCTGAATATCCTCTCTTCTAAGTTTCTCATAATGTAAAGGGATCCCTAGATATTTGATAGGGAATGAGCCTATTTCACAACCTAAAATCTCAGCAATTTTTTTAGATTGATCTTCACTGAGACCAAGAGGGATAATTTCACTCTTGGAGTAGTTAATTTTCATCCCAGAGACATTTTCAAAACAAGCTAGAATTGTTTTGAGATTAGTTACTTTATCTTCCTCATTTTCCACAAAAAGGATGGTGTCATCTGCATATTGCAAGCAGATGACCCCCCCCTGGGATGAGGTCAGAGCAGAGCCCCTTGATAAGGTCATGAGAAGTAGCTTTCATGAGCATCCTAGTCAGAACATCAATGACTAGATTGAAAAGCAGGGGTGAGACATGATCCCCTGCCTGAGCCCCCTACTGGTGATAAAGAAATTACCTTCTACTCCATTAACTTTTACACTCACAACCCAGAGGGGACAAAAATTCCTCTTTTCCAAAATCTCAAGCAGGAATTCTAAATTTACCTTGTCAAAAGCTTTTTCATAGTCTAGCTTAATCACCAGGCCAGTGCTTTTAGAGTGGTAGGTGGAGTGGAGCACTTCATGTGCAGTGACCACACTTTCCAGAATAAACCTCCCCTTAATAAAAGCAATCTGGTTGCTGGCTTTAAGCAAATTCATAAGGACAGCTAGTCTATTGGTCAAGACCTTGGGAAATATCTTAAAGATGCAATTAAGAAGGCTAATAGGTCTAAATTTCCTCATATTAGAAGCATCTATTTCTTTGGGAATAAGAGAAATCATGGCAAAATTAAGTCTGTAAATGTCTAATTTCCGTGCATGAAAATCATGAAACAAGGCCATGATATCTTGTTTCAGGACATCCCAAAACTGCTGATAAAGAGGAAGGAGAGCCCATCAGGCCCTGGAGCTCCATCTGAATAGGATCCAAAAATGGCTTCCTTGACCTCTTGTTCAGTAAATGGGGCTTGCAGAGAGGCATTTTGAGCATCAGTGACTTTTTCTTCAGGGGAGAAGTAGTCAGCACTAAGACTAAAGCTTGTTCTGCTCTTTTTTTTAAAAAGGTCTCTATAGAAAGAAGTAGCTATGTCTAACATTTCTAAGGCATTAGAGGTGGGCCCTTTAGGTCCATCCAGTGAATGAATCACGGTTTTTCTCCCCCTTTGGTTGGCTACAACCTGGAAGTACTTAGTGTTAACTGAATCTTGTAGTTTGAATTAACCTAGGTTCAGTCACAGAGAGCAAAATTCAGTTAACTAGTTTGGATTAACACCTAGGTTCAGTCACAGTGAGCAAGATTCAGTTAACTACTTCCAATTAACACCTAGGTACAGTTAGAGAGAGGAAGATTCAGTTAACTAGTTTGAATTAACACCTAGGTACAGTGAGAGAGAGCAAAATTCAGTTAACTTTGTGCAGTCACAAACAACAATACTCAGCTAACCGCATAAGTTCACAACAAGATTCAGTGAATAACAAAATTTGCTAGAATTCCAGCAAACACTTGTTTCTAGATCTGGAACCTAGAACTCCACAAACAAAATTTGCTAGTAGAGAGAGGGAGGCAGCTCACTGAGGGCTGGACCAGCACCATATGACAGGAGCTCAACGAATTTTCCTCCAAATATGGCGACTATGAGAGCACTCTGTGATGGATGAATTTGATGTGGCCGCACATGTCTTCCTGCTCGACGCGGTTGCCCCCTGCCACGCCGATGAGCAAGGTGACTGGTTATGTTCACCACACCTTGCCCCCCGCTACTCCCTCGCGATGGATCCAGAGCCGGCACCACCGCTCTTCCTGTGAGAGAGAGAGAGAGAGAGAGAGAGAGAAGAGATATAGACGGTGAGCGATGGGAGTGAGCGATGGGAGTGAGGGCCGTCCCAATCGCTTCAGACACGGCTGTTAGCGGCGCACCATCACCGCTATCAGCGCGATTGATTGGCCACGTCAAAACGCTCTTAGAAAATGAGTCAGTGTTTTCTGCCACTGTCAAAATTTTGATGCGGTGTAAAGTGTCGCGTTTTGTAAGGTGGTTATCTTCTGAGAGATACGATGCTAAAGTGGTGGTTATGTGCATTTTACTCGACGATATGTGCCCCTTACACTCTGCTTGGACCCGGTGCGGCGGCTTTAGCCTGATTCTGAATTTCACCATCGTCAGTCCGTCACCACACGACAGCAGGAACTCAACGGCTGGTCGCGTTCAATGAAGGTATATTTTTACTTAGTCTCTGGTTTGTCTTGTCCAAGTTTCAGTGTCTGGTCTCTACACACCTCGTTAGTCAGTAACTTAATTGACCACTTGTTACCAATAACTGAACGTTTCTAAGCTGAACGCTCCGAAATGGGGTGCCGGGGTCCCATTCCAATTCTACTCTACGGACGCGCTCCCAAGTCGCTCCCGCAGGCGACTCAGGGAGCCAACCCTAGCGCCGCCGCTTCTCAGCCCCCCTCCCCGGCCTCCCTCCCCTCGCCGCCGCCGGTGGCGTCGCCGGCCAAAGGCCGCGCGGCGTAGGCGGCGGCGGGGCGTCTTCTTCCCGCGCGCTGGAGGCGTGCGTCGCGGGGCGCGGCCTTCTGCGTCGGCGGCGACGGTCGTCGGCCCATCCTCGGGCTCTGCTCCCTCCCCCCGGCGTTCTAGCGTCCCGGTGGTGCTGCCCCCCCTCCATGCGGCGGCTCTTGGGGCTCCGGGGTGCGGGGGCCTTGCTGGCGGCGGATCTGGGTGCTCCTGCCCAGATCCGGGTGGTGGCGGCGGCGGACGTGTGGGTGGCAGCAGCAACCTGGCTAAGGTGGTGGCGGGGCGGCCGGCGGTTAGGCTGCTCCTTTCGTGGTGGAGGGGCGCTGGGCGTCCCTGGCCGGGGGGCGGGCTGCGTCTTCGACGGCGTGCCGCAGCTGCTGCAAGGTGGCTCGGGGCTGCTCCTCGGGGTCTCGGCGTGGATGTGGGCTGTCACGGCGTGGTGGTAGCTCATGGTGGTGGTCTGGATCGTTTCACGGCGGCGGCTGGTCTCCTCCGGCGTCGGCCGCCGGTGAGCGGCCTGTATCGACCTTCGATTCCTCCCCTCGTCGTCCGGGCTCTACCCTCGTCGTAGGGCTGGACCGTTCCCAGCTGCGGTCCATTGCTCGTCTCGCGCCCGTGGCTGCGGGACAGAGCTCGTCTCGCGCCTGGCAGCAGGACCGAGCTCGTCTCGCGCCCGGCATTTGGACCAAGCTTGTCTTGCACCCGGTGCAGCAGGACGGGTCGATGGAGGCCAATTTTGGCCGGCCCTTTGGGTCTCAGTGCGGGGGGCCGCCCAGGGGTGTGAAAGGAGCGACCTTTCCACTCGTCTCTTTGGTTGGGGTAGCGACGGGTCTCGGGTGAGGTGGTGTCAAGGTCTTGGATGCTGGGGCGACGGCCCTGGTGGTGGTAGCGCAGTGCTCATGGGCAGAGCCCGTGGCTTGGTGCTGCCCGGTGACCATGGCCGTGTGGGCGGCATGGTGGCAGGGGTGTGGCGTTTGGTGGCGGTGAGTGTTTGCTGGGGTGAAAACCTGTTCTGTCTACGGATGGACCGTCGGCGGCGTAACGCGTTACCTTCTTGAAGGCGTCGTCGCGGCTCTCATCGGTCATCGTGTCGCTCCAGAGGAAACTCTGACCCCCGGGTCGGGCGGTGGCGGCGCGTTGGCGTAACCTTCTTGGAGGCGCCGCCTTGGAGCTCACGGTTCGTCATATGCGGCTTCATCTCTTCGCGGTGGCGTGTTCACGGTGGAGGTCCCTGATTGCTCTTGTAGTGTTAGGGGGTGTTGCTGCGCTCAGCGCCTATGTATCCCGCCTTGGGTGTGTGCGTGTGTTGTCGTGAGGTGCGTTTGGTACTTGGGCTGTGGTTGATCTTTGCTTTATAGATAAAGCGGGGCGAAAGCCTTTTTGGGTAAGCTGAACGCTCCAATTACTGTACTCTCTTCCGGTCGTTCTTCAATTAATCTTCTCGTATAGATTCACATTTTCGCTTCCAACAGAAGCACCCGCTGGGTGCACGCAGTGATGCCCCCTTTGTTTCCTCTTACTCATATACACTTTCGCAGCATAAATCGGCCAAGTCCCAGGTAATTTCCCACTCCATTACATTAACATTTTATATAGTTCAGCATAGGAATTCACAACTGAAATTTACTCCCTCCGTCTGAGTAGCTAACATAAACATGTCCTAGAGCCAAATTAAGCATTTGTTGGACGTCCAGGACTCGTTCCGTAACCTCTAGCAAGTGTCACTGAAGTTTCTGGTCCACATGTCAAGTTCAAGTTCTGGAATCGTTCAGTCACTCTTCACT
Source organism: Thinopyrum elongatum (assembly GCA_011799875.1). Classification (NCBI taxonomy): domain Eukaryota; kingdom Viridiplantae; phylum Streptophyta; class Magnoliopsida; order Poales; family Poaceae; genus Thinopyrum; species Thinopyrum elongatum. The sequence continues at coordinate 477,386,291 of CM022302.1, forward strand.
GAATATTCTCTGGTGCCTCACTAACTTTTCCCAGTAATGTCTGAACGATGCCACTCCAAAGCCATGTCTCTCGTTGCTCACAACGATGTTGCTACTTGCGCAAGGCCTATAAATGGACCAGCATGCCGGCCGCAGTCCTGCACCAAAACAACCGAGCTTGTCTAGCTAAATTTTAGAGCTGTTCCTTTTCAGGTACAGTACTAGGTTTCACTCCCAAGTTGGAAGGATGTACCTTTGTCCGAGGTTTCTGCCGATGATTTCTCATACAATTTACTCTTTTATTTTCAGGTTAACCTTGGCGGAACATTTCAGCTTGTAGCCCTCAGCGATCTCTGGAAGAAAATGGGGCGTAACGGCGTCAAGAAGAGCATCTGGGATTTCCTTTGCGGATGTTCCTCGCCTAAGACCAACAAATGATTAAGACAGAAATGCACGACACGGCGAGAGTTAAGTGTCTAGTGGTTCCCAATAGGTGAAATTCTATATGTTGAATTTAAAAGGTGGTTGTAAAGCTGTGATTAGATATTGCTAAGTTATTTTGTTGTATTGGTATGTAGTCTTGTGGTTGTGTTGGGCCAGTTTCTTCTGCAGCAAGGACGAGCATGTAAACGAGGAATGTCTTGTAATCATATTCAGAAATAAATCTCGCATCTCTGTGTCATACTCTTGTCGTGCGTGTAAATCATGTTGATCCCCTAAAGGAATGAACGAACAAAACTCAGGTTTTTCGCATCACGGCCACGATGCCAACCATCATTAGCTTCGAATCAAGGATCAAGTAAGACTTTTGGCCCTGCCGGGGCCAAAATTTTGGGAATTGACAAAAATTCCATGTCTACGATCGTTGTGGGCTGTTGGAATATTTTGATGGAGTGAAATGGCAATTTTTTTAGAAATGCTTCCCCTTCTTTGCATCTAGAAGCGTCAGTTCAAAGAGGACTTGATTCTGCTCAGCTATAGAATCAGGACGAAGCAAGCTTCTTGCCTCCATACGAGTGAATAACATTTCCATCATGATTATATGCCATATTATGTTGTCCAATATACCAGATTAGTAGTTCCTTGCAATGATGAAACCCAAACTTCGAATTACCGTTTAACAGAAAACTAAAAATTCTCATCTGTTAATTTTGGGGACACAAATCCATTCTGTGAACAGCCATCGACACACAAACACTTTCGAGACAAAAAGCGATACGATGCACTCTGTTTTTCTTTCTCTTCTGAAGGAAATTACATATGCAGTACTCTACTCGGTATTTCAACCACTGTGCATTTGCCATTATAGATGCACACCACACAAGCATACGCAAACAAACCAACGACATGAGTGAGAAAAATACATGAACCACGCGTCACCTAATATGCGTTAAACATTAGTTTCCATTACGTGCATCACTAGCAGCAGTTGAACCTTTTCAAGCGAAGGTAAAAGAAAAGGTCCATACATGCCTCAGTCAAAGAAGTTAGTACCAGCAGTAGTACAGTATCCCATTGTTACATTGTGAGCCAAAATGAAGCCTCCTAAGGGCACTTGGATTTTCGGCCGTTAGATTGCGTGTCCAAAATACTTCCGACCGTCAGATTTTATGATGAAACGATCCTGACCGTCGGATCGGAGTTGATGTGACAACCAAGGAATAGTGTCCGCCAATTTTCACACGCGTTACCTTCCTGTCTCTCCATGACAAGCGGGACCCAAATGGGGTGGGCCGCCACTGTCATTGGCTTTGGGCGTGAGTGTGCCCGGTGCAACCGTGGATATGCGCATGGGGCGTGCCACCGCGCTGCAAATTTGCGTTGCCGCCGAGGGCAGTTTGGAGATTTCACGTCAGGGCACCTGTGTGGCTTCCCGTGGCTGGCTGAGCTATGCGTAAGGAGAAGATGTCGCCCGATTGGGTGAAACCCTAGCCGCCATCCCTGTCGCACCCCTCTCCTTCCTCTCTTGCGGCCGAGCTCGCCGCCGCCGCTCCTCACCCCGTCCCCTTCGCGCCTCCACCCACGCCTCCTTCCCTGGACATGGCGAGCCTGAGCGGCGGCGCGAGAAGCAAGGCTAGCGACTGGGCGCTGCTGTACGAGGGGCGCGCCGAGCACGCTTTGTATGTAGTCTTCTTCGCCTCCAGCTCCGCTCGATCCCCTGCCTCAGCTTCTTCACAGCGGCAATGTCCTCCTCCTCTACATCGGCGCTCGATCTGCAGTGCCCTTCATCGGCCGCTTGATCTGCACCTCCCTACATTGGTCGCTCTATCTGCACCGCCACAAGAATCGACTGGCAAATCATGCTAAGGTGTGTGTGTGTGTGTGTGTGTGTGTGTGTGCAACAACTCCAGAGGGACGAAAGGGAAGGTCGTCGCTGCTCCTGTCGAGCAGGGCAATGGCTTTACATGCTCTCCTGCCATAGGTATGAATCAGGTTCCTAACCCCATTATCCACCGTACATTTCATGGAGCACTGTGCAGGTTGCTGCTTTTCCTTTTGGTAAAAAAGGATTCCCTGTTGTTATGTTGGTAGCCTCTCTACAAGTTTATTCTGCCCCGTTTCATATTTTTTGCTCTACCTTTCTATGCATTGTGTGCAGTTGTCTTTAATTAATACATAAATAGCATCCATACGCTCAAATCAACCGAGCTTAATTCACATATATAGATGCCATCTTTCTCTTCATCTATCAATTTGCGGTGATAATTGCTCAGTACCCAGAAAAGTGTCCAGTTTGATCCATTATATCACAAATTTAATTTGTTTGATCCATGTGTGGTGGTAACTGTCCATTGTCACTGGTTCTGTAAACCATATTACTCTTCATGTAATCAAGTTAACTCAGAAATGATGGACCCATTGCAGATAAATAAAGAAGCCCAAGAGCTTCTAAAGCTTACATTGAGCCAGACCCGAGTCAAGCTGACCGAAATATGATTTCAATTGGATTGTTATGGATTCTAATGGATCAGACCTATTTAATGTTAAAGTTTGCTTAGTTAAGTTGATGGCATGGTGTTTTTTTAGTCTGACATGTGGATTCCTTGTGTACATTTAGGTCTCTATGTAGCAGCTTTCAATCCACATGGACCTGAAGTTATACAGCTCCGTCAAAAGTTTGGTCATTGGAATAGTACTGATGATTTGGAGTTTTTTGAGTATGTTGAAGCAGTTAAGTTGAATGGTGATCTAAATGTCCCTGCTGGTTGGGTAAACATTTCTTAAGAGTTACACTCCGTTGACTGATTTGGTTCCTTCGATATTGAGCTGTGCAAAGTTAGGGTCGATGAAATCAATGTATTGACATGTATTTGCACCACTGATTGTAACCAGAGTATAACTACTCATCTTGTGCAGTTTAACCTTTCGCTAATTACCAGATTGTTTCCTTTTTGAGTTTTCTCCATTGATGTAAGAGGTTCTAATGATCTTCCAGTCAAGGAGGAAGTGAACTCACAGAAATATGAGCCAGGTGACCATGATCCGCTTGCAGCAAATCTGCCTTACTTGCTCCCTATTGGGATCTTTTTCTTTCCAGGAGCAAGTAAGGCAGATTGCTGCTAGATTCCTTCTTGACAGTTTGTTACTACATCTTAGTTTGCTCATGGTTAATCTATCATTTTTACTCATATGATTGCTACCAATCTATACGGAAAGAATTCTTCTACATGTTTGTTTCACCAAAACCATTTCATTATATACATATTGTTTTGGTTTATCTGTATGAATTATTCTGATGTAAAGCTCTGAATTAGGTACTCCACTATTCTGCAACTATACATGTACATATTCGTCTTTTATAGATTGCTTTGTGTAAATTCAGTTCTATGTCTGTTGGCATTTTTTCATCTAGACTGATCCATACATTTGATGATGAACTCTTGTCCTTGGAAGTGATGAAAAGATATTCATTTTTGCCTTGCAGCCGTACTAATTTATTTTGTGACTTTGCATCTGGACTATATATACATTCTAAATGAGTGATGGACATAATTCCTAGTATTTTTTGATATTTTCTTAAACTCATTAGCAGGTGTGCATGTTAATATGAGGTTTTGTTGTTTTTCGTTTACCCTGTTTTTGGGTGAGATTATGGCTGCATAGGGCAATAAATTTCCTTCTCTTCACAAGACAATAACTAAAGGTCTTGGTTAAATATGGTTGAATTTAATCCCCATAGGAAGAAATCCTCCATATTATATATCTGATTACGCTGAAATATTTCAAATTTCAAGTACCATTAATCTGATTCTTACATAGGCCATTTTCCCCTACCGATAAGCAGGGTTGCTGTTAGGCTTTGGTGTTGTTTGTTCGGTCCTTTGGCATTGGTCGCTATGTGTTGTTGTTCTTCTACCACCAACGTCTAGCATCTGGTGTTGTTGCTTCTTCCTGAGCCGTTGGCTATCGGCCCTGTGGAAGGTACCTTCCTTTTCCTTGCTTGTATTATGATTTTATAGCACTCAGACCATGGTTTCCTTTCTATTAGTTTGGTTGACAGTATTATATTTAGTGCTAAAGCTACAGCCTGCATAGATCTGTGGGAAACAAAACTGGAAACTGTAGAATTCTTCCAATTGTTTGCTGCCTAAACTCCTGTACGTAGAGGGCGTAGTGCAAATTTTCAATTCTATAACATTCAGGCCATAGTTCCCTTTCTATTACTTTGTTAGTGCATTCAGACTATGGTGTGTGTTCCATAAACTGTAAAATAATACTTCCGACCGTCGGATTTTATGATGAAACGATCCTGGCCGTCGGATCGGAGTTGATGTGACTACCAAGGAATAGTGTCTGCCAATTTTCACACGTGTTACCTTCCTGTCTCTCCATGACAAGCGGGACCCAGACGGGGTGGGCCGCCACTGTCATTGGCTTTGGGCGTGAGTGTGCCCGGTGCAGCCGTGGATATGCGCATGGGGCGTGCCACCACGCTGCAAATTTGCATGCCGCCGAGGGCAGTTTGGAGATTTCACGTCAGTGCACCTGTGTGGCTTCCCGTGGCTGGCTGAGCTATGCGTAAGGAGAAGATTGTGACACCCTGGATTTTGCCCATTTCTTTTTCCTTCTTATTTTGGTCTGGATTTGCTTTTCTGTGGCTTAGTAGTCCTGAAACCTGGAGAGATCACCCTTGATTCCTCTCCCAAGTGGCTTGCCAACCTCAAAATCATCCCAAGACCTTGTAATTTCCATCTTGGACCAATCCCAATATTCTTTTCTTGGGAATATTCCTTTTTCTATTAAAGGAATAACCCTGTCAGCTCTGAGTTGTGAAGCAACTCATATTTCTATCATTCCAAAAATTCCCAAATAATTCTCATAAATCCTTTGGGACATATCTTATCTAGATATGTCAAAATATTCCTTGCCATGTCCAAAAATATTTCACAAATATTTCTTTTCTGATTTTGCTCCAGTTGTCAGATTGAGAAGCAAGTACCCTTTATATTTGCTTGCTTGCTCTCAAACTTTTTGTGCACTCTTTCTTATCCATATCATTGCCACATGCCAAAATGCAACTTTATTTGGATATTAAAACTCCCTTGGCTAATTTCCAAAGTTTCTGGGCAACTAGAATCTTTGTGATGCAAGTGCTAGCTAGGAGTATCCAAATGAGTTGAAATTTTGCAAGCACCTCCAATTGCCCAAATAATGACTCTTACACAAGTTTCAACCCTATCCAATCATCTTAGTGAGCAGAGCATCAATTCTTAGATTCTGGCCATATTTTTCAGTTGTGAAGCAACTATATTTTATATTGCTTCATTTAAGCTGAAAATTTACCAGGACATTCTTAAATCCATTTCAACTCCTTCCACCAAGTTTTGGCCCAATTCAGTAACCAATTGCCCTGTGCAAATTTTGCAAGTTTCTGGACAGAAAGGATGCTTGTGAAGCAAGTACCACTATGGCTTGTCCATTTGGTATGAAATTTTTATAGCATCTTCATATGTCCAAATAACCCTGCCTTGACAAATTTCAGCTCAATCCAATGAAGTATGTGAGTGCTACTTCATACTTTGCAAATCTGGTCAGTGAGGCCCTTTGAACAGCAAGTGCTATTTATCTTCATCCAAATAAGCTGCAAATTTGCAGACATGATCACCTTAGCATTTGATCATCCCATGCCAAATATCGGAGTCTAGATCCTGCTCGATCTCCCCCAGCCCACTCCAAACACCTTCTTGTTCCAGACAAAACCTGCAAGCTGTGGTCAACTCATGTGCCACTATGCTCGTTTCTTTCCTCCTTGACCTCTTCCTACGAGTGACTGATCGAGTTGACATGATGGAGTTGACCAGGACACGTGGAAACACCGAGTCCACGCGGTGACCGCCGCCCTGGCATGACATGGACGTGAGCTGCGTACTAGTCAGCTCGGGCCCCTCTTCTCCTCGTCGGTTCCGCGCGAGTAGTCATGTCCAACAGCTCTCCCTCGCTGTCTTCTTCCTCCCCAGACCAGTCTCCCTCTCTCCCGTCCCCTCCATCACCCTGTGGCCGCCGTGCCAGGGCCATGTCCTCTCGGCCGTTGTCGTTTCCGACCACCGCGAGCCCCCTCGGTCCTTCCCGACTCCTCTTGATCGCTCTCAGCCCCTCCCTGAACCCCCTGGAATGCCCTCCCCTCCTCCAGACGAGCTCTGGAGGCATCGAGGCGCCGGGGCACGCGTCACCGCGGCCGTGCCCGGACCTCGCCGTCGCCCGCCTATTTAAGGCCCTCCCCGGGCTCGTCCGACCTCACCAGCGAGCTGGCCACCCTCCTCTGCCCCTCCCCAAGCCCCCTCCTGAACCCCGGAGCCCCCCCTCCTCTCCTTTGGCCGCCATGGCCGCCGCGGAGCTCGGCTCGAATTGGAGCCAGCCGAGCTACCACCTCCTCGCCCGACCTCTCCGGTGGTCTCCCCTCTTGCCGTAGACTCACCCCACCTCCTTCTTTCATCGCCGGGATCGCCGGAGCACTGCGCCCGACGCGGACCAGAGCCGCCTACTGCCGCCGTCCGCTGCCGCCTTTGCCCCTCGCTCCACAGCCCTCCCCCGCCGCTCTCTCTGCCGCTCCTGGACGCGACGCCCCATCCCGCGCCCGCCGGTGTCCTCGCCTTCGCCGGGGATGGCCTGAGCCGCCGGGGCCGGAACCGGACCCGCCTCTGCCCTGCCTCTCCGGTTCTGTACGGGAGGAGGAAGAAGGAGGTGGTGGAGGGATGGGGTGGGCCTGGCCCGGTGTGGCCCAATTTTTTTTAAATTGAATTAGTGGGCATCGGTGTTGGGCTTGGCCCAGGAGCAGCAGTGCAGTGGCAGCAGTTTCGGCCCGGGTCGGCACAGTGCCTCTTGTTTTTTTTTCTGGAAACTGTCCAGGGACCCGGATGCTAATGAAATGTTTGCAGAAAAGTCCCTGGCAGTCATTCCTCAATATCTCTTCGCTCGTAAGTCCAAATCAGGTGATTCCAAAGCCCACTTCTTCGTCTCGTCGAGCCCGTTCTGTTGGCATCATTTTCATAATGCTTTGACATAGTGAAAATGACCTTATTGCCCTTGCCCCTAATCAGCCCCCTCCGAGAGAGTACTGTTTCCGGCATTCGTCCCCGCGACATTTCCGCACTTCATTCCAATGACTCCTTCATCTCCAGGCAAGCCACAACCCTCATCTGCATCATCGCATTGCAATGTCATAGTTTGACTATTTGCTTTATCAGCAAGTATGAGTATCTGTGAAATGAATTGGATTATGCAATGATCGAGTTAATTCTCGGATAGGTGACTACCATGTTGAATACCGGATTATTAGTGACTAGTAGCTTACCCACTGGTTGATATTGTGATGTTGAGATCACTGTCTATGATTATTTTGGAGTTCATCCGGCAGTTCATAGAGATGAATTAGTAGCAGTGGCTTAAGCATATGGGTTATTGGATTACTATGATATCGGAGTATCAGCTGTGACAGAAAGATTGTTCGGGGATAAGATGCCTAATTTGACCAACTAAGTTAACTTGATGAAACAACCTGGTAATAAGTGAACTTAGTTGGTTGATCGAGAGTCACCTGTCCGGGCTTATTCGTGCAGCCACATTTGCCGGTATGGGACGGCCTTGACTTGGTCTGATCGCGTGCTCTTCCATCGGTACCTCCAAAGAGGGAGGGTTATGCGCGCGCGCTACCCTGGCCCGGTAGGCGGCGATAACCCTGTGAGCCTAGTTGAGTTATTGGATCCAGGTCCCCGTTTGGGACAGTTTGTTTGGCCAGGACGCTGGCAGGTGTCTTGAGGACACGGGGCCACCCAGGGCTTGACTCCAAGAGGGAGTATGATTGCCGGTCGTACGATGGAAGAGTCACGGGTCAGGCGGGTTTCGTCGGAACGTCATTGGTCCACCCGAATGGGAGCACGAGGCCATGAGTTCCGTGGTGTGGGTAAAGTGTACAACCTCTGCAGAGTGTTAAATCTATTCGAATAGCCGTGTCCACGGTATTGGACAGCCCGTCCAGACCTCTATAGGAGATCAACCGTTATAATGACAGTGATAAGGAAAGAACTCATCTGAGTATGGTAACAGTCGGATATCATGCCATGGGCAAGTATTGGTAACGATCTCGAGGATGATCGTTGGATGTTCTTGGAGTGATCATGAGTTGGTCACCAGAATGCAGGAAGAGTAGCCTGTTATTGCTCATTTCAACCATTCCTTCGGTAACAATAAATCTTAACTTAATCTTGATTGTTGTGATGTTGTCTTGCCTTAATGCTGATGTTTGTTGTGAGCTTGCGAGTACATTCAAAGTACTCACCTGGCGTGTCATGCCAGTTTGCAGGTCATGCCATGTTTGATTGTTTGTTGGAGATGTTGCGTGCGCGAGCTAGGATACGCGTTCCAGCCAGAGTCCCTGCGGAGTGGAGTCCATCACCGCCGACGCTGTTCCGCTGTCGAGAGATACTCCGCCTCCTCAGGTCGATCCGCTGTTAGCATAGAGCTATTTTGAGCAGTCGTAGTGTCGCCGTGTTGATGTAATCTTTGTAACCATATTTATAGCAATAAAGAGCTGCTTTGTTCTATGCCAACAGTGTCGTATTCCAGTGGACTTGTCCCTGGGACTGGAATACGGGGCGTTCCGGTTTCCTCTGAGCCGGGGTGCCACAGGAGTTGGTATCAGAGCAGGTCTGGCTATAGGACGCGCAGTCTAGGTGCGAGCGTTAGAACCGGTAGTATAGAGTCTAGTTGGTTTGCTGCACTTGTTTGTCGCATTTGTTTGCTGCATAGCATGCATATAGACTAGTTATCACTAACGATTGATCTGGTGAGTATAGGTAGCAATCCACTACCTGTACCCTCCAGTTGCATATTGTTCCGTGGTGTGTGGTGTCATCTCTGTCCCAGCAGAGAGATGCCAAGGTACTTGGCAATGTCGATCCCTTGCAGGATTGATACACCGGTACCACACCATTGCATCCTTTTCAGCCACCCCTATGGCTCGGTGATAGACATGTCTCTATCCCGGATCGTGCCATCCCTCTAGCCGCCTTGGCAACCCTTACTGATCTTGGTTATCAGAAAAGGGCAATGCCAGCGAGCCTTTCTTTTCATCGTTATCCGTTCCCAGGACAAGTACGGTTTCTTCCGTACGCTTGATGATGATGTGGTCGTGACCTCTATGTCCCGATCCACGATCATCAAGTCCGTCCTCGCCTCAGTATCCTTCCAGCTGCAACCAGAGTTAAGCCGTGTTTGGTGTACCTTTGTTTACACCAACTCCTTCCACACCTTGACTTCCTTTCGTGCACATCGCCACAGCATGTTAGACCGTAGTACCGGAGTCTCCGCGAGATTTGTGTGCTTAGGTAGGCATGCATATCATTGCTGTGGATAGCTGTAATATATGATATTGCTTGTGTGTGATCTTAGTGCTTTGTGTGCTTTTGTTTCTTTCGTTGGGCCCTTGGTGTTACCTTATTTCCCCTTATGGAAGTTGCTCCCCGACACCGGACTCAAAGAAATCAGTGAAGAGACAGTTAGTTGGAGGCTCAGCTCAACAATATGGAATTTTTCGCTGACTGCCTGATATCGGGAAATACCTGGCCTGACTACCAATGGTATTTTGGGATTGATTATTAGCATCCAGCATGCATCATTGCAACCTTCACAGCTGAAATCATCGGATCAGCAAGACGACAGATTGTGTGCTGATCCACAGTATAGTTCATGTCAAAGGTATGGTTACCATATACGGTTTGAGTCTGCTATGAGTACAGGTTGAACCCTGATATATCCCGGAAGTAAGCCAGAATATGTTATGAGTGCGGTGTTCAGCAAGAAGGATAGCTGAATACCATGTGGATTACAACAAGTAACTGACAGCAGAAACATTAAGGAATAGATATATGCACTCAGTCCGTATGTGGCAAAAAGGAAGCCTCAGAGTACAAGATACTCCCCAGACAGTTGGCAGCATATGACAATGCATCCCAAGAGTCAGGTCCGCAACCGTTGGTCGGAATGCAAGAACCAGTCAGGACACAAGCCTGCCTCAGAAATCAAGTGCCAGCTACACATGTTTTTATGGAAATGATGAACATGCTGCCAAGGTTACATGAGTTACTCAGACCAGGATGTCAGCTCGGTTTCAATTAACATACCTGTGCTTGTCTGCGTAGTAGCAAGCTGTATGGGACGCTACTGAACCCCTGCCTGCCTTTCTTTAGTAACGGCACCACGCCTGTGTACTGAGCTGTTTACGGCCGTCCAGGGTGGATGCCAATTTTTATTTCTTTTGTCAGTAACTGGCCCGTGTTCTGAGCTGCTTTTCGGCCGTCTCGGACAGTTGTTGAATTTCTTTCCGTAGCGGTGACCCTATGCTCTGAGCTGTTTCTCGGCCGTCTTAGGGAGCTGCTACTTTCTTCTTATCGACACCGTCTCATGCTCTGAGCTGCTTTTCAGCCGTCTTGAGTCGGGGTTGAGTTACTCCAGTAATGTCCCAGATCTGAGTTGTAAAGACCGTTCTGGTGGCTACTGGTTTATTTGCCGATTTCATCCAAGGGTTCAGACAGTCGTTACCCTACAGCTACAACTTGTAAAGTAATATGCCTGCCAGAATGTTGCATCTGGCAGTACCCATGGTCACCCGAAGAATCGAGAATGCATAAGGCCAAGCTCTTTCAGCTAAGGATCCAGGTAAAGAAAACCATAATGAAGGAGCAAGATTGGCCATACAGATATGATAATGGTTACATGATCAACTTGGTACAAATACCAGAATAGACTGGTTCGATACCGGTCACCATGGGGATACACACCACGGGGTCTAATCTATTTGCAAGGACCCCATATTGAGTCAACCCGCTCAGCCAACTAAATATTCCCAGAATCATCAGAAGAGAATAGTCAAGCCTATCAGACTGAGCACTCAGAAGGATGAGCAACAGTCTCGCAGCACATGTCCTCACATATGGGAAGCAGATAAAGAATAACCTGCCGTGAACAAGATTCTGCTGCCAGGACCACTGTCAGTCAAGTCTATGGATAATATCACCATACATGTTTATGCTGGTCACGACAGGTGACAATTAAATCTTTGGTGCGAATGTGATACCTGAGATAGTACAGATACCAAAGATGATTCAGTAAACCATGCGAGAAGGAGAACGATATGAATCACAGTACTGTTTCAAACTTGGTGGACATACAGCCCTTTGAGGACACCCAAGCACGATGAGTAAAAGATTTCATGTCCCTCGAGAGGATCTGTTCATGAGTCAATGGACGATCATCCGTATTGGACTTCATAAGGAACAACTCTTGGGCTTGCGAGAAGGACGGGTATTGTAGTCAGGATAATTCATTGCACCTAGGCAGTCCATTAGACATAAAAGGATTAAAATCAGAATAATATATGGGGAAAGACCTGTCAGAATAAGGATCCAGTGAAACGAATCACATCAGGGCCAGGCAGTCAGTCCGAGTAACCAGCGGGAGCAGAATACAAAGGTATAAAGGAAACCCGAGTGGGAAACGGTTTCCTCACAGGGGAATATTCAGGTTTAACCCCTGAGCAACCAAATCTCGAGGACGAGATTTCTTTAAGGGGGGTAGGTTTGTGACACCCTGGATTTTGCCCATTTCTTTTTCCTTCTTATTTTGGTCTGGATTTGCTTTTCTGTGGCTTAGTAGTCCTGAAACCTGGAGAGATCACCCTTGATTCCTCTCCCAAGTGGCTTGCCAACCTCAAAATCATCCCAAGACCTTGTAATTTCCATCTTGGACCAATCCCAATATTCTTTTCTTGGGAATATTCCTTTTTCTATTAAAGGAATAACCCTGTCAGCTCTGAGTTGTGAAGCAACTCATATTTCTATCATTCCCAAAATTCCCAAATAATTCTCATAAATCCTTTGGGACATATCTTATCCAGATATGTCAAAATATTCCTTGCCATGTCCAAAAATATTTCACAAATATTTCTTTTCTGATTTTGCTCCAGTTGTTAGATTGAGAAGCAAGTACCCTTTATATTTGCTTGCTTGCTCTCAAACTTTTTGTGCACTCTTTCTTATCCATATCATTGCCACATGCCAAAATGCAACTTTATTTGGATATTAAAACTCCCTTGGCTAATTTCCAAAGTTTCTGGGCAACTAGAATCTTTGTGAAGCAAGTGCTAGCTAGGAGTATCCAAATGAGTTGAAATTTTGCAAGCACCTCCAATTGCCCAAATAATGACTCTTACAAAAGTTTCAACCCTATCCAATCATCTTAGTGAGCAGAGCATCAATTCTTAGATTCTGGCCATATTTTTCAGTTGTGAAGCAACTATATTTTATATTGCTTCATTTAAGCTGAAAATTTACCAGGACATTCTTAAATCCATTTCAACTCCTTCCACCAAGTTTTGGACCAATTCAGTAATCCAATTGCCATGTGCAAATTTTGCAAGTTTCTGGACAGAAAGGATGCTTGTGAAGCAAGTACCATTATGGCTTGTCCATTTGGTATGAAATTTTTATAGCATCTTTATATGTCCAAATAACCCTGCCTTGACAAATTTCAGCTCAATCCAATGAAGTATGTGAGTGTTACTTCATACTTTGCAAATCTGGTCAATGAGGCCCTTTGAACAGCAAGTGCTATTTATCTTCATCCAAATAAGCTGCAAATTTGCAGACATGATCACCTTAGCATTTGATCATCCCATGCCAAATATCGGAGTCTAGATCCTGCTCGATCTCCCCCAGCCCACTCCAAACACCTTCCTGTTCCAGACAAAACCTGCAAGCTGTGGTCAACTCATGTGCCACTATGCTCGTTTCTTTCCTCCTTGACCTCTTCCTACGAGTGACTGATCGAGTTGACATGATGGAGTTGACCAGGACACGTGGAAACACCGAGTCCACGCGGTGACCGCCGCCCTGGCATGACATGGACGTGAGCTGCGTACTAGTCAGCTCGGGCCCCTCTTCTCCTCGTCGGTTCCGCGCGAGTAGTCATGTCCAACAGCTCTCCCTCACTGTCTTCTTCCTCCCCAGACCAGTCTCCCTCTCTCCCGTCCCCTCCATCGCCCTGTGGCCGCCATGCCAGGGCCATGTCCTCTCGGCCGTTGTCGTTTCCGACCACCGCGAGCCCCCTCGGTCCTTCCCGACTCCTCTTGATCGCTCTCACCCCCTCCCCGAACCCCCTGGAATGCCCTCCCCTCCTCCAGACGAGCTCTGGAGGCATCGAGGCCCCGGGGCACGCGTCACCGCGGCCGTGCCCGGACCTCGCCGTCGCCCGCCTATTTAAGGCCCTCCCCGGGCTCGTCCGACCTCACCAGCTAGCTGGCCACCCTCCTCTGCCCCTCCCCAAGCCCCCTCCTGAACCCCGGAGCCCCCCTCCTCTCCTTTGGCCGCCATGGCCGCCGCGGAGCTCGGCTCGAATTGGAGCCAGCCGAGCTACCACCTCCTCTCCCGACCTCTCCGGTGGTCTCCCCTCTTGCCGTAGACTCACCCCACCTCCTTCTTTCATCGCCGGGATCGCCGGAGCACTGCGCCCGACGCGAACCAGAGCCGCCTACTGCCGCCGTCCGCTGCCGCCTTTGCCCCTCGCTCCACAGCCCTCCCCCGCCGCTCTCTCTGCCGCTCCTGGACGCGACGCCCCATCCCGCGCCCGCCGGTGTCCTCGCCTTCGCCGGGGATGGCCTGAGCCGCCGGACCCGGCACCGGACCCGCCTCTGCCCTGCCTCTCCGGTTCTGTACAGGAGGAGGAAGAAGGAGGTGGTGGAGGGATGGGGTGGGCCTGGCCCGGTGTGGCCCAATTTTTTTAAAATTGAATTAGTGGGCATCGGTGTTGGGCTTGGCCCAGGAGCAGCAGTGCAGTGGCAGCAGTTTCGGCCCGGGTCGGCACAGTGCCTCTTGTTTTTTTTTCTGGAAACTATCCAGGGACCCGGATGCTAATGAAATGTTTGCACAAAAGTCCCTGGCAGTCATTCCTCAATATCTCTTCGCTCGTAAGTCCAAATCAGGTGATTCCAAAGCCCACTTCTTCGTCTCGTCGAGCCCGTTCTGTTGGCATCATTTTCATAATGCTTTGACATAGTGAAAATGACCTTATTGCCCTTGCCCCTAATCAGCCCCCTCCGAGAGAGTACTATTTCCGGCATTCGTCCCCGCGACATTTCCGCACTTCATTCCAATGACTCCTTCATCTCCAGGCAAGCCACAACCCTCATCTGCATCATCGCATTGCAATGTCATAGTTTGACTATTTGCTTTATCAGCAAGTATGAGTATCTGTGAAATGAATTGGATTATGCAATGATCGAGTTAATTCTCGGATAGGTGACTACCATGTTGAATACCGGATTATTAGTGACTAGTAGCTTACCCACTGGTTGATATTGTGATGTTGAGATCACTGTCTATGATTATTTTGGAGTTCATCCGGCAGTTCGTAGAGATGAATTAGTAGCAGTGGCTTAAGCATATGGGTTATTGGATTACTATGATATCGGAGTATCAGCTGTGACAGAAAGATTGTTCGGGGATAAGATGCCTAATTTGACCAACTAAGTTAACTTGATGAAACAACCTGGTAATAAGTGAACTTAGTTGGTTGATTGAGAGTCACCTGTCCGGGCTTATTCGTGCAGCCACATTTGCCGGTATGGGACGGCCTTGACTTGGTCTGATCGCGTGCTCTTCCACCGGTACCTCCAAAGAGGGAGGGTTATGCGCGCGCGCTACCCTGGCCCGGTAGGCGGCGATAACCCTGTGAGCCCAGTTGAGTTATTGGATCCAGGTCCCCGTTTGGGACAGTTTGTTTGGCCAGGACGCTGGCAGGTGTCTTGAGGACACGGGGCCACCCAGGGCTTAACTCCAAGAGGGAGTATGATTGCCGGTCGTACGATGGAAGAGTCACGGGTCAGGCGGGTTTCGTCGGAACGTCGTTGGTCCACCCGAATGGGAGCACGAGGCCATGAGTTCCGTGGTGTGGGTAGAGTGTACAACCTCTGCAGAGTGTTAAATCTATTCAAATAGCCGTGTCCACGGTATTGGACAGCCCGTCCAGACCTCTATAGGAGATCAACCGTTATAATGACAGTGATAAGGAAAGAACTCATCTGAGTATGGTAACAGTCGGATATCATGCCATGGGCAAGTATTGGTAACGATCTCGAGGATGATCGTTGGATGTTCTTGGAGTGATCATGAGTTGGTCACCAGAATGCAGGAAGAGTAGCCTGTTATTGCTCATTTCAACCATTCCTTCGGTAACAATAAATCTTAACTTAATCTTGATTGTTGTGATGTTGTCTTGCCTTAATGCTGATGTTTGTTGTGAGCTTGCGAGTACATTCAAAGTACTCACCTGGCGTGTCATGCCAGTTTGCAGGTCATGCCATGTTTGATTGTTT
The DNA here is from genome assembly GCA_011799875.1 of Thinopyrum elongatum. Classification (NCBI taxonomy): domain Eukaryota; kingdom Viridiplantae; phylum Streptophyta; class Magnoliopsida; order Poales; family Poaceae; genus Thinopyrum; species Thinopyrum elongatum. The sequence goes on from CM022302.1 coordinate 477,402,135, forward strand.
GTTGGAGATGTTGCATGCGCGAGCTAGGATACGCGTTCCAGCCAGAGTCCCTGCGGAGTGGAGTCCATCACCGCCGACGCTGTTCCGCTGCCGAGAGATACTCTGCCTCCTCAGGTCGATCCGCTGTTAGCATAGAGCTATTTTGAACAGGCGTAGTGTCGCCGTGTTGATGTAATCTTTGTAACCATATTTATAGCAATAAAGAGCTGATTTGTTCTATGCCAACAGTGCCGTATTCCAGTGGACTTGTCCCTGGGACTGGAATACGGGGCGTTCCGGTTTCCTCTGAGCCGGGGTGCCACAAAGATGTCGCCCGATTGGGTGAAGCCCTAGCCGCCATCCCTGTCGCACCCCTCTCCTTCCTCTCTTGCTGCCGAGCTCGCCGCCGCCGCTCCTCACCCTGTCCCCCTCGTGCCTCCACCCACGCCTCCTTCCCTGGACAAGGCGAGCCTGAGCGGTGGTGCGAGAAGCAAGGCTAGCAACTGGGCGCTGCTGTACGAGGGGCGCGCCGAGCACGATTTGTATGTAGTCTTCTTCGCCTCCAGCTCCGCTCGATCCCCTGCCTCAGCTTCTTCACTGCGGCAATGTCCTCCTCCTCTACATCGGCGCTCGATCTGCAGTGCCCTACATCGGCCGCTTGATCTGCACCTCCCTACATTGGTCGCTCTATCTGCACCGCCACAAGAATCGACTGGCACATCAAGCTGAGGTGAGCACCCCCTTACCAGATCATCCTCTTGCACATGCCTTCTCATGGGGCCTCCCCTGTTTGTGTGTGTGTGTGTGTGTGTGTGTCCTGATCCCTTTTTCTACATCTCTGACATATAGGTCAGTGTATTTGTGCAACAACTCCAGAGGGACGAAAGGGAAGGTCGTCGCTGCTCCTGTCGAGCAGGGCAATGGCTTTACATGCTCTCCTGCCATAGGTATGAATCAGGTTCCTAACCCCCTTATCCACCGTACATTTCATGGAGCACTGTGTAGGTTGCTGCTTTTCCTTTTGTTAAAAAAGGATTCCCTGTTGTTATGTTGGTAGCCTCTCTACAAGTTTATTCTGCCCCTTTTCACATTTTTTGCTCTACCTTGCTATGCATTGTGTACAATTGTCTTTAATTAATACATAAATAGCATCCATACGCTCAAATCAACCGAACTTAATTCACATATATAGATGCCATCTTTCTCTTCGTCTATCAATTTGCGGTGATAATTGGTCAGTACCCAGAAAAGTGTCCAGTTTGATCCATTATATCACAAATTTGATTTGTTTGATCCATGTGTGGTGGTAACTGTCCATTGTCACTGGTTCTGTAAACCATATTCCTCTTCATGTAATCAAATTAACTCAGAAATGATGGACCCATTGCAAATAAATAAAGAAGCCCAAGAGCTTCTAAAGCTTACATTGAGCCAGACCCGAGTCAAGCTGACCGAGAATATGATTTCAATTGGATTGTTATGGATTCTAATGGATCAGACCTATTTAATGTTAAAGTTTGCTTAGTTAAGTTGATGGCATGGTGTTTTTTTAGTCTGACATGTGGATTCCTTGTGTACATTTAGGTCTCTATGTAGCAGCTTTCAATCCACATGGACCTAAAGTTGTACAGCTCCGTCAAAAGTTTGGTCATTGGAATAGTACTGATGATTTGGAGTTTTTTGATTATGTTGATGCAGTTAAGTTGAATGGTGATCTAAATGTCCCTGCTGGTTGGGTGAACATTTCTTCAGAGTTACACTCCGTTGACTGATTTGGTTCCTTTGATATTGAGTTGTGCAAAGTTAGGGTCAATGAAATCAATGTATTGACATGTATTTGCACCACTGATTGTAACCAGAGTATAACTACTCATCTTGTGCAGTTTAACATTTCGCTTATTACCAGATTGTTTCCTTTTTCAGTTTTCTCCATTGATGCAAGAGGTTCTAATGATCTTCCAGTCAAGGAGGAAGTGAACTCACAGAAATATGAGCCAGGTGACCATGATCCGCTTGCAGCAAATCTGCCTTACTTGCTCCCTATTGGGATCTTTTTCTTTTCAGGAGCAAGTAAGGCAGATTGCTGCTAGATTCCTTCTTGACAGTTTGTTACTACATCTTAGTTTGCTCATGGTTAATCTATCATTTTTACGCATATGATTGCTACCAATCTATACGGAAAGAATTCTTCTACATGTTTGTTTCACCAAAACCATTTCATTATATACATATTGTTTTGGTTTATCTGTATGAATTATTCTGACGTAAAGCTCTGAATTAGGTACTCCACTATTCTGCAACTATACATGTACATATTCGTCTTTTATAGATTGCTTTGTGTAAATTCAGTTCTATGTCTGTTGGCATTTTTTCATCTAGACTGATCCATACATTTGATGCTGAACTCTTGTCCTTGGAAGTGATGAAAAGATATTCATTTTTGCCTTGCAGCCGTACTAATTTATTTTGTGACTTTGCATCTGGACTATATATACATTCTAAATGAGTGATGGACATAATTCCTGGTATTTTTTGATATTTTCTTAAATCTCCTTAGCAGGTGTGCATGTTAATATGAGGTTTCGTTGTTTTTCGTTTACCCTGTTTTTGGGTGAGATTATGGCTGCATAGGGCAATAAATTTCCTTCTCTTCACAACACGATAACTAAAGGTCTTGGTTAAATATGGTTGAACTTAATCCCCATAGGAAGAAATCCTCCATATTATATATCTGATTACGTTGAAATATTTCAAATTTCATGTACCATTAATCTGATTCTTACATAGGCCATTTTCCCCTTGCGATAAGCAGGGTTGCTGTTAGGATTTGGTGTTGTTCGTTCGGTCATTTGGCATTGGTCGCTATTTGTTGTTGTTCTTCTACCACCAAGGTCTAGCATCCGGTGTTGTTGTTTCTTCCTGAGCCGTTGGCTATCTGCCCTGTGGAAGGTACCTTCCTTTTCCTTGCTTGTATTATGATTTTATAGCACTCAAACCATGGTTTCCTTTCTATTAGTTTGGTTGACAGTATTATATTTAGTGCTAAAGCTACAGCCTGCATAGAATTTGTGGGAAACAAAACTGGAAACTGTAGAATTCTTCCAATTGTTTGCTGCCTAGACTCATGTGCGTAGAGGGCGTAGTGCAAATTTTCAATTCTATAACATTCAGACCATATTTCCCTTTCTATTACTTTGTTAGTGCATTCAGACTATGGTGTGTGTTCCATAAAATGTAAAATAATAATAATAGGAGAGCCTGGCTGAAATTGCTTTGTTCTTTTAATCGTTCATTGCACACGTTGTTCGTCGGGGAGGATTCATTAACTAGCTTTTTAATGGTGTTCTGCAGCATGGTAGCTATCAGGGCAGCAGCGCCATTGTCTCTAAATTGTGATGATGACATTGTGTTCGACACCCTGATTATCTCAATTGTTCAGAAAAAAATCAGACACATCCACTTTATGGTGTGGTTGCCTACTGCTGGAATAGTTATTTCTTCATATCATCGGTTTCAGGAGCCTTAATCCAACTGTTGATTTCACAACAGAATATGGACAACTTAATTTCAAAAGATTTTATTTTTGCCGAACATTGAGCTGACATGTATTATGTTCAAGCTTGATGGTGTTCATCATGGAAGATGCCACCAACAGCGAGATCTGGGAGAAAGAGAGGGAGATGGGTTGGGAAGAAGAAGGGTGAAAGTATCTGCTTGGGACTTCCATTACTAAGGTGAAATTGCTAAAGTAGTTTTTTGTGATTTCTACACGCATTACTTCTGCAACAAAATTGTCTTACAAGTAAATTTGAAACGAATCTTTTGTTGATCTTCAGTTCGCAGCCCCTCACACTGTTGCACACTGCTGCATTTGTACTACCCCCAGCTTGTACAAGTAGAGGAGTAGAGGAGATAAGGTGTGTAAGTACGATGTTGGATCATTAAATTTTTTGTTGTGAATGACATATGTGTAAGTGCAATGTTGGATCATTAGATTTTTTATGTAGTACCGTGATCATCCAGGTTATTTACTAGCAAGTATACATTCATTGTTCCTTAACAGATCTTGGGAACATTCAGAGAAAAAAATGGCAATTGAAACCAAACGACTTCATGTTAACTAGGCTAAACAAGTTCGTGGAAGCTTTTAAGTTTTGATTGTTCGAAAATTAATACATAAAAGGAAATGTTATACCCGTGCTATTTAGGGGTTCTTAGGGACTGAACCAAACAAGCACAAAATGGAAGCTTTTAAGTTTTGATTGTAGTCTTTATCTTTTGTACCAACATTTTGTGCTTATTATACCATGATTGTTCTGATTAGAAAAGCTGCATATTTACTGAATTCTTTTTGTTTCTTTTGCAAATTTATTGCTTTAGCTTCTTATGCATTAAAAAAATAGTGAATACCTTGATCTGAATGCTTTTTCTTTAGCATACATTAATTAATTTTCACCCTGGTTTCTATGTTGAAAGCTATTTAAATCTACCTCTTATTGTCTACTGTTGTGTTGTGTGAGCTAATTGTTTGCCATTGGCTGATTTTGAGCTTGAGGCTTGACCAATATAAAGACAAACAATAAAAACCCTACTTACTGAAATGATCCCAGTTTTCTGAAGACATCTATCTATAGTATTCAGTGTTTGTACCTTCTGGTTGTTTCCATTTTAAAGTCTTGAAATATTTCATTATGCATAGTCATACCTATCATCTATGAATTTTCTAGCTGCCTCATTTGATTGCTAATAAAGATGTATTAGTAAAACAATAGCCAGCTATTTTGATATCTGGCAACTTAACTATTCTTTTACCAAGTTCAAAAAAAAATATTCTTTTCCACACCCTATTTCCATAAATTGCTAGACTATTGTGGAAGCCATTTGGCACAAGATCTTTATGTTCACTTCATTATATATACCCTACTATCTCCCTTCTCCTGAAACTTTACACAGGTTCCTTGCTCAAAAGAAGAACACGATCGAGCAGTCGTCTTCTCAGTTCTTTCATTGTTTTGGTTTTATTAAACTCACGAGTGATGCACAAAAATGGAATTATTCTATTAAAAGTGCAGCAGCATATTGAGATCAATTACTTGCATATATTCTGATTCAATCCTGAGTGCATTTTTTCTGCGCTAATTAACAAGTTAACATATTCACGTATATATGGATACGACTTGGCACCCACAGGATCCACTACAGCGAACATGGGGAACACATTTTTCGAGTGTGACATCTGCTAATAACTCTTCTGGCCCTGTTCTTTTAATACATTTATGGCGGTCATACCGTGGTTCCTCTAAATCTTATCTTTTCTACATTCTGTTATGTTTGGTGGGGTTGATTTTAGTCTTCTGTCATTTTCCCATAACAATTTTAAAATTGGATGGAAATAGACATGATAACCTCTGTCCATATATTTTGTAGTATCATGCAAATCTTTTTGTTATTTAGTATCCTGTTACAAAAGACCAATCCTTGTGTATTAAGAATGTTTCAACTATGTATACTCAGTAGTCAGCATGTGATCACTGGCATTGTTGCATATGCATCAGGACAGTGAATTCGGCACATGGACATCCCAACTGTGTAACCAACATTGCATGAAAGATTTTGCGTTACTTGTGATCCACGGGTGATATCTGTTATACACGTTATCAAATTATCTTCCTACCGTAAGACATTTTCATCGCGTTGTTTCTTTCACGGAAACCATTTTATTATGTACATGGTTGTTTAATATCTTTATATTACTGTTTGATGTTAAATCAGGAACCTATGCTAGGTGCTTTCCACTGACATTTTTTTCCAACTTAAAAAATTGGTCAGAGGACAAATGAAGCAACAAAGATTATGTTGGTCCATAGAGCCCTATTTCATTCCTTTCCTGGTGAGTATACTTTGTTGCACATCAGGTAGCATACATAATACTTTTTCTTTGGCATCCACATTAATTAAACTTTTGCCCAGTTTCCATGCTGAAATATATTGAAACATATCCCTTATTGTCTATTGTTCTGTTAAGTGAGCCAATTCTGTTCAGTTGGCTGATTTTGTCTTTGCATTCAAGGCTAAAAAGGGAGTATTGTCGCTTGCTGTCTACCCACTTCGACAAGGTTCATATGACATGGCACATGAGGAGTTAGCCAACGAGATGACTGAGTGTATTGAATGTTATGATTTAGTAGAACTACATAGGCATTAGGCCGCTCTGGCTTGCTTGGATATGTAACAGCCCAACTATTATCCCTACTTAATGAGGATCCATAGTCTTGACTTACTTTTGAAACCAAATTTATATTCCCTCTTTATCATGAACTTGCAAATCAACTTGTTCTATTAACGAAATGTATCTTACTTGCTTTGCTTTTAGTATGTTAATTGTCTTGCCCTTTGGCATTGATTTAATAAAACACCATGATTGTCCTGGGAAAAGGTAATGACATGCTTTTGATGTATACTTGATGTACTGGGCTCATCCAATCACTTAAATTTGCATTTGACAACATTAAATGCTTTGTTTAGGCGCTTGACAATATGTTGAGCCAAGCACCACGCGCCAAGGCGCGTTTCCTACCTAATTGACTCGTTATATGATTCAAAACACTACTCTTTGTTGCTGCTGTAATCGGCATAATGGTGTTTCTTTTCGATAGTATTGAAGCTGACTAAACAACATGTGTTGCTGCAGATACAAATAGATATCTCCTGTTAATTGGCTGGTGGCAGTGGCAACGCATCAAGGTGCAAGGCCGCGGCATCATGTTCATACTAAGGGAAAGGAAGAGCTCCTAATATTTGTATTCTCCATGCCGTAGGTGAGCTGCCACCTCTTCCCACATGTTCGTGCCAATTATCAAGTAACCTCCAGAATGAATTGTGATTGTGATTAGTATCTTTAGACATTGGTCATTGGCTATGTTTGGCAGTACTATTATTCTACTCACTTATGTAACCACTAATGTGGTTCTTTGTTGCTTCTTTGCAGGTTTTTGATCAAGTCAAAGGCAACAGGAAGGCACGACGGCGATCAAGGTCCTTATGTATGTGGATTACCATCTTTTGTTTATCATACCGTATGAGAATAGATAAGAATGAGACAACTAGGTCATGTACTGTGTATTTACTGGTGGTGTCTATAAGAAGAACATATCCGGTCTATATCTGAATCTATGAACTATTATATTGATGATGTCGAGTTATGTTTACATAGCCTGCCTTCGAATCTTATATAAGCTCATTGTATCCTTTGTACTGTTCTTCTTTGACTTAACACATCTGCTTATTTTCAGATAAATTTTCATGTGACTATCAATGTTATAAATCAGAATTCTCTTTCTGAGGATGCTTATGTCAACTGTTCATTATCTTTGTCAATATATTCTATCTAATATGTTATCCACGTCTAAAACCATCTTAAATTTCATATCTTATTCATAGATAATGATTATGCCACTGTACTTACCGGATTGAATATGACTGTACCCGGCAGCAGCGCTGCCGGGTGCGGCAAGCCGCACTTCCTACCTAGATGTAATACTATCATGTTGGGTGCATGCCGACCAAAAAACCGTTGAATGATTGAACCTTGAACAGGCATACGCTCGCATTGACTGACAATCACTACTTATAACCGAGCAGTCAAGGCCATACGCTCATACTGGCTGTCAACATCACATACATCAGAATTCTCCAAAGGAAATGGTCAGGTCAGCTCAAGTCATTCTTGGCAAGTAACTTCCACAGAACATTCTATGACAAGCGCAAACCAAGCACAACTGCGCAAGTGTACTGTTTAACTATGACCAGCGAACTTGTCTAGGTTGAGCTCTGTTTTGTGATTATTCATGTTCTTTTCCAGGTATACGTGCAACCCAAGTTTGTCCCCTTTTGTGACTTGAGAGTACCGTAAGCAGAGTGTTCACAGAACATGACTTGTTCTTTGCTGAATATTCCTGTGATTTTCATGTTCTTTTCCTGGTAAAAGTCAGGGTAGGAACACTAGTTATCTAAACACAGTCAACTGCTTGTGCGAGTGTGAGTGAGTGAGTGTGTGGCCTCTATAAACCTGTCCATGGTAGTTCTGCCTGTTGCATCAATCGGCCATGTTCGCAGTAATTTCCCGGTTCATTACAAATAAATTTTATACAGATCATGGCTAAACGGTTAAGCATAGGAGTTCACAACTGAAGTTTAGTTTTCATAAACATGTCCGGGAGCCAAATTAAGTTCTTGTTGGACGTCCAGGACTCGTTCTGTACATGCAACGTACAGTAGTATACAGAGTAGGACACGGCAAAATTAAGCTAATTGCTAACAAATGTCACTGAAGTTTCTGCAACTGATCCACTTTTCAAGTTCAAGTTCTGGAATCGTTCTGTCACTCTTCACTGAATATTCTTCTGGTGCCTCACTAACTTTTCCTTGTAATATCAGTGTCTCTCCTTGCTCAGAACGAAACTGCTACTTGCTGAAGGGCGCAAGGCCTATAAAAGGATCAGCATGTCTGGCTGCAGTTCTGCACCAGAGCACGGAGCTTGTCTGGCTGAATTTTAGAGCTGTTCCTTTACAGGTATGGTACTAGGTTCATTCCTAAGTTGGGCAGGATGTACCGTTGTCCGAGGTTTCTGCCTATGATTTCTCATACAATTTACTATTTTTTATTTTCAGGGTCATCTTGGCGGAACATTTCATCCCGTAGCCTTCAGCGATCTCTGGAAGAAGATGGGGCGTAACGGCGTGAAGAAGAGCATCTGGGAGCTCCTCTGCGGCTGTTCCTCGCCTCGGACCAACAAATGATTAAGACCGAAATGCGAGAGATTAAGTGTGTTATGGTTCCTAATAGGTGAAATTCTTCCGAATAGGTCTCTGTAAAGTTGCTTAATGTTAAATATAAAAAGTGTATGTGATTACATTTTGCTGCGTTCTTTGGTTAAATTGGTTTGTAGTCTTGGGGTTCTGTTGGGCTAGCTTCTTCCGTAGCAAGGAGCATGTAAAAGAGTGTTATGTGTAACCGTATTCGGAAATAAATCTCTCTCGCATATTTGTCCCTCAACTTGGGGGGTTTTCATGTAAAAATACTGATGTTCATCTTTGCTGATTTTTCTGCTGCTGTTCTGTGTATTTTCGCTTCGCACCAGACACTCAGATGGATGTCTGATATGCAGCTCGGGCTGGAGAAACTTACAGAAAGAGCCGATGCTCCGTCCTAAGTTTTGGCTGACAAAAATTACTCTATCTCGTCCTAAGTTTTCGCTTCCGTGATTGAGCAACGATCCATGAGTTAGTTGCACAGAGATCGTACTGAAGTATACTTGATCATGTAATGTGCAAGCTGACAAAAAACCCACTGAATGATTGAGCCTTGAAGAGGCAAGAAACCTTGAAGTCTGTTAAAATTGGATTACAACCTCTTGCATTAAAAACGTTCTTTTATTATGGGACGGAGGGAGTAGCAGTCAAGGTCATACGCTCACCCTGACTGACATCCTCACATAAGAACATCAGAATTCTCAGAACGAAAGGGTCATGTCAGCCCAAGTCATTCGAGAGCCATTTTCCTTGTCAATGAACGTTCCATGACAAGTGTAAACCAAGCACAACTGCCCAAGTGCAGTGATTAACTGACCAGCGAACCTGTCCAGGTTGAGCTCTCATTTGTGATTATATTATTCATGCAGCTTTCCAGGTACGTGCAATCCAAGTTTCTCTGTTTTTGTGATTTGGAGTGCCGTAGGCAGAGTATTTAAAGAACATGACGTATTCTTTGCTGAATTTTCCTGTGATTTTCATCTTATTTTCCTAGTAAAAGTCTGAAGTACGTAGTGCTGCTTGTTACATCAATCGGCCAGTCTCGTCTTTGAAAAAATCAAACACGTCAAGCAATTGATATTTCCGTATATTTTTCTCTGCCTTGTGGACTTAACCTTGGGGGTGTCAGCTGTTACACTTTTCCCTTTTTCATTTGTATACTAGCACAACGCCAGTGCTTCGCGACAGAGTAAATCTCCACAGGTAGTGTTAGGACATCTCGCCAGATAAAAGTGTGGGAGGTTTGTAGGAGTCCGGACACCCGAAACGTAGGACTTCAATACCCCGCCCACCCAATCCCTCCTCCCGGTTCCATTTCCTTCCACTTCGCCCCTTCTCCCTCTTACTTTGCATCCGCACCCTCCACCTCCGCCGCCGCTGCTGTTTGTCTCCGGCCGCCAAGGCATTGCCGGACGTCCGCAACCAGCATCGACGCGCCCGCTCGCCATTCCGACAGAGCTTTCAGCCCTGGAGCCGTTTGTACCCAGGTACACTCCGTCTCCTGTCGACGACCTCCATGGCGGACACCACGCCCGGTAGGTGTTCGGTCAAATGTCATTGAGCTTATTTTCAAATGCTATGTCGCTTTTTAGTACGAAGGATGGTGAGCTACTCGGCCATGGAGGATGAGTTGTTGTGCGATGCGTGGCTGGTCGTATCCGCTGATTTCATAGGCAGGACCAGAGGGCCGCCCTTTTGGGAGCAAGTGCATGAAAAGTTTCATGCAGGAAAGCACATTGCGCCCTACGACGTGTACATCATGGGACCACGCAAACGTGAGGTGGTTGTCGTATTGCTGGCACGCTATCCAAGTCAGCGTCATCAAGTACTGCAAGTTGGCCAGTCAGCTCGAGGCAAGGTGGCCATTGCATGCGGGCATGGAGGAGATGGTAAGTTTGACTTCCTCTTGCTAAACTTGTTGATTGATTCATTCACTTAATATTGGTCTACACATTATATGTAGCCAGCACGCGCCGCCGTGCTGTACCACAGGTCAGCGGGACGGTCATTTACGTGCACACACTGCTGGATGAAGCTGAAGGGCAAGAATATGTGGGAGGACATGATCCGTTCCTGAAAAACTTGTTGGACATTCGGGATCTAGTCGAATTTTAGACCTTGTTGTACTAGACTTAATTTGCATGCTATGTGTGGATGATTTGTGCTATTTTCTATCCAAACATTGATGAATATCGGCTGGTTTGCATGAATTTCATCCGGTTTGTTAAAATGCGGTTTGAAATGTATGCGGCTAGCGTTGGATGACTGCCACCCACATCCGTGTCCACGGACTCCCCCCCTCCCGGCAGTCCACGGACGGATGCGGGAGGTTTTTTGCAGGTTGCCGTTGAAGATGCCGTTACCAACACATGCTCCCCTATTGCAATGAATGTGATCATTTTGGCCTGTTGGAATACTTGGATGCAGCAAAATGGCAAAATTGGCTTGATCCTGCTAGTACTAGTATTGTAATACTATCATGTTGGGTGCATGCCGACCAAAAAACCATTGAATGATTGAACCGTGAAGAGGCATCCGGTCGCATTGACTGACAATCACTACTTATAACCGAGCAGTCAAGGTCATACACTCACATTGGCTATCAACATCACATAAGAGCATCAGAATTCTCCAAAGGAAATGGTCAGGTCAGGCGGTCAGCACAAGTCATTCTTGGCAAGTACTTTCACTGAATATTCTTTGGCAAGTGCAAACCAAGCACAACTGCGTAAGTGTACTGTTTAACTATGGCCAGCGAACTTGTCTAGGCTGAGCTCTCTTTTGTGACTATTCATGTTCTTTTCCAGGTATACGTGCAACCCCAGTTTGTCTCTTTTTGTGAATTGGAGTACCGTGAGCAGAGTATTCACAGAACATGGCTTGTTCTTCGCTGAATATTCCTGTGATGTTCATGTTCTTTTCCTAGTAAAAGTCAGGGTAGGAACACTAGTTATCTAAACACAGTCGCTTGTGCGAGTGTGAGTGAATGTGTGGCCTCTATAAGCCTGTTCTTGGTAGTTCTGCCTGTTGCATCAATCGGCCATGTTCGCAGTAATTTCCCGGTTCATTACGAATAAATTTTATACATATTATTTTTTTTTGAACGAAAGGGGTTGCCCCCCTTGCCCCAATTTTATAGATTGAAGCAGAACAAAAAAACCAGTCACACATAAGTCTAGCACTGAACCGGGAAATAAAAGCTACTCTCCAAGGCACTACTACACCCAGAGCTAGATAGCACGAATAAATTTTATACAGATTATGGCTAAACGGTTAAGCATAGTAGTTCACAACTGAAGTTTAGTTTGCATAAATATGTCCGGGAGCCAGATTAAGTTCTTGTTGGACCTCCAGGACTCGTTCTGTACATGCAAGGTACAATAGTATACGGAGTAGGACACGGGCTAATTAAGCTAATGGCTAACAAATGTCACTGAAGTTTCTGCAACTGATCCACTTTTCATGTTCAAGTTCTGGTATCGTTCGGTCACTCTTCACTGAATATCCGTCTTGTGCCCCACTAACTTTTCCTTGTAATATCTGTCTCTTCATTGCTCACAACGAAATTGCTACTTGCCGAAGGGCGGAAGGCCTATTAATGGACCAGCATGTCGGTCTGCAGTCCTGCACGGCTGCACCAGACCAGAGCACGGAGCTTGTCTAGCTGAATTTTAGAGCTGTTCCTTTTCAGGTACGGTACTAGGTTTCATTCCTAAGTTGGGCAGGCGTTGTCCGAGGTTTCTGCCTATGATTTCTCATACAGTTTGCCATTTTTATTCAGGGTCATCTTGGCAGAACATTTCAGCTCATATCCCTCAGCGATCTCTGGAAGAAGATGGGGCGCAACGGCGTCAAGAAGAGCATCTGGTAACTCCTGTGCGGCTGTTCCTCGCCTCGGACCAACAAATGATTGAGACTGAAATGCGAGAGGTTAAGTGTGTTATGGTTCCTAATAGGTGAAATTCTTCCAAATAGGTCTCTATGAAGTTGGTTTATGTTAAATTAAAAAAAGTGTATGTGATCGATATTGCTATGTTCTTTAGTTAAATTGGTTTTTGGTCTTTGGGTTGTGTTGGGCTAGCTTGTTCCGCAGCAAGGAGCATGTAAAAGAGTGTTATGTGTAACCATATTCGGAAATAAATCTCTCTCGCATATTTGTCCCTCAATTTTGGGGGGGGGGGGGGGGCGGGGGGGGGGGGGGGGGGTTCACGTTTTAAAATGAGGAATGATGATGTTCATCTCTGCTGATTTTCTACTACTGTAATGTGTATTTTCTTTTGGCACCAGACACTCTGAAATGGATGTCTTAGAGCATCTCTAGCAGACCCCTTAAAAAGCCAAACCTGTAAAAATTCCGGCAAGTTTACGATTCCGGACCAATTTTATGCCATAACAGACCCCGTAAAAGTTCGCGGAACCATAAATGTTTTACAGGCCACCGAAAATGCGAGCCTCCGACCCCTAGTTCTACAGGTCCGAGGACAGTATACAGGCCACGAAACGGGTCCTTCCGCCGCCTCTCCCCGCGCGCCGCCGTCCGTACCACCCGTCTCCGGCCGTCGATTTCTCCCTGTTCCAACAAAATTCTGCACTGCAAAAGGATCGAGCGTGTGCCTGCGGCCATGGCTGATCCCGTTTCGTGCTCGACGTGAGGAAGAGGAACGGGATGCGGCGGCTCCGTATTTGACAGCTACGACGACACTAGCTAGCTTCTGGAACGATTGGCCACGACGACGACGACGCTAGCTAGCTTCTGGAACGATTGGCCACGACGACGGGAGCTAGCTAGCTAGCTCCTGGGTCGATCGATTAGCTAGCTAGCTCCTGGATCGATTCGACGCCCGCGCTAGCTAGCTTCTGGACCAATTCGGCGACGGCGACGCTCGGGCGCTTCGTGCGAGTCGTTCTGGACGTCGGCGGCACCGTATTCGGTCGTTTTGTGCGTTGTCCGCCGGTTTCGTAGGAGCCAGCTAGCTGGCCGTGGACATGAGCGTGAGGAAGAAGAAGACGTGGGGAAGAATATACGCGAATATTCGGTTTTACAGTCTAAGTTTAAGGGGTCTGCTCGGCCGCTGCTCAAACCAACCCTTACAATGCGTTTTTCGCGAACTGAATTCGCGATTTAAGGGGTCTGCTAGAGATGCTCTTATATGCAGCCCGTGTTGGAGAAACTTACAGAAAGAGCTTAAGTTTCGTCCTAAGTTTTGACTGACAAAAATTACTCTATTTCGTTGTAAGGTTTGGCTTCAGCGACTGAGCAACGATCCATGAGTTAGTTGCATAGAGATGATACTGTAGTATATTTTTTTTGGAAAAGGAGGGCAGACCCTGGCCTCTGCATCTGGACGATGCATGTGGTCATCTTATTAGTTATTCACAGAGGCCATACAAAGTAATACATCAGTCAGATTGAAGCCACCATCTCGGCAACACCTGTTGCTACTCCTATCCCATTGATGAAGGTGTGCCGAATGTCCAGGCCTAATACCAAACGGACATCGCACCAAACCCTAACATCTAAAGTCAGATGCCCCAGCCCAGCCACACACCGGACTGGGTCCCATACCGGACCGACGCACTCTTAGAGGCTGTTGCCGCCATCTTCCACCAGTCCATCTCCAGAGCAGAAACTGACCCATCGACCTTGCCTGGCCTGCCGTCGACGCCACCACGACGCCAGACAACTCCACCATCCTGCAGTTATCCGTCCACACGCGCCCGTCGTCGAACCTCCGAAGCACCATACCACCGGGATCCGCCGTCGGCCTTGCGGTGGATGAGACACCGCTCTTCCGCTTGTCCCGTCCAATTAGCACTTGCTCCAAAACGATGCCCTCGGGAGGGACAACGGCATCAAAGGTACCATCATCATCCGATCCGGTAGATCCAGATCTAGGGTTTCCCCCGGAGCATCACGAGTGGGGTGACACGACCTGCAACAACGATGCCTCGAGTAGGGAACAACGTCATAGACGCCGCCATGCCCGAAGTCGGCGCGATTTTCACCGGAAATCGCGTCCCCCCAACCTCGCAGGAGGCGCAGCTGGCTCAATTTGTTTTTTAAAACAAACCACCCCAATCAACGACGCTAGCAAGCGTGAGGCAGCTATTTATGGTTGTAGTCTGAGGCCTGGTAACAGAAAACCTTGTATATCTTTGTTTGAAAGTACAGAAAACATAATAAAAAAATCTATTTAGTGCTTGTCAATGCCTTAGGTGTCAGTCTGGCCTAGCTCCGCCCCTAAGTGCCGATGTATCGTCCTTCATTGTAAATTCATGTGGGGTGGTGTCTCACTAACGTTTTGCTACTCCATTCGACCATATTAATTGTCACTGATTTAGTACAACTTTGTACTAAATTAGAAGGAGTGGTATTATTTGATAATATATTCTATTCCAAAGTCATGTAGGTTTCCCAGTACTCATGGCCAGTTTTCTTGTGTAGTAGAGGAACCAGAGCCAGAGAGCTTGTACATTTTTTTCCGAGGGAGCTTGTGTAAATGTGGGGGTATCTTGTTTGCACCGAAGGCATTGAGCTTCTCTAGCTTAGTTCTAGAGCTTTAAATTTCAACTATCTTCTTTGTACCTGATGTATAGCAACAAGAATAAGCTTTGCATAATCTTAGTTTGCAGGTTTTGTTTTTGTTGCTTGATCAATGGTAGGTATTTTGGTACGTATTTCCTGATTAGTAGTCCCGATCAAAGCTATATCAGTCGATGATACTTAAATGACATTGCTATGTTAATTTTTAGATTCATTGTCTTGGAGTCGAGCATAGTTTCTGAGCTCAACGGTCCCTAGAGACTTATACTATTAAAGGGCACACATTTCAAAACACCTTCAAGCTACTGAAATTGGAAAGCAATGATGTTATACTGGGTTATGATTGGCTATATCATCACAGTTCAAACAATTTAGATTGGAAGGCCAGAACAATGAGTATTTGTCACAATGGGCAAGAAACCATTATTCTTTCTGACAACAACAATACTACTTCTCCAACATTGTTAGACACTGATAAGTTTTCAGAAGGATATTGATAAAGGAACTGTAACAATGTCAAGAAGAGCACCTAAAAGCTCCTCTGTGGTTGTTCCCGCCCCTGATAGACGAATAATTAAGATTTGGTTGTGTTTGTTGAAGTTCTTTCGCACATGTCAATCGCAATGAGTTGTTAAATTCATGTTGAGCGCAATAAGTTAGGATGATGAAATGTCGGATAATATTATTATGTTTTTTATTTCAATCGATGTGCAAATCCTTTCATTCATATGACACTAATATGCTAGTTTCTCTATTCATCAGAATAAAGAAATAAAAGTTTATGGTCTAAACGACTAGATAATATAGTGCAAAATAATACCAAAATACATTGTTCTAAGTCTAAACTATATGTTACATGCCTAACACTAACCACAATAGTGGTATTATTAAAGTTTCAAAATGATTCAAAAAAATAGTGAAGTTTTAAAATAATGTATGTAAATCTCATAACAATGTTGGGATAACTTACCATACATAGTGGCACCAATATTTATTTATTTTGAACATACAAGTGTAATGCAATGATTTTTTTTGTCCTCACATATTTATAATAAATATTTTTACTTATCAATAACATTCTTTTCATGGATAGAACTTTCATCGTTACTATTTTAAATAGAATTTTGAACTACATTTAGCAAATTAATGATAACGAATATTAATGTGTAATCTCATTTGTTAATTTTATATCTTTTATTTTTAACATACTATTTATGTAAAATGAAATTGAATTTTGTTAAGAATTTTTTTCTACTATTTTTAGTTTAGTTTGAGACAACAGAAAAATATTTTGTTATTTGTTTAGACAAATCACTTCTAAATACAACTCCTTTCATGTATTATAGTTGGTCATATGCCTCCATCCATTTTAGTATTTTATTTTTCTATGGGGGAGTATTTCTTAATTTTTAGGTAAATGCACTATAGCTAGAGTGCGTGAATGTAATAATTATTCTTTAATTCTTCAATAAAGGACTAGCTAGAGTGCTTGGATGTAATAAATATAGCTGCCTAGAATTATGTATATCCAAATACACAACTCTAGAGAGTATGAGATGTAGACGAGTACTTTGTCGTCGGAGTCCTTCCACAAGCCCCTTCTCATTTGCATTGCTTGTTTCTTGCTTCTTCCATGGTCAAATAATCTCTTGAGGTTCAACGGCTGACAAGTGTATCATGTGAGGGAGTAGCTCTTGCTCTTGGGTTTCAAAATTTTCAAAAGAAGTTTAATGAAACAATGTTTGGAAGTTTTATTTTTATAATAGCAATCCACCATACATAAAGGTACGACCTGCATACATGTAAATTTTCATTAATAACTGTTTTCACTTGTGGGCTGCACTATTCAAATCCATATAGTTCTCGGTTCAACATTTCTTGAAAATTTATAGGTACGTAGTTAAAGCGTATATATATGTAACTAAGGAAAATTAGAATTATTTGGAACTATAAACGTTATTTCTGAATTTATCTCTACTACTTAAAAAACGTAAAGTTTTCATTTCACCTTTCTTCCCACCACCCCTTCATCCAACATTCCATGTATATGATAATCAATTACCTTAATTTACTTACCTTCTGAAGCAATTTCAGTTTAATTTATTTACCAAACTTCTAATCAAAATATAAGGTAATTCACGGACAGAATTTGACGAACATTCATTTACACAATCGTATTAAATCACAAGCTAATGTATTAGAATATTTATATCCCGTTGCAATGCACGGGCATTGTTCTAGTAATCTATATCTATACCAATATAAAAAGAGCCAAAAATGCAGATCCAACTGATCTCGGCCATTAAACTAAGTCAATCCAACGACCTAGATTGCTCCAATGGTGACCGTTCAACGTGTTTAACGTGCAATTAATATCATATCAAATATTGCACTAATTACAGAATTAATACACAAATAATAGCATACCTAATATCCGCTTGCAATTAATATACTGCCTAAATATTAACGTGCGTTGCACGTGCACATTTACTAGTAATAAAAAGAACCCAAGACACCCTAGCTCATTTAGCAACCTTCTGAGCCGTTTATACTTTCTGGTTGGTCAAACGATATGAGCCCCGTACACTCGACTTGGACCCGGTGCGGCAGCTTTAGCCTGTTTCTGAAATTCACCAGCCGTCACCCGGTCACCACACGGCAGGAACTCAACGGCTGGTCGCGTCCAATAACGGTATCTTTTGGAGTCCTTAGCCTCTTGTTTTGTCTCGTCCAAGTTTCAGTGTCTGGTCTCTACACACCTCGTTAGTCAGTAGCTTAGTTGAACACTTATTACCAGGAACTGCATGTTTCTAATCTGAACGCTCCAATTACTAGTACTCTTCTGGTCGTTCTCCAATGAATCTTCTCATACAGATTCACATTTTCGCTTCCAACAGAAGCACCCGCTGGGTACACGCAGTGATGCCCCCTTTGTTTCCGCTTACTCATATGCACTTCCGCAGCATAAATCGGCCAGGTCCCCGGTAATTTCCCAGCCCATTACATTTACATTTTATATAGTTCAGCATAGGAATTCACAACTGGAATTTAGCTGACATAAACATGTCCTGGAGCCAAATTAAGCATTTGGTGGACGTCCAGGACTCGTTCCGTAACCTCTAGCAAGTGTCACTGAAGTTTCTGGTCCACATTTCAAGTTCAAGTTCTGGAATCGTTCAGTCACTCCTCACTGAATATTCCTCTGGTGCCTCACTAACTTTTCCCAGTAATGTCTGATGCTACTGCAAAGCCATGTCTCTCGTTGTTCACAACGAAGTTGTCACCTGCGGAAGGCCTATAAATGGACCGGCATCCAGGCGGCAGTCCTGCACCAAAACAACAGAGCTTGTCTAGCTGAATTTGTAGAGCTGTTCTCTTTCAGGTACAGTACTAGGTTCATTCCTAACTTGGAAGGATGTACCGTTGTCTGAGGTTTCTGCCGATGATTTCTCATACAATTTAGTCTCTTTTTTTTCAGGGTCACCTTGGCGAAACATTTCAGCTTGTAGCCCTCAGCGATCTCTGAAAGAAGATGGGGCGTAACGGCGTCAAGAAGAGCATCTGGGATTTCCTCTGCAGCTGTTCCTCGCCTAAGACCAACAAATGATTAAGAACAAAATGCACGACACAGCAAGAGGTTAAGTGTCTAATGGTTCCAAATTGGTGGAATTCTCTATGTTGAATTTAAAAAGTGGTTGAGTGGTTGTAAAATTGTGATTAGATATTGGTAAGTTATTTAGTTGAATTGGTGTCTAGTCTTGTGGTTGTGTTGGGCTGGCTTCTTCTGCAGCAAGAAGCATGTAAACGAGGAATGTCTTGTAATTTGGAAATAAATCTCGCATATCTATGTCATACTCTTGTTGTGCGTGTAAATCATGCTAATCCCCTATAGGATTGAACGAACAAAACTCAGGTTTTTCGCATCATGGCCACGGTGCCAACCATCATTAGCTTCGAAACAAGGATCAAGCAAGACTTCTGGCCCTGCCGGGGGCAAAAGTTTTGGGAAAAGGCAAAATTTCCAAGCCTATGATCATTTTGGCTGTTGGAATATTTTGATGCAGCGAAATGGCAAAATTTTCAGAAATGCCTCTTCCTTTGCATCATGGAAGCATCAGTTAAAAGAGGATTTGATCCTACTCAGAGTATCTCTAGCAGACCCCGTAAAAGAGCCGAACCCGTATAATTCAGGCGAGTATACGGGTTCGGCCCGTTTTTTTGGCCAAAATAGACACCATATCCGTGGCCCGGCCTGTAAAAAATTTACCGCGGCCCGCAAAAACTTTCTCCCCACCGCTATATACGTGGTTTCACCGCTCGGA
Source organism: Thinopyrum elongatum (assembly GCA_011799875.1). Classification (NCBI taxonomy): domain Eukaryota; kingdom Viridiplantae; phylum Streptophyta; class Magnoliopsida; order Poales; family Poaceae; genus Thinopyrum; species Thinopyrum elongatum. The sequence continues at coordinate 477,421,791 of CM022302.1, forward strand.
TACGGGTAAAACCCTATCCGCCTCCGTCGCCGCTCCGCCGCGATTCGCCTCCTCCTCCGCCCAATTTCTCACCGCCGGCGAGCCTGAAAACGCCATGCATGGCTACGGGAGCTCTGGGGATGACGCGAAGCGCCGCCGTCATGCCAGATCCGACGCCGCACGCAAGCGGGGCGCGAAAGAGGTGGCTCAACCGCGGTAGCCGGCCGCCGCCGGCGTTCGAACGGCGTGAGCTGGCCGAGTACGAGCGCGAGCTCACCCGCCGCCGCCACGCCTCCTCCGGCTCCTCTGTCGCGGGGAGCTCGTCCGCGGGCGCCTCGAGCTCGCGGCTCACTCCGGTGAAGAGAGAGCTGGAGGAGCTCGGGCCGCTCGCCGTCAAGCTAGAGGCCGACGCGCCGCCGCGTCGAGGAGTGATCGGCCCCGAGGACTACCTCCCTCGGGGTAGGAGGAGCACCTAGAGCGTGTCATCATGGAGCGGTCGGCGAGGGAGCACGAGGAGGCCGAAGCGCGCCGCCGCCGCGAGCTCGAGTACGAGCAGATGTTCCTCTAGACGAGCGTCGCGGCGTCGCAGGCGCACGCGTCCAAGGAGGCGGACCTGCACGTCATGAAGGCGGAGCAGGCCAAGTTCTACATCGACCTCGACTCCTCCGACGAGGACTGAGCTCCTCCGGCTCCTCCGCTGCGTCGTCGCCGCCGCGAGCTCGTCCATTTTTGGTAGCTAGGCTCAGGCCCGCAGATTCCCCCACTGGTATGATCAATGTAGATGAACTATGTATGATCAATGTAGTATGTAGATGAACTAATGTATGATCAATGTCGTTGCAAGTTTCTCCCGTGAATGCTTTTTTTAAATTTTACAGTTTCATGTACGGGGTCTGATCTGCAGCGCACGAATTTGACCCGCAAATCTCATCTGCAGCAAACTGTAAACGCAATTTGCGGGTCGGCATTAGGGTGCACTACTGTTACCCAACACGCTCGAACACCTCTGGCCGGACACACTTGCTGGGTAATGCCCGGCCTCGGGAGATCGACATGAAGCAGCGCCCTACCTAGGCTCAGCAGAGAGGTCAACACGCCGGACTAACCTATGCACCCAGGGGTCTTGGGCCATCGCCCCGGGCGCTCCTGCGCGTTGCGAGACTGGTCGGGGAGCAGGCGCGACACTGAACTCGTCAGTGAAGTATCCAGCCCAACCCCAACAATCAGCCCGCACGGTGAATTGTGACGTCTGATGAGCTTTCGGGAGAAACGTACGACGTAGAGGGCCCCATAAACCATTATCCCACGTGGTGGTAGTGCGTATAGGCCATTGGCCAACTCAGATCAATTACCCAAATCCGTTAGGCGTATTTAATAACTCGCGGAGACGATCAGAGTTTCTGATGCTCCGCCACAATATCTCTCTCGGGTGCCCTTCTGGCAAACCCGACTGCATAGTTTCCCCACGGGTACCCCTCAGGGTCGACCCGCCTGCGACAAAGATCAAAGTAACCATGTGGTCATAACATCAAGGGGGAAACCCCGAGGAATCACCCTCGGCGGATTCCACTCGATGAAATCATCAAGGTGAACGTAGGAGGAATCACCCTCGAGGTTCACACTTGAGGTGTTGCACGACAGAGACATATCGGGAGTGGTTAAGGAGGAATCACCCTCGATGAACCCGACCGAACAGCTACACTGCAGAGTTATCATCAGGAGAGCGTTACGGGGTATCACCCTCGGCACTCGATAGTAACTATGCAGAGTCGTACAATAAAGGGGGTGAAGTGAGGTGTCGGTCTCTGGTCGTCGATCACGTTAATCGAGTCGTCGATGATGAAGCAGAGGCAACAAGGACAAGGTGGGGGGTCACTGATGGATCACTAACCAACCTATACTAAGCAGTTTAGGTTAAGCAGGTAGGTATCAATAAGCAGGTTACAAAAAGCAGGCTATGCATCAGAATAGGAGCAATCAATTACAGTAGCAAAATCTAATGCAAGCATGAGAGAATGGAATGGGCGATATCGGATTGTTCAAGCGGGGGGGGGCTTGCCTGGAAGCTCTGCTGAGAGGGGCTGGTCGTCAGAAGGCTGCTCGTCCGGAGCGTAGTCGTACTCTGCTGTGTCGGCGTCGATCTCGGCGTCTATCGTTAGAGAAGGAGGGGGAAAGAAACAATAAATTCATGGCAAAAATGCAAACAATATGCATGACACGCCTAAATGATACGCAGAGGTGTTCTACTGCCTAACTAGATGATTTAGTTAATTTAGGAATTTATTTGGATTTAATTTATTAAAGTTGAGCACTATTCATTTATCAAAATCAGTCTAAAAGTTTCATGTTCAGGTAGTTAGTGGTAGCTGACAGCAATACAAAGGGCGCATTCAGATTCGTCTCGTCGTTCTGAGCAACTTTCATGTACAAAGTTTTTTGATCCGAGCTACGGTTTATTTTATATGATTTTCTAAAGTTTTAATCATTTTCTAAATTTATTTAATTATTTTAAATCAACATTATCCAAAACAGTATAGGATGACGTCAGCATGACGTAGAGGTGACGTCAGTGGTAAACAGTACGTTGACCAGAGTCAAACCTGATCTGTGGGTCCAGTGGGACCCACTTGTCAGTGACTCAGCTAATTAAACAGAGTTAGTTTAAACTAATTAGGTTAATTAGTGGGTGGGGCCTACTGTCAGTGGGTGATTAGTGTTTTAATTAACTAATTAATTAATCTATAGATTATCTATTTATCTAAAATCATTTTAAACGGCGGGACCCACATGTCATAGACACGGGACCAGCCCAGTCAGCAGTTGACCCAGTCAACAGGTTAACTGGACCCACTGGTCAGTGGCACAGCGGGCCCCACCGGTCAGGCCACGTCGGACGGCGACCGGAGAAGCGCCGGAGCTGGCTCCGGCGAGCCAAAACGCGGCGGCCGAACGCCGGAGCAGCTCGGGTTTTCGCCATAGTGCACCAAATCGCGCGATTCTTCTTCCGTTCGAAAGCTGAGGATGCCGCGCATCGAGTAGTGGCGGTGGTTGGAGCTGGGGAGGCCGGAATACTTGCCAGCGACGACGTCGGGCGGCGGTGGTTTCAGGCATGCTACGGGATGGGGGCTACGGTGCGCGCGCGATCGAAGCAATTGGCTAGGCGAGGCCTACGCGGTGCGGTGAGCGCAATAGTGGCACGCACGGGACCATTTGGTCACCATGGCCACGCCGGCGATGAGCTCAGGCGGTGGTGGGTTCGGCCATGGCGGGGGCGACGGCTACGAGCGATTCAAAGAGCAGGGAGAGGAGGGGATCGACACGGGGGCTCACTGGCGTTGCAGAGAAGGCCCGGGGACGGCTCGAGGAGGGGCGACGTCGGCGAATCGGCGGCGGCGATGCACGTGGCTGAAGGTGGAAGATGACGGCGTTCCTGGCGATGGAGGGATCCTCGGCTTCGGCTAGTTGGCGCAGGCGACGTAGTGGAGCTCGGCGGTGATGCTGGACTCGGCGGAGCGGCGAGGCGGAGGCGGTGGCTACGCGGGCGACGGAGCAACGGTGAAGGCCGCGTCGGCCATGGCGGAGAGCGAGCGAGGGAGGGGCAAAGTGAGGCGAGGGAGACGCCAGGGGGTCGCGGGGCTCACCCTTATCCTCCATGCGGGCGCGGGCGCTGTCGAGCGGCGAGCAGGGGGGGGGGGGGGGGGGGGGGGGGGGGGGGGCAGGGAGCGTGCGCGCTCTGTGTGTTCGACAGCGGCCAGGGGTGAGCAGTGCGAGGTGGGAGACGCTGCGGGATGGGCTAGGCCGGCGCTGTAGCACTGGGAGCCCAAGTGCACAGTAGGCCTTTTTCTTTTTCTATTTTCTGTTTTGCAAATTCTTAGGCCACTAAATGACTTTTACAAAATGTGTGACTTAGCTCATAAATTGCAGTGCATTAGTACCTATCACCAAAAACTAGTTTGGGTAAAATATAATTTCATATTTAATTTAGATTAAATAAAAGGTTATTAAATGTTGCTGTTAGCCACTGTTTGAGGTTGTTAGGGTCACTTAACCAAGCCCATTGATGTTGGTTACAATTTCATAGTTGCCTCTGAATTATTTGCCATTTAATGAACATTTTAGTTTCCAATTTGGAACAACTTTTATTTCCACTTTAAATTAATTTGAAGTTTGAATTAGGAGTTTGAAATGCAATATGATGCAAATGATGACTAGGCACTGTTAAACTTGCTGACATGGCATTAACTAAGGGTGATCACTGTGGTTAATTACACGGGGTGTTACAATTCTCCTCCTCTAACAAGAATTCTCGTCCCGAGAATTAAGAAGAAGACTGAAAGAAAACGGGGTATTCTTCATGAAGACGATCCTCGCATTCCTAAGTGGCTTCATCTTCAGAATGATTCGACCACTGAATTTTAAGGAATTTGATTTCCTTTTGACGAGTTCGACGTTCAGCTTGATCAAGAATTCGGATGGGATATTCTGGATAAGACAGATCTTCCCGCAATTCAAGCATTTCATGATCCACAGCTCGAATAGGATCCCATCATTATCAAGAAAAAATTCCGACGTCTTTCCTTTTTCGAGGTATCGGTTAATCCTTTCTACTTCAGTGTCATACCTTTGCATAATCTTAATGTTCTGCTCAAGATCCGGTTCAACAACCAGGGTATTGAGATAACCCTGTGGAACAATATGGAGGTTCAATTTGTGAAGCTCTTCATAAAGAACAAGTTGTGCTTCCTGAACCATAAGGTTGCTGCAATAAGCCTTGCGACTCAAAGCATCGACCATTACATTAGCCTTGCCAGGGGTGTATGAGATATTCATATCATAATCGGCTATTGTCTCGAGCCATCTTTGTTGACGAAGGTTCAGAGCTGGTTGAGTATATAGATATTTCAAACTCTGATGATCCGTGTATATCTCGCAACGGTTACCGAGAAGGTAATGTCGCCATAGCTTCAGGGCATAAATAACCGCAGAAAGTTCGAGATCATGCACTGGATAATTTTCTTCGTGATGACGCAATTGTCGAGAGCCATAAGCAATCACTTTGCGCTCTTGCATTAGGACACAACCTAATCCTTGACGAGATGCATCACAGTATATCACGAAATCCTTGCGAGTATCCGGGGGTGCTAGCACTGGGGTAGATGTCAACTTATCTTTTAGCGTCTGAAAGCTTTCTTGACATTTTTCTGTCCACTCGAACTTAACACCTTTGTGGAGCAGGTCAGTCAGTGGCTTTGCAATCTTGGAAAAGTTCTCAACGAACCGACGGCAATAACTAGCGAGTCTGAGAAAACTCCTGACTTGCTTAACATTCTTCGGGGGAGTCCAGTCAAGAATAGCTTGAACTCGCTCGGGGTTAACAGCAATGCCATTCTTGGAAATCACATGACCAAGGTAGGTCACTTCAGATAACCAGAATTCACACTTAGAGTACTTGGCGTAAAGCTGGTGTTCTCGAAGCTTCTCCAATACAAGCCGAAGATGTTCAGCGTGTTCCTCTTCATTCTTGGAATATACTCCCTCCATTCCTTTATCTAAGGTGTATTATTTTCAGCACGATGACCAAGGCACATAATTATGCACTAGTTAGGACAAAATTACCCTTCTCTAATTTATAGATTAGCGGAAAGTAAATCATTTAGGTTAGGAAAGAAAGAGATACACACAATCGGGAGAAAGATAGTTTCCTTTTCTTTCTCTACAAGGAGAGATACATGCAATCAGGGGAGATATATTTTCCTTTTTCTGGAGGGCCAAGATCGGAATTACGAGGAATTAGAACAAATGCACCTTACATTGTGGAATTTTATCAAAAAATAAATACACCTTATATAAAGGAACGGAGGGAGTATAAGGATATCATCCAAATAAACCACGACGAATTTGTCGAGGTAATCCATGAAGATATAGTTCGTCAACCAGGAGAAGGTTGCTGGAGCATTGGTTAATCCGAAAGACATAACGGTGTACTCGTATGAGCCATAGCGAGTCACAAAAGCGGTCTTCGGAATATCCTCCTTACGAACTCGGATCTGATGATAACCCAACCTCCAGTCGAGTTTTGAGAACACAGAGGATCCAGCAAGCTGATCATAAAGATCATTGATCCGGGGCAGTGGGTATTTATTCTGGATTGTGGCTTGGTTAATGGGCCGGTAATCCTAAACTAATCGGTTAGTTCCATCCTTCTTCTTAACGAAGAGTGAAGGTGCTCCCCAAGCAGAGGAACTGGGGCGGATGAAACCCTTCTTAAGTGATTTGTCGATTTCTTCCTTAAGCTCGAGAAGGTGGTGCGGAGGCATCTTATAAGGACGCTTCGCAATAGGGGTAGTGCCAGGCTTCAAGTCAATGACAAACTCGACAGCTCTAACCGGGGGTATTCCTGGAAGTTCTTCCGAAAAAACGTCCGAAAAATCTCGAACGACAGGAACGTTCTCGATTCCCTCCAAAGGTGAGGCGTTCAAAGCATTCCGAGCATATATCTGAGCTTCAACATTCCGAGTAATTTGGGCGGTGTAGTTCACTATCTCATCGGAGGGGTGAAGAAGTTGTACAACTTTTGTGGCACAATTGATCGAAGCAATGTGAGCTTTCAACCAATCCATTCTGAGGATGAGGTCTATGGTGGAAGATTTCAAGACGATGGGTGAGGCAAGGAATTCCAATCCTTTAATTTCGACGGTAATGTTAGGTGCCATCACGTCAGCATGACAATGACCTCCGGGAGTTTTAACGACTAACGGAGTATGCATCTTCTCATAATGAATGCCATGCATGAATGCAAATTTTCCAGAGATGAATGAATGTGATGCTCCTTAATCAAATAAAACAGAAGCAGGTACTGAGTTAACGAGAAGGGTACCCATCACGGTAGCAGGCTGATCCTGGACTTCTTCAATATCAATATTGTAAGCGTGTCCACGACCATGAGCAGCAGACCCAGTATTATAGTTGCAGGCCTGATTGTTGCCACGACCATTGCCACGGCTAGTACGAGGGAAAGCCAATTGATTCTGAGTCTGGCGATAGTCCTTAGCAAGGTGACCTGGTTTGCGACACTTGAAGCACATACCATCTTCAGGACGAAGAGGAGCATTGTGTGGAACAGCTTGAGCTCTTGACTGCCTCGGTGGTGGAGGAGGCAGACGTGGTGTAGCATAGTTGTTCCTTGGCGCAGGGGCAGCTGGACGGAACACGTTGTTGGGAATCCAGACTTGACGCTTCTGTGCTGAGCCCGAAGATGAGCCAACATCACGATAGCTCTTCTGCGACTCCTTATGCTTCATCTGAGCTGTCTCAACCAGAATAGCCTTGTTCACAAGAGTAGCAAAGTCGGTGAAGTCTTGAGCAGCAAGTGCAAGCTCGATGTCTGGGTGGAGTCCATTACGAAACTTCTCTTGTCTACGGGCATCCGTGGCGATGTCTTCTTCAGCATAGCGGGACAGGTCAAGGAATTCCCGCTGATAGGCTTCGACAGTCTTGTTGCCCTGAGTGAGGTTGCGGAACTGGGTTTTCATCCGGTCCATGATTCCTTGAGGAATATATCGGGTACGAAAAGCAGCCTGGAACTCAGGCCAAGTGGTGACTGTTCCAGCAGGCAGTGTACGCTTGTGTGTATCCCACCATTGAGCAGCGGGACCCTTTAAGAAAAAGGACGCGAAGGTGACAAAGTTGGCAGGGGAGACATTTGCAGACTCCATTTCATGAGTGATGTCGCGAATCCAGTCATCAGCATCCAGTGGCTTAACAGAGTTGCGGAACTGAGTGGGGTTAAGACGCACAAATTCCGACAGAGTTATTACAGCAGGGTTCTGGTTGTTCTGATGCGGGAACTGAGCCATAATCCCTGTCATGAACTGACGGTTGAGCTCGAATTGTTGCATCATAGCTGCCATATAATATGGCGGTGGTGGGTGTTCAGGGCCACGACCACCTAGTCTAACCATCCTGCTAAGTTTCAACAGGGGTAGTTTAGTAAAAGCAATTGTGAGTGTTTAGCGACAAGCATGATGTAACTCGATGATAATCAGGCAGTGTAACAGATACTTAACAGTAGTCAATTAAGACATACAGATCCATACACAGAGTCGGGTACATGCGGACAGCATAACGGCGCAAATTTAAAAGCTAGACATGCTAGGCGGCGCGCAGGCATGCGGTAAGGAAGTACACAACGAGACATAGCAAAGGCTACATCAATGTCGGGGAAAACCACTGAAATGGGGTAACTGCAAGTGGGGGCGACGAATGGCCATCGCAGGAAAATCCTGCTCTCCATGTGCACTCTGATGTAGAATCCGATCTTGAGCTGGAAGAAGAGGTCCACGTGCAGGTGTATGACCTCCAACAGTAGGCCAATCAATACCAGCATACATCTGAGTCCTGCACGGGTAAAGGATGTACTCTGGATGTATCCCTGCATGAACAGCTGGTAGCAACTGCGTCATAGCATCATAGAGATGTGCTCGAGTGGCAAACAACTCGACGGCAAGAGCCCGAACAGTGCGATCCAGAGCCTGAGTGCACTGAATCAGAACGTGCGGGTCGTATCGACGACGCTCGTACGGGGCACAGATAGCTGTGTATTACCCAGTAGCATCTCCAGCAGGGGCATACGGAATGTATCGGAACTCAGAGGCATCCAAGCTAACGCTGGACTCTACTCGGAGATGTGCGACAGCAGAGTAGGCGGCATCATGGACTGCCATCTCAATCGTCACGCCGATACCGTGAAAAAGGTGCAGCTCAGTGTCGGAGTCATCTTGCTGATCATAGATACGAACATCAGCATGGTACTGCTCCTGGTTGAACTCGCAGTAATCCTCGTAGACCATGTACTCGGGGTACCAGCGGTAGCCTAGTCTGGTCAGGTGGGCGATCAGGACAGCTGGAAAACCAGGGGCATCACGAGCCCAAGTGCGAAGCACAAGCTACGTCGCAGGGCGTGGTGGAAACAAACGATCCATCTGAAACAGAGGAAATTCAAGATTGTCAAATGACAATGAGAAGTATAATACAACTCGGAGAGAAAGGTTAAACAAAACAATGGAAAGGAAAATGATTATCAGACTGATCAGATCAATGGTAAGGAAGTAAGCACAGATATCCAGCTCTCCGGGTAGACGAGATTTACGAGATCCTAAGTGTCGGCGTTAGTAAATTTATTTAACCCGAATAGAAGAGAGATCAGAGTCCCAGAGTATAGACGAGGAATAAAAGATACTAATACCACCCAGTTGGTGACGTGGGCCCGTAAGCCACACAACCAAGTTAGTAAATTAATTTTTGGATGTCTAGACTCAACTTCGGCCAAGGAATTGGAAGGGGGCTTCCTACAGGCAGTCGGCTCTGATACCAACTTGTGACGCTCCCAACTCAATCGTGCACTAATCATACACGCAAACATGCACAATCAAGCACAGGGACTCAAGGGAAGATATCACAACACAACTCTAACACAAATAAATGAAGATCCACGATTATTACAGACTAGGGATAATGAGGATCCGAATACATAAGTCAGTCATACAAATAATATCTGGGTACAGACATAGTTAGTCAAGGTTTGTCTTAAGAAGGCTAGCACAAACAACGACTCTAGATCGAAAGGCGGAGGCCTCCTGCCTAGGGCCTCCGATCCGACTCCTGGTTGGCTGACTCGATCCAGTAGTACGTGCCGTCTAGGCCCTCCTGGTAGTAAGCTCCTGCGGTGTCATCTGGCTCCTGAGCTCCAGCGTCTGAGGTAACATCAAAAGAGGTATGGGGGAAAAAGAGGTAGCAAAGCAACCGTGAATACTCATCCGAAGTACTCAGCAAGCAAGGATCTACACTACATATGCAACATTATCAAAGAAAGGCTGTATATGTGGATTGGGCTGCAGAAATGCCAAAATAGAGAGAAGACCTAGTCCTATCGAAGACTAGCATCTTCACGAAGCCATCATCTTGCAGCAATTAGAAGAGTACAGAAAAGCACTTTTATTAAGCAAGCATGTTGAGGCAAAGCCTAGAGATCCTTCCTCGACTCCCTGCAAGAAAGCGATCCCGGAGCTTCAATTAAATAAACAAGTATCCAGTTCAAGTAATAGATTGGGATACCAAACTGAGCGTCCTGTAACCGTGGACACGACTATTCGAATAGATCACTTCCCTGCAGGGGTGCACTACTGTTACCCAACACGTTCGAACACCTCTGGCCGGACACACTTGCTGGGTAATGCCCGACCTCGGGAGATCGACACGAAGCAGCGCCCTACCTAGGCTCAGCAGAGAGGTCAACACGCCGGACTAACCTATGCACCCAGGGGTCTTGGGCCATCGCCCCGGGCGCTCCTGCCCGTTGCGAGACTGGCCGGGGAGTAGGCGCGACACTGAACTCGTCAGTGAAGTATCCAGCCCAACCCCAACAATCAGCCCGCACGGTGAACTATGACGTCTGATGAGCTTTCGGGAGAAACGTACGACATAGAGGGCCCCATAAACCATTATCCCACATGGTGGTAGTGCGTATAGGCCATTGGCCAACTCAGATCAATTACCCAAATCCGTTAGACGTATTTAATAACTCGCGGAGACGATCAGAGTTTCTGATGCTCCGCCACAATATCTCTCTCGGGTGCCCTTCTGGCAAACCCGACTGCATAGTTTCCCTGCGGGTACCCCTCAGGGTCGACCCGCCTGCGACAAAGATCAAAGTAACCATGTGGTCATAACATCAAGGGGGAAACCCCGAGGAATCACCCTCGGCGGATTCCACTCGATGAAATCATCAAGGTGAACGTAGGAGGAATCACCCTCGAGGTTCACACTTGAGGTGTTGCACGACAGAGACATATCGGGAGTGGTTAAGGAGGAATCACCCTCGATGAACCCGACCGAACAGCTACACTGCAGAGTTATCATCAGGAGAGCGTTACGGGGTATCACCCTCGGCACTCGATAGTAACTATGCAGAGTCGTACAACAAAGGGGGGTGAAGTGAGGTGTCGGTCTCTGGTCGTCGATCACGTTGATCGAGTCATCGATGATGAAGCATAGGCAACAAGGACAAGGTGGGGGTTCACTGATGGATCACTAACCAACCTATACTAAGCAGTTTAGGTTAAGCAGGTAGGTATCAATAAGCAGGTTACAAAAAGAAGGCTATGCATCAGAATAGGAGCAATCAATTACAGTAGCAAAATCTAATGCAAGCATAAAAGAATGGAATGGGCGATATCGGATTGTTCAAGGGGGGGGGGGGGGGGCTTGCCTGGAAGCTCTGCTGAGAGGGGCTGGTCGTCAGAAGGCTGCTCGTCCGAAGCGTAGTCATACTCTGCTGCGTCGGCGTCGGTCTCGGCGTCTATCGAGAGAGAAGGAGGGGGAAAGAAACAATAAATTCAAGGCAAAAATGCAAACAGTATGCATGACACGCCTAAATGATACGCAGAGGTGTTCTACTACCTAACTAGATGATTTAGTTAATTTAGGAATTTATTTGGATTTAATTTATTAAAGTTGAGCGCTATTCATTTATCGAAATCAGTCTAAAAGTTCCATGTTCAGGTAGTTAGTGGCATCTGACAGCAATACGAAGGGCGCATTCAGATTCGTCTCGTCGTTCTGAGCAACTTTCATGTACAAAGTTTTTTGATCCGAGCTACGGTTTATTTTATATGATTTTCTAAAGTTTTAATCATTTTCTAAATTTATTTAATTATTTTAATCAACATTATCCAAAACAGTATAGGATGACGTTAGCATGACGTAGAGGTGACGTCAGTGGTCAACAGTCCGTTGACCAGAGTCAAACCTGACCTGTGGGTCTAGTGGGACCCACTTGTCAGTGACTCAGCTAATTAAACAGAGTTAGTTTAAACTAATTAGGTTAATTAGTGGGTGGGGCCTACTGTTAGTGGGTGATTAGTGTTTTAATTAACTAATTAATTAATCTATAGATTATCTATTTATCTAAAATCATTTTAAACGGCGGGACCCACATGTCATAGACACGGGGCCAGCCCAGTCAGCAGTTGACCCAGTCAACAGGTCAACTGGACCCACTGGTCAGTGGCACAGCGGGCCCCACCGGACAGGCCATGTCGGACGGCGACCAGAGAAGCGCCGGAGCTGGCTCCGGCGAGCCAAAACGCGGCGGCCGAACGCCGGAGCAGCTCGGGTTTTCGCCATAGTGCACCAAATCGCATGATTCTTCTTCCGTTCGAAAGCTGAGGCTGCCGCGCATCGAGTGGTGGCGGTGGTTGGAGCTGGGGAGGCCGGAATACTCGCCGGCGACGACGTCGGGCGGCGGTGGTTTCGGGCTGTGCTACGGGATGGGGGCTACGGTGCGCGCGCGATCGAAGCAAGTGGCTAGGCGAGGCCTACGCGGTGCGGTGAGCGCAATGGTGGCACGCACGGGACCATTTGGTCACCATGGCCACGCCGGCGACGAGCTCAGGCGGTGGTGGGTTTGGCCATGGCGGGTGCGACGGCTACGAGCGATTCAAAGAGCAGGGAGAGGACGAGATCGACGCGGGGGCTCACTGGCGTTGCAGAGAAGGCCCGGGGACGGCTCGAGGAGGGGCGACGTCGGCGAATCGGCGGCGGCGATGCAGGTGGCCGAAGGTGGAAGATGACGGCGTTCCTGGCGATGGAGGGGTCCTCGGCTTCGGCTCGTTGGCGCAGGTGACATAGCGGAGCTCGGCGGTGATGCTGGACTCGGCGGAGCGGCGAGGCGGAGGCGGTGGCTACGCGGGCGACGGAGCACGGCGAAGGCCGCGTCGGCCATGGCGGAGAGCGAGCCAGGGAGGGGGAAAGTGAGGCGAGGGAGACGCCAGGGGGTCGCGGGGCTCGCCCTTATCCTCCACGCGGGCGCGGGCGCGGGCGCGCTGTCGAGCGGCGAGATGGGGGGGGGCAGGGAGCGTGCGCGCGTGCGCGCTCTGTGTGTTCAACAGCGGCCAGGGGTGAGCAGTGCGAGGTGGGAGACGCTGCGGGATGGGCTGGGCCGGCGCTGTAGCACTGGAGCCCAAGTGTACAGTAGGCCTTTTTCTTTTTCTTCTTTTTCTATTTCTGTTTTGTTTTCTGTTTTGCAAATTCTTAGGCCACTAAATGACTTTTACAAAATGTGTGACTTAGCTCATAAATTACAGTGCATTAGTACCTATCACCAAAAACTAGTTTGGGTAAAATATAATTTCATATTTAATTTAGATTAAATAAAAGGTTATTAAATATTGTTGTTAGCCACTGTTTGAGGTTGTTAGGGTCACTTAACCAAGCCCATGGATGTTGGTTACAATTTTATAGTTGCCTCTGAATTATTTGCCATTTAATGAACATTTTAGTTTTGAATGTGGAACAACTTTTATTTCCACTTTAAATTAATTTGAAGTTTGAATTAGGAGTTTGAAATGCAATATGATGCAAATGATGACTAGGCACTGTTAAACTTGCTGACATGGCATTAACTAAGGGTGATCACTGTGGTTAATTACACGGGGTGTTACAATTCTCCTCCTCTAACATCCGTTGTGATGATACAAGGAAAGTAAGCATAGATGCGTATTTTGTTCAACGTGATGATATATGGGAGAGCTCGGCCTATGCTGCCAACTTATCTGCGGCGGCGCAGAAGGAGATTTCAAAAGCAGTGCAAGCGAGTAAGCGACTGTTCTATTGATGGTCAAAGGGAGGGCTTGGCAAGAGACATTGAGGGAGCTCTACTACCTCGATCTTGGCATAGAACCTGATGGCATCATGCCCAGGTAAGATTCTTCTATGTTCCAATTCTTGCACTTGTTGGTATTTTACTCTCAGAGGTTACAAAATCTTAGATGTTTTGATTGTAGATTGTATATTCTTCAGTAATATGCAAAGACTAAGTGAGAGACACAATGTTTTGATTGCAGTCTTGCAGACAGCATATTGTTCAACAAGTAGATGCCTTCCTACGCATGTATATCCCGACTGGATTGTAAGCCATTATCGAAATTTTGTGGTATTGAAACACAAGGGTAGATGCTCTTCATCTGACCTTTAATCTCAAAATCTACCAGTAGGTTATAACATAAATCCTAGAGATTTTAAGGATATGTATTGACCTGCAAGTCTTAAGTTTCAGTCAAACATCCAATATATCCATGTGTGGCATACAAGTATTGAAGAACTCAGGCACACTTTGCACTTGGCCACTTGCTTATAAAGACAGAACAACTTTTGCTACACATTCTTTCTGAAATAAACTTCCCTCTCTTTAGGAAACTTCCTTCTTCAGTCTATATGGGGATTTATATGACACCAAAAGAGAAGTCTGGGGTGTTTCTTGGTTCTATGGAACCCCTCGACCGGAAGCAAATAGATCGCATCGCAAGTTGCTTGCCCAATATCATCGTGCCGCAAGTTATACCAACATTGTTGTGCATATACACCATCGACTTCGCTGGAAATCTATCTGTCCGTGCTCCACCGTCCGTCGGAACTTCTTCTGCCCATGCTACACCTGAGGTACATACTACTACAGTCTCATCAATTAATAATACCCAATTGCTTGTCTGTTGCCCAATGCACTCCAGCTTAATATGCAAACCCTGAGCTTTGCTTGGCAAGCAAATGTTTGTTCTACTTGGCAAGGTGCATGAACAATGATTTAGCTGTGGTTTTTGGTTAATGGAAAGGCTTTTTCCAGTATAAAAAAGCTACCGATTTGAGCAACAGAGATCAGGTCTCTATTTTCGTTTATCTTGGTAAGACAAATGCTACATCCACTCTGTGTTTATGTAGGTGAAGGTGGGATGCATATGCAACACATTCATGTAATTATGTTGCTCCTGCACTATATATATGCATATTTTTTAGTAGATTGTTCACCTTTTAGTCAACTTCCTTATGGATGTATTTCAAATACAACTTTCCCATGTAGTCAACCTTGAATATTAATTTATTGGAACCATTAGATTAATTACAAGAAGTAGTCATTATATCTCTACATGGGTTGAAGTGAAGCAAAGAAACTATTATCCCTTTTAATTCATCTAAAGTTCATATCTGTCATTACTAATGGAGGTGGCACCTTCAAACATGAGAAATTATGCAGTATATCCACTTTATTTTGTCTCTAGCATTGTTGCTTACAATGTAGGTTTTCATGGGTCTTATGTGGGTGTATGATTTATTGCAGTATAGTAAACATAACTGGATGTGTGATTTATATTCACTTTTCTTCCTTCCTGCTTTGCTTCTCTCTCTCTCTCTCTCTCTCTCTCTCTGTGTGTGTGTGTGTGTGTGTGTGTGTTATATGCTAGATGGTTCATCATTTGGATTTCTCAAATTGATGCCTTATTTGTATCTCTTGGTTCAGGGACACACCTATTTTGAAGTACAACAGGTGAGTTTAATTTTGAGGAATATCAAGAAGAAATAATACACGTTCCTGAGTTTTACCGTGCAATTTAGCATTATTTAAAACCTACAATGTCCATTTCCTATAATTATTTCAGAGATCTTACGTTGGTATCTTAGGTTCTGGCTCAAGGTTCGTGTTGGTATGTGGAACGAATTGGTTGCCAACCTGGGACATGAGGGAAATTGCTTTTGTAGACAGGTTTGTGCTTTGATTTGGTTTGGATTTCCTCCCCTGACTTGCTCTTCTTGTGTAGCTCAACTCCGCATCGCTCGGTTCGTTTGCTTGCTTCCTTTGCTCGGCTCAGGAGCCAGACAGGGAGGAGAAGGCCAGGACTAGAGACGAGAACCTAAGGGTCTTGCGTCACGGCCTTTGCCCAGAAGGCGAAGAACCAATAAAGGCAAGGGAGAAAAAGAAGGTTAGGAGACCATCAACCATAAGGAGAAGGAATAGCGAAGAAGTTTAGAAACCAAGGACCATCCTCGACCTGATTTTAGGCATCCTCGAGTACAGGTAAAATTTCCGATTTGAGGGCGCCAACAATTTATTCCCTGAATAAAAATAGGTTATTTGCTTGAATATGTATCTCTCTGCTACAAGGTTGGGAAATGAACAACATGGAAACAAGGAGGACGCGACGCACCTTGTGGTTGTTGTGGATCTAGAGGCGAATACTGACTAGGAAGATGAGTTTATTAGTTAGCACTGCAAGTGCAATTATGGGTTGTTAGTTACTGCATAATATTGAGTACTTCATTCAATTGAGCTATTGTGTTCATGATGATCCACAAGGCGCCTATTTGTTCATGGGATACATGTGAAACTGATCGCCGGGTTTTTTTATTCAACATACTCTATTGTTTTTCTTCCAAAACTAGATTCTCTGTTTTTACCTTCCAAAAAATTACATGGTACATAACTATTATTAGACTTTAGATCTCAACCATTATAATCTAGACCAATTGATCTTTGCCCCGCTTTTTCTTATATGTATACTACAAATATATTTTCCAATCTGAGTACACAAAGTTTTCTTTTAAAGAGCTGAGTAAGTTATAAGAAAGAAGCAGGAGTCCGACTTCTCCTTTTGGTATTGAACATAATCACATGTATTTTGATAGGACTCTTCCTTAGGGTCTTCTTTTTTGATTTGGATTCTTTTTTTAGTCTACCATAAGATGGCTACCGAACTCCTTGTGGTTGCCGTATTTTGCAGCTAAGTTTTTTTAATAGAAAGACATTGATCTATCTGTACATTTTTTTGAGAATGATATGTGACATGTTAAACTATTTGTACATGGTAATATTTATATGTAACGCTACATCTTTTAAATCTCATATGTTAATATGTAAAATTTATGGTTCAAATATTTTAATCTACGTCGGCAAATGTGATGGCTTGTTTGCCTTTTGTTTGAAGTATTTAACACTCCAAATATATGAACATGTTAAACTATTTGCTCCGTATGTAGTCCGCATTGGAATCTTAAAAAAGACTTATATTTAGGAATGGAGGGAGTAGATAGCACCTGTATAAAAACGCTTCAGGTGTTATCTAACTGTTCTATATTTTTGAACCACTTTCTTTTATTTTGTGCATCAGATGAGTTAGTACACGTCGTTGAATTACATTTTTTATCTAAATATTGCAATTAAAGTGGAATTCAATTTTTCTACACATATGAAATTTGACATGCAGTATGTTTTTATATGCAATAATTAAGTTTTTTTTAAAAGCCCGTGGCAACGCACGGGCGTTCTACTAGTAGTTAAAGAAGTTAACCAGTAGTACTAGAAGTATATTGTAATACTATCATGCTGCGTGATCATGCTGCGTGCATGCCGACAAAAAAACCGTTGAATGGACTGAAGCTTGAAGAGGCATACGCTCGCATTGACTGACAATTACTACTTATAACCTAGCAGTCAAGGTCATACGCTCACATTGGCTGTCAACATCACATAAGAACATCAGAATTCTCCAAAGGAAATGGTCAGGTCAGCCAAAGTCATTCTTGGCAAGTAACTTCCATAGAACATTCTATGACAAGCGCAAACCAAGCACAACTGCACAAGTGCAGTGTTAAACTATGACCAGCGAACTTGTTTGGGTTGAGCTCTTTTTTGTGATTATTCATGTTCTTTTCCAGGTATACGTGCAACCCAAGTTTGTCTCCTTTTGTTACTTGGAGTGCCGTAAGCAGAGTATTCACAAAACATGGCTTGTTCTTCGCTGAATATTCCTGTGGTTTTCATGTTCTTTTCCTAGTAAAAGTCTGGGTAGGAACACAAATTAACTAAGCACAGTCAACTGCTTGTGCGAGTGTGAGTGAGTGTTTGTCCTCTATAATCTGCCTTCGGTAGTTCTTCCTGTTGCATCAATTGGCCATGTTCGCAGTAATTTCCCGGTTCATTACAAATAAATTTTATATAGATCACGGTTAAACACTTAAGCATAAGAGTTCATAAGTAAAGTTTAGTTTGCGTAAACATGTGCAGGAGAAGTTCATGTTGGACGTCCAGGACTCGTTCTGTACATGCAATGTACAGTAGTATACGGAGTAGGACACGGGCTAATTAAGCTAATGGCAAACAAATGTCACTGAAGTTTCTGCAACTGACCCACTTTTTAAGTTCAAGTTCTGGAATCATTCAGTCCATCTTCACTGAATATTCCTCTGGTGCCTCACTAACTTTTCCTTGTAATATCAGTGTCTCTCCTTGCTCACAACGAAGTTGCTACTTGCCGAAGGGCGGAGGGCCTATAAATGGACCAGCATGTCGGTCTGCAGTCCTGCACCAGAGCACGGAGCTTGTCTAGCTGAATTTTAGAGCTGTTCCTTTTCAGGTATGCTACTAGGTTTCATTCCTAAGTTGGCAGGATGCACCGTTGTCCGAGGTTTCTGCCTATGATTTCTCATACAGTTTACTCTTCTTATTTTCAGGGTCATCTTGGCGGAACATTTCAGCTTGTAGCCTTCAGCGATCTCTGGAAGAAGATGGGACGTAACGGTGTCAAGAAGAGCATCTGGGAGCTCCTCTGCGGCTGTTCCTCGCCTCGGACCAACAAATGATTAAGACCGAAATGCACGACGCAGCGAGTGTTTAAGTGTTGTTATGGTTCCTAATAGGTGAAATTCTTCCGAATAGGTCTCTATAAAGTTGCTTTATGTTAATTTTAAAAAGTGTATGCGATTACATATTACTAAGTTCTTTGGTTAAATTGGTTTGTAGTCTTTGGGTTGTGATGGGCTAGCTTCTTCTGCAGCAAGGAGCATGTAAAAGAGTGTCATGTGTAACCATATTTAGAAATAAATCTCTCGCATATTTGTTTCGTACACTCCTGTTATGCGTGTGAATCATGCTAGTCTCCTAGGAGTTTTTCGCATTGTGGGCACAAAATCAACCATCATTACCTCCAAATCAAGGCTCAAGCAAGGCTTTGGCCCCGGGCGGTGACAATTTCTTTTGACAAACATGGTGCCGAGAGAGCAGGCTTTTGTGTTTACTTCTACAAGACGGCGTACGTCCAGATGTTAAAGTGGATACACTGCCCTCTGTTTTTCTTTCTCAAGACTGTATTTTTTTTAAAACGAGGCAAAAGATTTGTCATTTTCATTGATTAAGAAGAAGAGAGTTGTCTGATTAATTAAAGAAAAACCGGGCGAAAACCTAGATTACAAACCCCACAAGAGGCACACGCGGACGACCTGGACACAAACAAGATCACGACGCGCACCCGCCGACATAGCCGGATCATCGACACCAGCCGAGAGCGTCATCGGCATCATCATCCCATCTGGTCAAACGACTTCGACTTCACCTCGGACAAGCACAAGCTTACCAACCATCGAGAGGATGCACCGAGCAACAAAGCAACGCCAAACAGTCGACCGAAGCGTCGAGGACATGGCAGCTCCGATTTTGTTGAAGAACTTCACATCAGAAAGTTGCAAGCCTCGCACCGGCCTAGTCCAGCACAACCTCCGAAGAGTACCATCCGCTGAAAACCGTCCTCATGGAGTCATCGTTGCCATAGAGGCCCCGCCGCCCGCAGCTCCAACTTCTCTGTCACAGCAAGAAACCAGCATAGGCACACCCATTGACGCATCAGACCATCGACATCAGAAGGACAAGCCACGACCCGGCTCCACTCGTCACCATTGTCGTCGCCGTACGAGTCGCAACGCCAACCACTAGCATCACCGGTTGGGCGCCTACCAACCGTGATGCCGTGCACGTCCAGCCCAAGGAAGCGCAGAAGGATCGCTGGTCTTCAAAGCAACGCCCTAAAGAGGGACACATCGCAGTATTTTTACCATTGTGTGTTTGCCGTTATGCATGCACACTGCGCGCGCACACACACACGCAAACAAGGCATGCGCTCGCATTGACTGACAATTACTTTATTACTTACTCCATTCGTTCTTAAAAGAGTGTACTTCCAATTTTGTTGGAAAGTCAAAAAAAATTATGACCGTATTTATGTAATAATAGACCAACATTTATGCTATCAAATTAGTAGCACTAGATTCATAATAAAATATATTTTTGTCATATACTTATTTGGTTTCACAAGCATTGACATATTTTTGCACAAACTCGATTAAACTTTGAGATAGTTTGACCCTCCAACAAAATTGAAAGTACACTCTTTCAAAGACGAAGGGAGTAGCAGCCAAGGCTTGATAATGGTGTGAAACCCAATGCAATATTAACCCAACCTACTCAATTTGTTTTTTAAAACAAACCACCCCAATGAACGACGCTGACAAGCGTAGGGCAGCTACTTATGGTTGTAGTCTGAGGCCTGGTAACAGAAAACCTTGTATACCTTTGTTTGAAAGTACAGAAAACAAGATAAAAAATCTATTTAGTGCTTATTAGTGCCCTAGGTGCCATTCTGGCCTAGCTCCGCCCCTAAGTGCCGATGTATCGTCCTTCATTGTAAATTCATGTGGGGTGGTGTCTCACTAACGTTTTGCTACTCCATTCGACCATATTAATAGTCGCTAATTTAGTACAAAGTTGTACTAAATCAGCGACAATTAATATGGATTAGAAGGAGTGGTATTATTTGATAATATATTCTATTCCAAAGCCATGTAGGTTTCCCAGTACTCATGGCCAGTTTTCTTGTGTAGTAGAGGAACCGGAGAGAGCTTGTACATTTTTTCCCGAGGAAGCTTGTGTAAATGTGGGGGTATCTTGTTCGCACCAAAGGCATTGAGCTTCTCTAGCTTAGTTCTAGAGCTTTAAATTTCAAATATCTTCTTTGTACCTGATGTATAGCAACAAGAATAAGCTTTGCATAATCTTAGTTTACAGGTTCGTTTTTGTTGCTTGATCAATGGTAAGTATTTTGGTACGTATTTCCTGATTAGTAATCCCGATCAAAGCTATATCAATCGACGATACTTAAATGACATTGCTACGTTATTTTTCAGATTCATTGTCTTGGAGTTGAGCATTTTAGCTTCTGAGCTCAACGGTCCCTAGAGAACTGTGGAGAAATACACAACTGTAACAATGTCAAGAAGAGCACCTAAAAGCTCCTCTGTGGTTGTTCTCGCCCCTGATAGACGAATAATTAAGATTTGGTTGTGTTTGTTGAAGTTCTTTCGCACATGTCAATCGCAACGAGTTGTTGAATTCATGTCTGATACGTCCATTTTGCATCATGTTTTTCTACTGTTATCTATAATGTTTTTATGCATAATAATGCTTTTTGGAGTAATTCTAATGCCTTTTCTCTCATAATATGCAAGGTTTACACGAAGAGGGGGAATGCCAGCAGCTGGAATTCTGGGCCTGAAAAAGCTACGTCAGAGTTACCTATTCTGCACATCTCCAAATGAGCTGAAAATTTATGGAGAATTATTTTGGAATATATAAAAAATACTGGAGAAAATAACTACCGGAGGAGGGCCACCTGGTGAGCACAAGACACCGGGGCGCGCCTGGGCCCCCAGGCGCGCCCTGGTGGGTTGTGCCCAGCACGGCCCATCTCCGGTGCCCATCTTCTGGTATAAAGGTCATTTTGACCGAGAAAACAAATCAAAAGGGCGACTTTCCGGACGAAGCGCCGCCGTATCGAGGCGGAACTTCGGCAGGAGTACTTTTGCCCTCCGGCGGAGCGATTCCGCCGGGGGAACTTCCCTCCCGGAGGGGAAAATCATCGCCATCGTCATCACCAACAACCCTCTCATCTTTGGGAGGGCAATCTCCATCAATATCTTCAACAACACCATCTCCTCTCAAACCCTAGTTCGTCTCTTGTGTTCAATCTTTGTACCGGAACCTCAGATTGGTACATGTGGGTGACTAGTAGTGTTGATTACATCTTGTAGTTGAGTACTATATGGTTTATTTAGTGGAAGATTATATGTTCAGATCCATTATGCTATTTAATACCCCTCCGATCTTGAACATGATTATCATTTGTGAGTAGTTACTTTTGTTCTTGAGGTCACGGGAGAAGTCATGTTGCAAGTAATCATGTGAACTCGATATGTGTTCGATATTTTGATGATATGTATGTTGTGATTCCCTTAGTGGTGTCATGTGAACATCGACTACATGGCACTTCACCATATTTGGGCCTAAGAGAATGCATTGTGGAGTAGTTATTAGATGATGGGTTGCTAGAGTGACAGAAGTTTAAACCCTAGTTTATGTGCTACTTCGTAAGGGACCGATTTGGATCCAAAAGTTTAATGCTATGGTTAGATTTTATCTTAATACTTTTCTCGTAGTTGCAAATGCTTGCGAGGGGGTTAATCATAAGTAGGAGGTTTGTTCAAGTAAGAACAACACCTAAGCGCCGGTCCACCCACATAGCGAATTATCAAAGTAGTGAACACGAATCAAACCAACATGATAAAAGTGACATGGTGAAATTCCCGTGTACCCTCAAGAACGCTTTGCTTATCATAAGAGACCGTTTTGGCCTATCCTTTGCCAGAAAAGGATTGGGCTACCTTGCTGCACTTTATTTACCATTACCATTACTTGCTCATTACAATTATCTTGCTATCAGACTACTTGTTACCGACTATTTAAGTGCTTGTAGAAAATACCTTGCTGAAAACCACTTGTCATTTTCTTCTGCTCCTCGTTGGGTTCGACACTCTTACTTATCGAAAAGACTACGATTGATCCCCTATACTTGTGGGTCATCAAGACTCTTTTCTGGCGCCGTTGCCGAAGAGTGAAGCGCTCTTGGTAAGGAAAAATTATTACTACGTGCTGAAATTTATTGTCACTTGTTACTATGGAGAACCATCCTTTGAGGGGTTTGTTCAGGGTATCTTCACCTCGACCGGAAGCACAATTAGATGCCCCTCAACCTACTGCACCTACTGAAAATATTGGTTATGAAATTCCTTTGGGTATGATAGAACAACTGCTAGCTAATCCTTATGCAGGAGATGGAACTGAACATCCTGATATGCACTTGATATATGTGGATGAAATTTATGGATTATTTAAGCTTGCAGGTTTATCCGGAGATGAAGCTAAGAAGAAGGTATTCCCTTTATCTTTGAAGGGAAAAGCATTGACATGGTATAGGCTATGTGATGATATTGGATCTTGGAACTGGAATCGATTGAAATTGGAATTTCACCAAAAAATTTATCCTATGCATCTAGTTCATCGTGATCGGAATTATATATATATTTTTGGCCTCGTGAAGGAGAAAATATCGCTCTAGATTGGGGGAGGCTAAAGTCAATGTTATATTCATGCCCCAATCATGAGCTCTCTAGAGAAATTATCATTCAGAATTTTTATGCTTGGCTTTCTCATGATGATCGATCCATGCTCGATATTTCTTGTACTGATTATTTTATTAAGAAGACTATTGAATTCAGGTGGGATCTTTTAGAAAGAATTAAACGCAACTCTGAAGATTGGGAACTCGGCGAAGGTAAAGAGTCAGGTATTAATCTTGAATTTGATTGTGTTAAATCTTTTATGAATACCGATGGCACTAAATATGGACTTGACTCTGAGATAGTAGCCTCTTTTTGTGAATCTTTGGCTACTCATGTTGATCTTCCTAAGGAGAAGTGGTTTAAATGTCATCCCCCTATTAAAGAAGAGATTAAAGAACCGTTCATAGTTAAAGATGAAACTATTATTTACAATGTTGATCCAGTGGTGCCTACTGCTTATATTAAAAAAAATCACCTTTCCCTGTTAGGATAAAGGAACATGCTAAGGTTTCAACTGTGGTTCGCAAAAATAATATTAGAGCACCTAAACCTGCTGAACAAATTAAAGTAGAACCTAGTGTTGCTATGGTTAAAGATCTCCTAGTAGAAAATATTGATGGGCATGTTATTTACTTCTGCGATGATGCTGCTAGAATTGACAAATCCGATGAAAAAGATAAACATAGACCTGTTGTTGGCATGCCTGTTGTCTCAGTTAAAATAGGAGATCATTGTTATCATGGTTTATGTGATTTAGGTGCTAGTATGAGTGCTATTCCTTTTACCTTATATCAAGAAATTATGAATGACATAGCACCCGCTGAAACAGAAGACATAGATGTTACTATTAAACTTGCTAATAGAGACACCATCATACCACTTGGGATTGTTAGAGATGTTGAAGTCTTGTGTGGAAAAATAAAATACCCTACTAATTTTCTAGTTCTTGGTTTCCCA
The DNA here is from genome assembly GCA_011799875.1 of Thinopyrum elongatum. Lineage (NCBI taxonomy): Eukaryota > Viridiplantae > Streptophyta > Magnoliopsida > Poales > Poaceae > Thinopyrum > Thinopyrum elongatum. The sequence continues at coordinate 477,445,836 of CM022302.1, forward strand.
CAAGACGATTTTTGTCCCATTATCTTTGGTAGACCTTTCTTGAACACCATGAATGCCAAAATAGATTGTGAAAAACAAACTGTCGGTGTTAGCTTTGGTAATGAGTCTCATGAGTTTAACTTCTCCAAGTTTAGTAGACAACCACATAAGAAAGAATTACCTAGTAAGGATGAAATAATTGGTCTTGCTTCTATTGCCATGCCCCTACTGACCCATTAGAACAATATTTGCTAGACCATGAAAATGATATGCATATGCATGAAAGAAATGAAATAGATAAAAATTTCTTTGAACAACGACCTCTGCTCAAACATAATTTGCCTATTGAAACTCTAGGAGGTCCTCCTCCACCTAAAGGTGATCATGTGTTTGAATTGAAACCATTGCCTGACATTTTGAAATATACTTATCTTGATGAGAATGTTATTATTAGTGCTAACCTTTCAGAACATGAAGAAGAAAGATTATTGAAAATTCTGAAGAAGCACCGTGCTACCATTGGATATACTCTTGATGATCTTAAGGGCATTAGTCCCAATCTCTGTCAGCACAAGATTAATATGGAACCTGATGCTAAACCCGTTATTGATCATCAACGACGTTTGAGTCCTAAGATGAAAGAAGTGGTAAGAACTGACATATTAAAGCTTCTGGAAGCAGGTATAATCTATCCCATAGCTGATAGTAGATGGGTAAGTCCCGTTCATTGTGTCCCTAAGAAGGGAGATATTACTGTTGTTCCTAATGATAAAAATGAACTTATTCCACAAAGAATTGTTACTGGCTATAGAATGGTAATTGATTTTAGAAAATTAAATAAAGCAACTAGAAAAGATCATTACCCTTTGTCTTTTATTGATCAAATGTTGGAAAGATTATCTAAGCACACACACTTTTGTTTTTTGGATGGATATTCTGGTTTTTCTCAAATACCTGTTTCTCAACCTGATCAAGAGAAAACCACCTTTACTTGCCCTTTTGGAACTTAGAGCAAGTCCAACAGCGCCCCGAAACCACCCCCCATCGTCATTATAGGGGAGAAAAGCAAAAAAACAGCCTCCAGCAGTTCCACGAGCGTCTCCCCTTTTTTCTGCCTCCCCGAAAACGACCCCTCTCTCCCCTCTATCTAGGGGAACGGCAACCTCCCCGATCCCCTCCCCTACTCGCTGGACGAGGCAATGGCTGTGTCCGGAAAGCTCCCTCCCGCCGCCACCACGCCGCCGCCATCACTGCATCAGGTTCGTTCTTTCCATGTTTTTCTCTTGGATCCGAGCAGAATAGAGAGGTGAGGGAGAGAGGGCACCGCCAGGCAATGGATACTGGGGGCGCGGCCGATTTGGCTTCAGATGAGGAGGCGCTAGGCTGTTGTGGCTGGGGGGAGGGGGGCGGCTGCCGTGGCTCGGGTGGGGGAGGCACGCACCCGCCGTGGCTGAAGACCAGAGGTGGGAGCGGTGCGGCCGCCGCCGTGGCTGAAGACCAGGCGGGGGGAGGGGCGCGGCCGCCGCTGGGCAGTGGGTTCGGCGAGGAGGGAGGTGCTGGAAGGGAGGAGCTGGGCGCTGCTGCCATAGAGATGGCATGCATCCATGGTGTGGCTTGCTGGAGCTGCTGCTACTGCCCGCTTCTGCTAGAGAGAACAGAGAGAAAGAGAGCAGAGATATGAGAGATTGAGAGATGCTCTGATTGCTGCACATTAATATAGATGTATGGTGGTTCTTTCATGGTGTATGATGTTGTATGATGTGTTGTACCACTGATTGCTGCACATTTAGATATAGATCAGAGAGATAGCTTGCTACTGATTGCTGCTGCTATTGCTAGTAATTTGCCATTGACTGCTGCTGCTATTTCATTTCATTTGTATTTGCTACTGATTTCTACTGATTGCTGCAAGTTATTTGCTACTGGGAGATAACATTTACATAGCTATTTGCGACTGATTGCTGCTAGTTATTTGCTACTGGTTGCTGCACATCTATATGATGTATGGTTCATTCGTTTTTGTTTCAGATTTTGGTAATAGACGATCAGAGTTATTTTGATCTTTTGCAAAGTGATGTCAGATTGAATGATTTGCACTGGACCGAAGAAGAACAAATGGATCTCGAAAAGCATGAAGAAGAACAAACTGATCTCGAAGGGCCTGCAGAACCTACCCCTCCTATGACAGCAAGGTCTTTGAAAGCAAAGGGGAAGAAATCAAGCGCTTCGAAGAGGCAAAAGAATTTCAGCAAGGCTGAAGACTTAACTTTGGTGGATGCATACCTTGAGATAACTCAAGATCCAATCATAGGAGTCGACCAATCTCGTGATTGTTATTGGAAAAGAATCGATGCTTATTTCCATGCCAATAAATCTGAAGACCATGGTCACACACAAGGTTCTCTTCAACATCATTGGGCTATTATTCAAGAACAAGTGAATAGATTTTGTGCATGTTATAGTCAGGTCCTTAATAGGAACCAAAGTGGGATGACACGTGATAATAAGGTAACAAATATGCTTTGCATGGTTCTGTTTTGTTCATATCTTTGTTGTACTGATGCATATGTATTAATGTAGCTATGTCAAGCACTTGTTCTCTATGCCAATGGAGACAAGTCAAATAAATCATTTGGATTGATGCATTGCTTTAATAAGTTGGAAGACACCGAGAAGTGGAAATCTCGGCCTCAGAAAAAACAGAAGACATCCTCCTTGGATACTCCTAATTCATCATCTGCTAGTGTGTTTGAGGATGAAGCTACATCTCCCTCTAAAGTTGTTCCCAAGAAAAGGCCACCTGGAATCAAGAGGGCTAAAGATGCAGTATGGCGGGCTCAAAGTTCTTCCAGTACAGGTAATAGTAGTGCCATGGAATCATTTGGGGGTATCTTGGAGACAAGGGAGTCAATAAGACAAGAGTGATTTGAGCTCATGATTGCAATGGACAAATAGAGAGAAGAAGATAGGTTGGTAGAAGAAAGAAAGAAACTTGCAATACAAGAAAAAAATATGGAATTAGAAGAAGAAAAGATATGAATCATGAGAATGGCGGAAGAACGCATGATGGGGGCTGAAGAAAGCAAAATAATGAGCATGGACCTTAGTGGCATGGATGAGCAAGAACAAGAAATCTACAAATTAAGGAAGAGCCAGATCATCAACCGACATCGTAGCTCGTCGGCTTGAGCTATGTGTTGTAATCTGTTGTATTTATTGTCTTTGACCATTTGGATGATGAACTGTGTGTTGTAACCTGTACTACTTATTATCTTCGAACCATTTGGATGAAATGTGTCTTGTAACCTGTACTACTTATTATCTTTGAATCATTTGGATGTACTATGTGTCCTGTAATCTGTACTACTTATTATCTTTGAACCATTTGGATGAACTATGTGTAGTAATCTGTACTATGTCTCTGAAACATTTGGCTGACTATGTTAACTAGATAATTGCTTCCATTATTTAGAAAATGATACAAATACTGCTTACACTCCCATTATAATTTAAAAACAGTACACACTTGCATAATCTAAAATGATGACATAGACTACATTATTAGTAGCACCTAATAATTATGAAAGCTACATCAGTCCACGGATCTGCCACGGGTGCTCAACTAGATCAACTTGACGCTGACAGTGAACTTGTTTGTCTCGAATATCACTCTGAGCTTGAAGAAACTGAGTCAACGTAGCCGCCTCTTGGTGAGAAGGTGTCACTAGTTCTCCCATGTTATCGTAGCGGTAGTCTACACGACTTCCATGCTCATCTTCTATTATCATGTTATGCAGGATGATACAAGTTGTCATCACTTTTCCGAGTGTGTCCAGATCCCAATACCTTGCTGGCCCACGTACAATAGCAAAACGAGCTTGCAGAACACCAAAGGCTCGTTCGACATCCTTCTGACATGCTTCTTGAAACCGGGAGATTTGTTTTTTCTTTTCACCTTTTGGATTTGGAATTGTCTTCACAAATGTTGCCCATTGCGGATATATGCCATCTGCGAGGTAATACCCCGTGTTGTAGTTGTGACCATTGATGGTATAGTTCACTTCTGGAGCATGCCCTTCAACTAGATTTGCAAACACGGGTGAACGGTGAAGAACATTTATATCATTATGAGATCTTGGTAAACCAAAGAAAGAATGCCAAATCCAAAGGTCTTGTGAAGCCACGGCTTCAAGAATAACTGTGGGTACGCATTTATGGCCAACAAAAAAACCTTTGTGTGCAGTAGGGCAATTTTTCCACTTCCAATGCATGCAGTCGATGCTTCCGAGCATACCCGGAAACCCCCTTTGCTCTCCAATTGCAAGTAATCTAGCGGTATCTTCAGCATTTGGAGATCTCAGGTACTGACCCCCAAAGACCTCGATCACAGCACACACAAATGTTCTAAGATTTTCTAAAGCGGTGGACTTGGCTAGCCGACAATACTCATCAGTAAGATCAACTGCTATCCCATAAGCTAGGATTTGAAATACCGAGGTCAACTTTTGATAAGGATGTAAACCAGGAACACCATCACTATTTCTTCTTAGGAAAAAATAGCTATCATGTGCCTCTATAGCACTTGCTATGCGCAGAAAAAGAGGACGATGCATCCTATACCTGTGAAGAAAAACTTAAATGAGACATGAAGAGCGACTACTATGATGAAAACAAAACAGATGCATCAGTTTCATACCTATTGCGAAACATCCTTGCCTTGAAGGTACTGTTCTCTGCAAAATAGTCCTTGTGGAGGTTCTAAAAGCGTTCCGCAAAATCGCGCTGAAGAGATTGACTTCCCGGTTGTGAACCTCCATGTCGTGGAGCATCCAACCGGGCTTGTTCTTCCTCTGCTACGATTGCAGCCATCATGAGTTCCTCATCTTCGGAGGAGGAATCTTTCCAAAATTGCCGGGCCAAGCTTCGGCGACGACTCATTTTGTTGTGGAGAGATGGCAGAGAGATGGTGAAAGAGAAGTACAAGAGGAGGCAGGATCAGGATTGTGAGAGATATGAGGGGTGATCGTGTATTTATAGGGTTGAAAACTAGCCGTTGGAAAACTAGCCGTTGGCAGTTATGAAATATTATTAAAATATAGAATAAGGGAGATGTTTAGGGGAACTGCTGGAGTTGAGCAATTTTTAAGGGAGAATCTTTTTAGGGGAGTCCCCTGTTTTCAGATATAGGGGAGAAATTACAGGGGAACTGCTGGACTTGCCCTTATGCTTATAGATGTATGCCTTTTGGTTTATGCAATGCACCTGCTACCTTTCAAAGATGTATGACTACTATATTCTTTGATTTTTGTGAGAAGATTGTTGAGATTTTCATGGATGATTTTTCTGTTTATGAAACTTCTTTTGATGATTGCTTGAGCAACCTTGATCGAGTTTTGCAGAGATGTGAGCAAACTAACCTTGTCTTGAATTGGGAGAAGTGTCCCTTTATGGTTAATGAAGGTATTGTCTTGGGGCATAAAATTTCTGAACGAGGTATTGAGGTGGATAAAGCTAAAGTTGATGCAATTGAGAAAATGCCATGCCCTTAAGATATTAAAGGTATTCATAGTTTCCTTGGTCATGCTGGTTTCTATAGGATGTTTATTGAAGACTTCTCTAAAATTTCTAGGCCTCTTACAAATCTTTTACAAAAGGATGTTCCATTTGTTTTTGATGATGATTGTGTAGAAGCCTTTGAAATACTTAAGAAAGCCTTAACTTCTGCACCTATTGTTCAACCACCTGATTGTAACTTGCCTTTTGAAATTATGTGTGATGCTAGTGATTATGCTGTTGGTGCTATTCTAGGACAAAGAGTTGATAAGAAATTAAATGTTATCCATTATGCTAGCAAAACTCTAGATAGTGCCCAAAGAAATTATGCTACTACTGAAAAAGAAGTTTTAGCAGTTGTGTTCAAGGTAATCAGAATCCCGATTCGACTCCTAGAATCCTACGACTTCACGATCCTACGAAAGCATGTCGATCCAAATCCCACTATGAATCCAGATCAAGTAGAATCCATGTTGAGTTGCGATCTAAATCATATAATCCTGTACAAAACTGTAGAATCCCGGCTATGCTATGGAGTATGTCCGATTCTACTAATTTATCTAAGCCATTTGTGTAGTTGTAGTAGAATAATATGCCATCATAAAAACTCTTTTTGACATGCCTCATGGCCCTTTATTCCCCTCCCAAGCCCAAACTGTTAGCCGCAGACACCTTTGATCTAGCTAAGAGAAACCCTAGATCAAACTGATGATCAGGCTTGTCGACGATGGAATTGGCGTGAGAAGGAGGATGCATCAAGATTGATCAGAGAAGGAGATCAAGACCCTTCAAGGTTTAGCACTGCAGGTTAGCTTTACAAGTGATAGGCTATTCACATACTCTAAAAAATCCTCCTATGTAAATCTTGTACATTGAAGATTTAAATGTTATATATATTTCCCTCCCATATATGTTCCATGCATACAAGCTAGCATTGATGTGTACAATTTTTGCTCTATATTTAGTATTAAACTCTATAGAACCCATATAAATTTCTGGCGTGGATACAAAATATCTTATATGATTAAATCTAGTAGAATCCTCGATTCCACGACTCGATTCTGCCTAAGGAAAATCAACCCGACTCTGACTACCTTAGTTGTGTTTGCTTGTGAAAAATTCAGATCTTATATTGTTGATTCCAAAGTAATTGTTCACATTGATCATGCTGCTTTTAAATATCTTATGAAAAAGAAAGATGCTAAACCTAGACTTATTAGGTGGGTTCTTTTGCTACAAGAATTTGATTTACATATTAATGATAGAAAAGGAGCTGAGAACCCCGTAGCTGATAACTTGTCTAGGTTACAGAATATTCTTGATGACCCACTACCTATTGATGATAGCTTTCCTGATGAACAACTAGCTGCAATAAATGTTTCTCATAATACTCCTTGGTATGTTGACTATGCTAATTATATTGTTGCTAAATACATACCACCTAGTTTCACTTACCAACAAAAGAAAAAAATCTTCTATGATTTAAGACACTACTTTTGGGATGACCCACATCTTTATAAAGAAGGAGTAGATACTATTATTATACGTTGTGTACCTGAGCATGAACAGGAACAAATCCTACGGAAATGTCACTCCGAAGCTTATGGAGGGCATCATGCGGAAGATAGAACTGCTCATAAGGTATTGCAATCTGATTTTTATTGGCCTACTATCTTCAAGGATGCCCATAAGTTTGTTTTATCTTGTGATGAATGTCAAAGAATTGGTAATATTGGTAAGCGTCAAGAAATGCCTATGAATTATTCACTTGATGTTGAACCATTTGATGTTTGGGGTTTTGATTATATGGGACCTTTTCCTTCCTCCAATGGGTATACACATATTTTGGTTGCTGTTGATTATGTTACTAAGTGGGTAGAAGCTATTCCAAGTAGTAGTGCTGATCATAACACTTCCATTAAAATGCTTAAAGAAGTCATTTTCCCAAGGTTTGGAGTCTCTAGATATTTAATGACTGATGGTGGTTCACACTTTATTCATGGTGCTTTCCGTAAAATGCTTGCTAAATATGATGTTAACCATATAATTGCATCACCCTATCATCCTCAATCTAGTGGTCAAGTTGAACTTAGCAATAGAGAAATAAAACTAATATTATAAAAAACTGTTAATAGGTCCCAAAATAATTGGTCTAAGAAATTAGATGATGCACTTTGGTCCTACAGAACAGCATACAAAAATCCTATGGGTATGTCTCCTTATAAAATGGTTTATGGAAAAGCTTGTCATTTGCCTCTAGAGTTAGAACATAAAGCTTATTGGGCAATTAAAGAACTCAACTATGATTTCAAACTTGCCGGTGAAAAGAGGTTATTTGATATTAGCTCATTAGATGAATGGAGAAACCAAGCTTATGAAAATGCCAAATTATTTAAAGAAAAAGTTAAAAGATGGCATGACAAAAGAATCCAAAAGCGAGAATTCAAAATTGGAGAATATGTTCTTTTGTACAACTCTCGTTTCAGATTCTTTGCGGGAAAACTTCTCTCTAAATGGGAAGGACCATATATTATCGAGGAGGTTTATCGCTCTGGAGCTATCAAGATTAATAATGCCGAAGGTACTAACCCGAAGGTGGTCAATGGGCAAAGAATTAAACACTATATCTCAGGTACACCTATTAATGTTGAAAGCAATATTATTCAAACCATGACACCGGAGGAACACATAAAAGAAACCTTCCGGAACACTCCAGAATCCTGAAAAAGAGGAGGTACGTGATACGGTAAGTAAACGGACTCTGAAAAATCCGCAAAAATATTTTTTGTCAGTTTTGGAATATTTTAAAAATTAGGAAAATAAGGAAAAATTAGGAAGGCAACCGAGGAGGGCACAAGACACCAGGGCGCGCCTGGCTTGCCTGGCGCGCCCAGGTGGGTTATGCCCACCTCGGGAACCTTCCCGACTCCGTTTTCCTCTCGTTTGCTTGTTTCCCAAGATAAAAAATCTTTATATACCCCCCGAACGTATTGACCACCATATCACGGAGAAATCTTCTGTTCTTCTTTCTTGCTGTTTTCTGTTAGATCTGCCAAGCCAGGCATCATGTCTTCTCCCTCCTCTGACAAAGTAGAAGGGGATGCTTGGTTGATGAAGATAGAACTAAAGAGAGAGGAACTAGAGGAAACCATTGATAACCCACAAGTATAGGGGATTGTTTGTAGCCTTTTTTGATAAATAAGAGTGTCGAACCCAACGAGGAGCTAAAGGCAGAACAAATATTCCCTCAAGTTCTATCGACCACCGATACAACTCTACGCACACTTGACATTTGCTTTACCTAGAACAAGTATAAAACTATTTGGTAGGAATAAAACTACGAGTACTTTGCAAGATTAAAACTACGAATAAAATGCAAGACAGTAAAAGTAGATAGCTTTTGTCAACAAGAAAGTCATTTGTCCCTAGGTGATCGATAACTAAACCGGTAATCACTATTGTAATTTTATATGAGGGAGAGCCATGAGCTAACATACTTTCTCTACTTGGATCATATGCACTTATGATTGGAACTCTAGCAAGCATCCGCAACTACTAAAGATCATTAAGGTCGTAAAACCCAACCATAGCAATAAGTATCAAGTCCTCTTTATCCAATACGCAATGACCCCCAAACTCGGGTCTGTGTATTCTGTCACTCACGCCACCCACCATAAGCGAACCATTAAAGTATTGCAACACCCTACAGCGGGGATCCCTTTGTTTGCACGACATGGAGGGCACTGTAGGACAGCACCAAAATAAAATATACAACTCAAACCAATCATGATCATCTATCAACCCATAGGACAAAACGGATCTACTCAAACATCATAGGATAACCACATATCAACCCATATCTTTTTTTTCTCTTTTTTCTTTTTTTTTCTCTCATTGTCCGGAGTCTCATCTCAACTTGTGGGGGAATCATAGTCTCCATCATCCTTTCCTCACTAGGGCAATGCTCTAATAATGAATAATGATGGTCATCACACTTCTATTTACTTACAACTCAAAAAGAAATAAAAATTACAACTCAATACCTAGAACAAAATATGACTCTATATGAATGCCTCTGGCAGTGTACTAGGATGTGCAATGATCTAGCTTAACAACGATATCAAAAAATGGACAAGCCATGGAAATATCATGCTAGCTATCTTACAATCATGCAAAGCAATATGACAATGAATGCTCAAGTCATCAAAACGGAAGCGGTGGAAGTTGCATGGCAATATATCTCGGAATGGCTATGGAAAGGCCATAATAGGTAGTTTTGGTGGCTGTTTTGAGGAAGATATAATAAGGCTTATGTGTGATAGAGCGTATCATATCACGGGGTTTGGATGCACCGGCGAAGTTTGCACCGACTCTCGAGGTGACAAAGGGCAATGCACGGTACCGAAGAGGCTAGCAAATTGCGGAAAGGTAAGAGTGCGTATAATCCATGGACTCACATTAGCCATAAAGAACTCATATACTTATTGCAAAAGTTTATTAGCCCTCAAAGCAAAGTAGTACTATGCATGCCCTAGGGGGATAGATTGGTAAGAAAAGACCATCGCTCGTCCCCGACCGCCATTCATAAGGAAGACAATCAATAATAAATCATGCTCCAACTTCATAGCATAACGAGAGACTATACGTGCATGCTTTGGGAATCACAAACCTTAACACCAATATTCCTACTAACCACAACCGTTTACTAGTACCTCCCACATATTATCATCTCTATATCACAAAACTATTGCAAGGAATTAAACATATCATATTGAGTGATCCATAAGTTTTATGTAGGATTTTATGACTAACCATGCAAATGACCAATTCTCGTTGACTCTCTAAATACATATAAGTGAAGCAAGAGAGTTTAATTCTTTCTACAAAAGAACATCCTCTAATAAATATAAGTGAAGCAAGAGAGCATTCTACAAATAACGGTTTTCCATGTGAAGAGAAACAGGCAATCCAAACTTCAAATAAAATAAGTGAAGCACATGAAGCATTCTATAAAGCCATACTCAAAAGATATAAGTGAAGTGCAATGAGCATTCTATAAATCAACCATGGACTATCTCATACCAGCATGGTGCACAAAATAAAAATTAAAACTAAACACAAAAGACGTTCCAAGATTTACACATATCACATGAACGAAACGAAGGCGAAAACATACCGATACTTGTTGAAGAAAGATGGGATGCCTTCCGGGGCATCCCCAAGCTTAGATGCTTGAGTCTCCTTGGATATTTACTTGGGGTGTCTTGGGCATCCCCAAGCTTGAACTCTTGCCTCTCCTCCTTCTCCTCATATCGAGACCTCCTCGATCTTTGATCACTTCATCCACACAAAACTCAACAGAAAGCTCGGTAAGATCCGTTAGTATAATAAAGCAAATTACTACTTTAAGTACTATTGCAAACCCATTCATATTTTGTTTTTGCATTGTAGCTATTGTATTATAACTTTTCTATGTCTTATACCACCGATAAAAATCGATAGTTTCATCAAAACAAGCAAAACAATGCATAAAAACAGAATATGTCTTAAACAGGACAGTATGTAGTAATCTGAACTTTAACCATACTTCTGGTACTCCAAAAATTTCTGACAGATTAGGACAAAATAAAAAAAAATTGTATAACAATATTGTGCAAAAAGTTTCAGAAACTTTTGATGTCCCAGTAAAAAATGTAAAATCACGCACTACAGCCAAAGTTTCTGGTTTTGCAACACATATACCAACAAGCAATCTAATCATCCTAAAGGCAACTTGCCACATTATTTTTATAATACTATGAATTTGTACAAGGGGATAATTATTTTTGTTGAAAAGTTTCTGTAATTCAAGATTCACAAAGTTTCCATGGGCATGAACAAAGTTCAAGGCATGCTCCCGCTTCCTCGGTGCTCGTCCTTCTCACTTTCACTTTTCCTTTTGTGAAGTTTTAGGTTCCCCTATATATTTTTTGTTTTTGTTTTAAAACTTTATAAAAGCACTCAATAGAATGAAATGACTCTCTAAAACTTCTGGGTTGTCTCCCTGGCAGCGCTTTCTTTAAAGCCATTAAGCTAGGCATAAAGTGCTCAAGTGATGGATCCACCCGGATCCCAAGGTATATCAAAGCCAATTTTAATTAACAATGATTTGGCATTCAGTAGTGAGCACAAAGCAACATATATCATGCAATGACAAAGTCTAACTCTTTTCCTATGCATCGGCATGTCATACAAGAACAATTCATGCACATCAAGTAAAGGCCAATACATAGCATAAGTAGTTTCTTGCAATTTTATCGTGTTGGAAACATAGAGAGGTGGAGATGTAGTTCCTCTCTCATAAGAATTGCAAGTAGGAGCAGAAAGCACATGCATATTATATTCATCAAAATCATCATGTGCAACGGTAAAAGGCAACCCATCAATTTAATCCCTAATAAGTGCAAACTTCTCCGATATAGTGTAGTTTGGAGAATTCAAAAGGATAATAGGACTATCATGTGTGGCTGCAATAGAAACAATTTCATTCTTAACATAAGGAACTATAGCAAATTCATCTCCATAAGCATAATTCATATTGGCATCTTGGCCACAAGCATAGCAAGCATCAAGTTCATCAAAAAGGGATATTTCAAATGAATCAACGTGATCATAGCAATTATCATAGCATTCATCCTTCGGTAAGAACAAAGGGACATTAAACAATGTATGAGTTGAAGAGTTACTCTCCTTAGAAGGTGGGCACGGGTGATCAATCTGCTCTTCCTCCTTTTGTTCTTCGCTCTCCTCCTCATCTTTTTCATCCAATGAGCTCACAGTTTCATCAATTTCTTCTTCCATAGTTTCCTGCAAAATATTAGTCTCTTCTTGGACAGCCAAGACTTTCTCTATAAATGCATCAATATCGACATTGTATTTATAATTTTCATAGCAATATTTAAGTATAGCAAAATTTTCAGGTCTATAAACAGAATCATCATAATCTTCATACTTTTCAAATAGAGATTCAATTTCATAAGCACCCTTAAAAGCAACAAATTCTTCTATTCGGTCCACATCATAATAATCATATCTACCATTAGCATAAGAAGCCAAGGTTTCATTATCATTAAATTCACATGAAAAGTGAAGGTGTCGAGCCTTCATCCTAGAGCAACAAGTATAATCATATCTCGAGCATAAATTCCAAGCATACCATTGCAACATTTCAATTTGATCCCATAAAAGTTTTCCGTTTTGACTCAAGTGATAATTCCTAAAGTATTCACGTTGATCCAACGTTACTCCCATTATAGTGTTGAATGGGGTTTTCTCAGGATTATCAAAGTAGTTTTTAATATTTTTCACATAACGAGTATCGAGGGTTTTAGGAGGTTCCCCATCTCCATGAGTAGCAAGTACCACTAATTTTTTTGGTGTTTCGTGTTCCATATCCATAACTAAAGATAGAGAACAACTTAGAACAGAAAATAAAAATTACTTAGTGATGAAGCAAACAAGCACACACGAGAATATTCACCCCACGCTATTGCTCCCCGGCAACGGCGCTAGAAAAAGGTCTTGATAACCCACAAGTATAGGGGATCGTTTGTAGCCTTTTTTGATAAATAAGAGTGTCGAACCCAACGAGGAGCTAAAGGCAGAACAAATATTCCCTCAAGTTCTATCGACCACCGATACAACTCTATGCACACTTGACGTTTGCTTTACCTAGAACAAGTATAAAACTATTTGGTAGGAATAAAACTATGAGTGCTTTGCGAGATTAAAACTACGAATAAAATGCAAGACAGTAAAAGTAGATAGCTTTTGTCAAAAAGAAAGTCATTTGTCCCTAGGTGATCGATAACTAAACCGGTAATCATTGTTGCAATTCTATATGAGGGAGAGGCATGAGCTAACATACTTTATCTACTTGGATCGTATGCACTTATGATTGGAACTCTAGAAAGCATCCGCAACTACTAAAGATCATTAAGGTCATAAAACCCAACCATAGCATTAAGTATCAAGTCCTCTTTATCCCATACGCAATGACCCCCAAACTCGGGTATGTGTATTCTGTCACTCACGCCACCCACCACAAGCGAACCATTAACATATTGCAACACCCTACAATGGGGATCCCTCCATTTGCGCGACACGGAGGGCACCGTAGGACAGCACCAAAATAAAATATACAACTCAAACCAATCATGATCATCTACCAACCCATAGGACAAAATGGATCTACTCAAACATCATATGATAACCACATATCATTGGGAATAATATATAGTGTTGAGCACCATGTTTAAGTAGAGATTACAGCGGGGAAGAGATGTGTTACACTGCTGCATAGAGGGGGAGAAAGTTGGTGTTGTTGACGGTAGCAAGATTGTTGATCTAGTCGCCGTCACGATCCTTGCCCCGGCGCCACCGAGAGAGAGAGGGAGAGAGCCCCCCTCCTTCTTATTCTTCCTTGGCCTCCCCCCTAAATGGGAGGAGAGTTCCCCCTGTGGTCCATGGCCTCCATGGTGGCGGAGGGGCAGGAGCCCCTCCTAGATTGGATCTATCCCTCTGTTCTCTTCTGTTTTGTGTTCATGTTTTCTGGCCGAAAACCGTTTCTTATATTCCCGGAGATCCGTAACTCTGATTGCGCTGAGATTTTAACACGATTTTTTTGTATGTAAGATTCCTTGCGCCCGAAGTAGAGCTCCAACCGACGTACGAGGTGAGCACAACCCACCACCACGCGCCTGGCCCCTGGGGCGCGCCCTGGTGTATGTTGGGGGCTGTGGGCCCCTGTTTTCATTGATTCCAAGTCCTAAAAATCACATATATTCCAAAATAAATCTCCATAAATTTTTATCGCGTTTGGACTTCGTTTGATATGGATATTCTGCGAAACAAAAAACATGCAACAAACAGGAACTGGCACTGGCCACTGGATCAATAGGTTAGTCCAATAAATCATATAAAATGTTGCCAAAAGTATGTGAAAGTTGTATAATATTGGAATGAAACAATCAAAAATTATAGATATGACGGAGACGTATCAACCATCAAAGGTGACAAGGTCAAGGAAGTCACGGGAGATCAAGTTCCGGCAGTAGGGCAGGCCGTTCCAGCAGCAGAAGAAGAAGACATCCTTCAACCTTACTATGATCATCTTACCCCTACTGAAATTGAAGCTTTTAGGGTCATTGAAACGGTTCGTGTGCAAAATAAATATCTCACTCGTGAAAATATTCTATTACAAGAGCATGTCATCGCTCTCTGAAGCATCATTCGTAGATTGGAGTACCTCCTGAGCCTGAAGTGTGACGCTACCTCATCACCACCACCATTGTCATCTTTCCCAACAAAGGAGACTTGAGTTCATGGTATGGGCACTCCCCTTGGCTTGTGCCAAGCTTGGGGGAGGTGCCCCGGTATTGTATCACCACCACTATCTTTGCCTTTATCTATTTTAGTTCAATCTTTAGTTATACTATGATTTAGTTGAATCTATTTTCGGGTGCTGGCTTAGTGATCTATCTATCTATGTAATCGTGTGTGAGATATATAATAAAGTGTAGTTTGAGTTTTGTTTCTTTACTCTTTTGCTTCAATAAAAAGAAAGGAAAATAAATGAAAAGATTATATGCTAATCTTATGGTAAGTAATGACATCACATAAGGAAAAGTATAAATGGTAAAAATTATTGGAGATTGACAAACATAGCATTGGTCAATGATACAATTCATGAAAGAATTAATAAGGGAAGAGAAGATTCACATGCAAATACACTATCTTGGACATCTTTTATGATTGTGAGCCCCCATTAAATATTATATGTCAAAATTATTGACGTTGGACAAGGAAGACAATGTAATGATTTATGTTTGTTCATATTCACATAGAAGTTATATTGTCATAGATCCTTCAACATGTGGTGCTTGCTCAATATCTTTGCTAGCCAAAAACTCCGCACTAAGTAGAGATACTATTTGTGCATCCAAAAAACCCTTAAACCCAAAATCTTATTTTGAGAGTCCACCATACCTACCTATGGATTGAATAAGATCCTTCAAGTAAGTTGTCATCGGTGCAATAAGGCAATAAAAATCTCTTCTAAATGTGTTGGATTACTTAGTGTAAGAGAAAATTGAGCGTTGTACAAACTTGTGATGGCAAAGTAATAAAAGCGACGGACTGCATACTAAAGGTTGCTATCATAAGGGGCAATATAACGTGACGTTCTTTTGCATTAAGGGATTTGGCATACAAACAAAAGGCGCATGGCAACCTCTGCTTCCCTCTGCGAAGGGCTTCTCTTTTACTTTTATGTATTTACTTTTATGCAAGAGTCAAATTATTCTCCCCTATTCCTTTTATTTTTCTCTTTTTTGCAAGCTTCATGTGGTGAGGAAAGATCTTGGCACAAATATCCAGTTGGATATGAGTGAGCATGAGTTATTATTGTTGACATCATCCCTGAGGTGAATACGTTGGGAGGCGAAACTATAAGCCCCTATCTTTCTATGTGCCCGGTTGAAACTTTTTGTTCATGGGTGTAACACCCATGTACTGATGAGCTACAGTAACCCCTGGGGTTAAGCTAATTATTTTTGCAAGACAGTGCATGATCATCTTTACTTCTATCTCATTTCAAATTATGGTCAAATTCAAATTTAAATATTAAGTGAAATCCAAAAGTTCACAAACCTGAAAACTAAAATGTTGGTCATGTGACAAGTATTCACTTCTTAATATTGGTGGTGAACCAACATTTTTGCAAAGTGTTTAAATGCCCTAAAGTAATTAAAACAGTGGTCTAAACAATAATTTAAATGCTATTTAAAATATAAAAATGCTAAACTATTTTATTTAAACGCTAAACTAATTGTGTGAGTGGCCTATATCTATTATACTAATTTAGGAACAGGTTTTATATTTTATAAGTCTGTTTTTATTTTAAAAAGAATTGAAAGCAGAAAACCTTAAAAAAAAGGAAAAGTAAACCTCCCCCCCAAACTGGGCCTCGGCCCAGCAGGTCACCAGGCCGCCAGGCCAGCCCAGTCGGCCCCCTCTTAACCCCCCACTAACCAAACCCTACCACCGACACCTCCCACTAGCCCCCACTCCCTCCCCCTTGTCCCACTCCCCCTCTGCCTCCCTCCCCCGATCCAGATCGGATCGGGGCATCGGGGCCATTGCCTCGATGCTGCCGCCGCCTCCCCGCCGTCCGGAGCACCTCCACCTCGCCAACATCGCCGGACCGCCGCCCCGTCCTCGTCGCCCTCCCCGAGTCGCTTCACCAGGCCTCGCCGCCCACTTCCCACGACGCTGGTGAGGCTCCGGCCTCTCCCCCTCTCTGCCCCCGCGCACATCGCTCCCCCCCCCCGTCGCGCCCGAAGACGCTGGAGCTCTCGCTTGTCGCGCTGCTGCCGGCCTCGCCCCTGCCTCACGAGCGGGGCGCGCTCGACCGTCGCTGCTAACCGGCCCCCCGGTCCACGGCCACAGGCCTGCTTGCCGCCTCGCCTGCGCCACCCAGGCGTGATGCCCCACCCGCCCGGGCCGTCCTCGCCACACCCACCTGCATCGTGCACAGCTCGCCGCCCGCATCTGCTGCCACTGCCACCGCACCGCATCGCCGCACTCGCACTTCCCCCTGGCGGCCTCCCTTCTGCTGCCTCCACCGCGACCCCCTGCCCATCGCCGTGCGCCCTCCCGCACCGGCCACGCCCACCCCGCGCCCCCAGCAGCCCCTGCTCGCCCCGCTCGGCGCTTTGCCCCGCACCACCGCAGCTCGCCGGCCCCGCCGCTCACCGTGCCCCCCCTCTTGTTGCTGCTGCTCCAGCAGTGGCCGCGGCCACAGCGGCCGCCGGCTCCAGACCCAGGTAGCCCGTGCCTGCGCCATTCGGGCAGCGCCCGGTGCCCTCCCCGTTAAGGCCTTGGGCCTCTGACAGGGGGCCCCACCCCAGAACGTTAAAAGAAAAAAGGAAAGGAAAATATAATAAAAAAATAAATAAATAACAAAAAATATAATTAAATAATTAAATAATTAATTAATTATGTTTAAATTAACTAATTAAGTGAAATTAGCCTAATGACTAATTAAGCTAACTAACTACTGTTAATTAACTAAACAATCACTGACAGGTGGGACCCACCGGTCAGGTTGACCCAGTCAATGGTCAACATTGACTGCTGACGTCATGCCGACATCAAGCTGACGCATTAATTAATTTTTGAATTAAATTAATTTATTAATTCCAGAAAATGATTAAAACTTTAGAAAATCATATAAAATAATCCGTCGCTTAGATGAAAATACTTTGTACATGAAAGTTGTTCAGAACGACGAGACGAATCCGAATACGCGGTCAGTTTGTCCGCCACACGTCCCTAGCATAGTGAACATGCAACCGCCCCCCTCCGTTTCCTCTGTTCGAAAATGCCAAACTTCGGGAAAACATTCCCGGATGTTTTCCCTCCTCACCTATATCGTGTAGCACCGCGTCAGAACACCCCTAGCTCTGCGTATTGTCATGTCATGCTCTTGTTTGCTTTATATTTACTATTTCTTCCCCCTCTTCTCTCTCGGTAGACCCCGACACCGACGTCGTCCCCGAGGCCGACGCAGCTCCGGAGGTTGACGACACCGTTGACGACCTTGCCTTTGCCGCCGAGCAACCAGGCAAGCACCCCTTTTTTGAGCATACCGATATCGCCTATTCTTTCTCTCTCATGCTTGCATTAGAAATTGCTACTGCTACTGTTTAACCTATTCTGATGCATAGCCAATTTATTGTAACCTGCTATTGAAACCTTACCTGCTTATCCTAAACTGTTTAGTATAGGCTGGGTAGAGACCTACCAGAGACCCCACTTTGTCCCCAGTTACCCCGCTAGATTATCAGATGACTCGATCAACGGGATCGACAGCCAGACCCCGGCACTGCACAACACCCCCTTTAGTTGTACGACACTGCAGCGTCACCATCGAGTGCCGAGGGTGATACCTCGTATAGCACTCCTGATGTTAGCTCTGTAGAGTAGCTATTTGGTCGTGGTCATCGAGGGTGATTCCTCCTTCTCCACTTCCGATACGACCCTATCGCGTAACACTTCAAGTGTGAACCTCGAGGGTGATTCCTCCTAAGTTCACCTTGATGGTTACATCGAGTGGGCATGCGTCGAGGGTGATACCTCGTATTCCCCTGATGTTATGGACACACGGTTACTGTGACTTTACCCCTGAACCTTGTTAGAAATGGGTCGGCCCTGAGGGCGACCCGAGGGAGTTACTTTTACTGCAGAACTGGAGTGACAGGCGGTACCGCCTAGTAGAGGTGGACTTGAGTTCCCGATAATTTTTTGCGAGACGGGTTGACCTGGACGGTGCCCGAGTGATGAATACAAGGCGTGGCCAGGCATTTTTGGCCCTTGCCGCAAGTCCTCGAGACGGGGCGACGGGGTCACATCGATCGTGAGTCTCTGCTCGTTACCGCACCCCCAAGGTACTAATGATTTGGATATTTGATTCGAGTGGGCCTCTGGCCAGATAGCACTAACCATCACGCGGGAATAAATATGGGTACTCTGCATCGTGGCATCAGCCGAAAGCTCTGTCAGACATCCAGTTCAGCATTGCGGCCGGGACGGACCAGCGCCCCCCTGGTGCCTGGCTTCCCCCTGCACGCAACGACTCGGAGTGCACAGGGCGATGGCCCAAGACCTCTGAGCGCTTAGGATGTAGACCGACGGGGACCTCTTTGCTGAGCTCTAGGTAGGGTTGCGGTGTGTCGTTTGGCCGAGGCCGTGCAAGACCCAGAAAGTGTGTCCCGCTGGAGTTAAGCGAGCGTGGTGGGTAAGTTGGTGCACCCCTGCAGGGAAGAACTAATCTATGCATAGCCGGATCCTCGGTAACGGACGCTCGGAGTTGTATCCCGATCGATACAACTAGAACATATTGATGAGATGAGATATGGATATTATGGCTCTGGGATTGCTTTCTCGCAGGGAGTCGAGAAAGGATCTCTGGGTGAGGTTGATAACATTACTACTACTTTATACTGTGCTATCTACACTCTTCTAATGCTGCAAGACCGCTGAAGATGCTAGTCTTCGATAGGACTAGGCCTTCTCTCTATTCTGGCATTTCTGCAGCCCAGTCCACATATACAGCCTTTCTTTGATAATGCTGCATATGTAGTGTAGATCCTTGCTTGCTGAGTACTTTGGATGAGTACTCACGGTTGCTTTGCTTTCTTTTTGTCCCCATATTCATTGATGCAACCAGATGACGGAGCCCCTGAGACAGCTGCCCCGCCGATGACTACTACTACCACCTCGAGAGTGGTTACTTCTACGAGTTGGCCGACGACCAGGAGTAGGATCGGAGGGTCCAAGGCAGGAGGCCTGTGCCTTTCGACCGTAGCTTTTGTTTTGCCCTGCCTTTCTAAAGGCTTATCTGTTTTTGTTTCATATCTGTACTCAGATATCTGATGCTTCCGCTGACGCTTGTATGCGAGCTTATGTATTCGAGCCCTCGAGGCCCCTGGCTTGTAATATAAAGCTTGTATGACTTTATTTATGTTTTAGAGTTGTGTTGTGATATCTTCAAGTGAGTCCTTAGGCTTGATCGTGTGCATTTGCGTGTATGATTAGTACACGATTGAGCCGGGGGCGTCACAGGTTGGTATCAGAGCCAACTACCTATAGGAATTCCCCTTTCCAACTCCTTGGCCGAAGTTGAGTTTAGTACTTGAAAACCATTTTACTAACATGGCTGTGTGGCTTACGGGCCCACGTCGCCATCGCGTGGTATTAGGATCTTTTATTCCTCGTCTATACTCTGGGACTCTGATCTCTCTTCCTTTCCGGTTAAATTTTACTAACTCCAACTTTAGGTTCTCGTGATCACATCCACCCGGTGTTCCGAAATTTCCCCCCTTCCTTCAAGATTATTGGCCAGGTTCTGCTTACAGGATCCTTTTTATCGAGGGCACCCTGTGTTGTCACTTGCAAATTCCTCGCTCCAGCAGTTTTCTCTGACGTTGATGTAGCCTTTGCTATGTCTCGTTGTGTACTTCCTTACCACGTGCCTGCGCGTCGCCATTTTGTCTAGCCCCGAGCATTCCCGAGCGCGTACTATCCGTTTGAATCTAACTCTGTGCATGGATTGGTATGTCTTTAACGACTACTATCATATATCTAATGCCCTTCTTGTTCATTTCCCGTGTTACATCATGAATAACTCCATACACATGCAATTTTTCTTGCTAAACTGCCCCTGTTGATTTGGCAGGATGGCTGACGATCCTCGACCTCCACCTTTTATTGCCGCAATGATGCAGCAGTTTGAACTAAACCGTCAGGTTATGACCGGGATATTGGCTCGGTTCCCAAACCAGAATGCTCATCAACAGCCTACCCCAATAACACTGCCAGAATTCGTGCGCCTCAATCCGTCCACTTTTCGCAGCTCGACTGATCCAATGGATGCTGATGATTGGCTCCGTGACATTGCCTTCCAGATGAAGTCGGCCAATGTTATCCCTGACAGTTACGTCACCTATGCGACGTATCACGTGAGGGAATCAGCTGCTCAATGGTGGGAAAGCCACAAGGGTGTGTTGCCTGCTGAAACAGTAACCACTTGGCAGGAATTTCAGTCAGACTTTCATGCACGGTACATTCCTCAAGGTCTGAAGGACCAGAAGAAGCAGGAATTCTGCAAACTCACCCAGGGAATAATGACTGTGGATGAATATCATAGGAAATTCCTTGAATTATCCTGCTATGCCGAAGATGACGTCTGCACTGACGCACGCAAGCAGGAGAAATTCCGTGAAGGACTGCGTACTGATATAAACCTCGCACTTGTGGTCCATGATTGCACAGACTTCGCATGATCTTTCCAAGTTGAAACTGCTCTGACTAAATGCCAGGAGTCGCTCAAGCACACTCGTGATGTTGGTTCGTCTTCAGGTCAACCATCTCAGAAATGTCGAGTCTGGATCCCACACAATGTTCATCATCAACCTGCTCCAATGCCAAGGCCGTCTTATGCTGCACCTCGTCTGCCTCCGCCACTGAGATAGCTAACGATTCAGGGTGGACGGTCCAATGTTGTGGCTCCATCCCATAATGATGATTTATGCCGCAAGTGTG
Organism: Thinopyrum elongatum; assembly: GCA_011799875.1. NCBI lineage: Eukaryota > Viridiplantae > Streptophyta > Magnoliopsida > Poales > Poaceae > Thinopyrum > Thinopyrum elongatum. The sequence goes on from CM022302.1 coordinate 477,467,511, forward strand.
GACAGCCAGGACACCTTACTATCAATTGTCCCCGGGACCCGTCTCAGAATGTATCGCGGCCTCCTGATGGTCCTACGAAGGGCCATTGAACCCATCGTTGCAGAAATTGTAAGGCCAGGATGTCTGCTATGGACCGAGGCCATGTCACTCATGTCAAAATGGGAGAAGCTCATGAGTCTCCTAAAATCGTGATGGGAACTCTGCCAGTTAATTCAGTTGCAGCTTCTGTTCTCTTTGATTCCGGGGCATCACATTCCTTTGTGTCTCAACAATTTGCTCAGCGGCATGAGCTACCTCTAGAGTTATTACCCACACCATTAGAGATTATCACTCCCCGTTCCAGGTGGCAAACCAAGATGGTAAGTCACAACAATCAGATCAGAATTGAAGGGTTGATGTTCTCTGCTTCCCTTATTGGTCTTGGACCTTCTGACATAGACATCATTCTCGATATGGACTGGTTGACCGCCCACAATGCTTTGATTGACTGTGCCGCTAAGATAGTCCAACTTACCCATCCTTCTGGCCAGACAGTCAAATACTCAACTCGAACAGTTCAGAATGCCGAGAATCAGATATATGTTCTGAATGCATTGAATGCTTCACCTCTTGAAGGCATCGAGAATGTTCCAGTTGTTCATGATTTTCAAGATGTATTTCCAGAAGAACTTCCAGGAATACCCCCTGTTAGAGCTGTCGAGTTTGTCATCGACTTGAAACCAGGCACAACTCCTATTGCGAAGCGTCCTTATAAGATGCCTCCGCATCACCTTCTTGAACTTAAGGAGGAAATCGACAAGTCACTTAAAAAGGGTTTCATCCGCCCCAGTTCTTCTGCTTGGGGAGCACCTTCCCTCTTTGTCAAGAAGAAGGATGGTACGAATTGGTTGGTTCAAGATTATCGACCAATCAACTAAGCGACAATTCAGAACAAGTATCCGCTTCCCAGAATCAACGATTTGTATGATCAACTTGCTAGTTCCTCGGTGTTCTCTAAACTTGACTTGAGGTTGGGTTATCATCAGATCCGTGTCCGCGAAGAGGATATTCCAAAGATTGCATTCGTTACCCGCTATGGTTCTTATGAGTACACTGTCATGTCATTTGGCTTAACAAATGCTCCAGCCACATTCTCCCGTCTGATGAATTACATCTTCATGGATTACCTCGACAAGTTCGTCGTGGTGTATCTAGATGATATTCTGGTCTATTCAAAGAATAAGGAAGAACATCTTGAACACCTTCGTCTTGTACTGGAAAGGCTCCGAGAGCACCAGTTGTATGCCAAATACTCCAAATGTGAATTTTGGCTTTCTGAAGTAACCTACCTTGGTCATGTGATTTCCAAGGATGGCATTGCTGTTAACCCAGAACGAGTTCAGGCGATTCTTGAATGGACTCCATCGAAGAATGTCAAGCAAGTCAGAAGTTTTCTCGGCCTTGCAAGTTATTGCCGTCGTTTTGTCGAGAATTTCTCAAAGATTGCTAAGCCTTTGACTGATCTGCTTCACAAAGACGTTAAGTTTGAGTGGACAGAAAAATGTCAGGAAAGTTTTCAGACACTCAAGGACAAGCTAACATCTACCCTAGTACTTGCTCCTCCAGATTCTCGCAAAGACTTCGTGATTTATTGTGATGCATCCCGTGAAGGATTAGGTTGTGTTCTAATGCAAGAGCGTAAAGTGATTGCTTATGGCTCTCGACAGTTGCGTTCGCATGAAGAGAACTATCCAGTACATGATCTAGAACTAGCTGCTGTCATCTATGCATTGAAGTTGTGGCGACATTACCTCCTCGGTAATCGTTGCGAGATCTACACGGATCATAAAAGTCTGAAGTACTTGTTCACTCAACCATCTCTGAACCTCCGTCAGCAAAGATGGATGGAGACCATTACGGACTATGATTTGGGTATTTCATATACCCCGGGCAAGGCTAACGTGATGGCTGATGCCTTAAGTCGCAAGTCCTATTGCGACAACCTCATGGTTAGGCGAGATCAACCTCGTCTGCTTGAAGAACTGCGCAAGCTGAATCTGCGTATTGTTCCACAGGGTTCTCTTAATAACCTTGTGATACAACCAGATCTTGAGAAAGCTATTAAGAGTGCACAAGCTAAAGATGCTGAAGTTGAACTGATGAAGAAAGATCTTCACCTTGAAAAGTACAGGGATTTCTCGCTGTCTGAACATGGAACCTTGTATTTCAGAGACCGCATTGTCGTACCTTGCTTCGAGCTTATGACTGACAAGGTCATGAAGGAGGCACATGACACACCATTGTCTATTCACCTGGGTAGCACCAAGATGTATCGTGATCTCCGTCAAAGGTACTGGTGGTCTAGAATGAAGCAGGATATTGCTCGATATGTTGCTGAATGTGATGTGTGCCGTCGCGTTAAAGCAGAACATCAGAAGCCTGCTGGAATTTTGCAACCCCTTCCTGTTCCTCTATGGAAATGGGATAAGGTTCAGATGGATTTCATTACTGGCCTTCCCAAGTCACAGAAGGGTCACGATGCTATTCTTGTCGTCGTCGACCAACTTTCTAAAGTTGCACACTTTCTGCCTGTCAAGGAGACTATCACTGCTAGTCAGTTAGCAGAGTTGTATATCTCCAGAATTGTTTCACTCCACGGCATTCCGAAGGAGATTAATTCGGACCGTGGCAGTCTTTTCACCTCCAAATTCTGGGAAAAATTCCAAGAGGCTATGGAAACTCATATTACCTGGAGTTCAGCTTATCACCCCCAGTCCCAAGGCCAAGTCGAGTGAGAAAATCAAGTGCTTGAAGACATGCTGCGAGCTTACGTTATTTCTTTCGTCAAGAAGTGGGAAGAATCTCTCCCGTATGCCGAATTCTCATATAACAACAGTTATGAAGCCAGCTTGAAAATGGCCCCCTTCGAAGTGCTTTATGGACGTAAGTGTCGAACTCCTCTGAATTGGTCAGAAACTGGGGAACGACCGCTTGTGGGTCCGGATATTATTCAACACGCCGAAGAGCAAGTCCGTATTGTTCAAGAAAATCTTAAGGCGGCTCAGGACCGTCAAAAGAGCAACTATGATCGCAAACGATGGGGTTTGACTTATCAACCTGGTGATCAAGCTTATCTCCGTGTCACTCCTATGAAGGGCACTCACCGCTTTGGGATCAAGGGCAAGTTAGCTCCACGCTACATTGGACCTTTCCGCATTGTTGCAAGACGTGTCCAGGTGGCGCATAAATTGGAGTTGCCGCCGCAATTCTCTCATATCCACGACGTCTTCCATGTGTCACAACTTCGTCGTTGCTTCAAGGAGTCTCCGCACCGAGCAGTGGACCATGAAATGGTCGAATTGCAAGATGATCTTTCTTATAAGGAGCATCCGATTCGTATTCTCGATGAATCTGAATGTCGGACCCGTTAGAAGACGACCAAGTTCCTCAAGGTGCAGTGGTCAAATCATACTGAAGATGAAGCCACTTGGGAACGAGAGCATAACCTCCGTGCTGAATACCCTGATCTTTTCCCTTCTACCTCTTAATTCTCGGGACGAGAATTTCTTTTAGAGGAGGAGAGTTGTAACACCCCTGTACTGATGAGCTACAGTAACCCCTGGGGTTACGCTAATTATTTTTGCTAGACAGTGCATGATCATCTTTACTTCTATCTCATTTCAAATTCCGGTCAAATTCAAATTTAAATATTAAGTGAAATCCAAAAGTTCACAAACCTGAAAACTAAAATGTTGGTCATGTGACAAGTATTCACTTCTTAATATTGGTGGTGAACCAACATTTTTGCAAAGTGTTTAAATGCCCTAAAGTAATTAAAATAGTGGTCTAAACAATAATTTAACTGCTATTTAAATTATAAAAATGCTAAACTATTTTATTTAAACGCTAAACTAATTGTGTCAGTGGCCTATAACTATTATACTAATTTAGGAACAGGTTTTATATTTTTTAAGTCTGTTTTTGTTTTAAAAAGAATTGAAAGCAGAAAACCTTTAAAAAAAAGGAAAAGTAAACCTCCCCCCCCAACTGGGCCTCGGCCCAACAGGCCACCAGGCCGCCAGGCCAGCCCAGCCGGCCCCCTCTTAACCCCCCACTAACCAAACCCTACCACCGACACCTCCCACTCGCCCCCACTCCCTCCCCCTCGTCCCGTTCCCCCTCTGCCTCCCTCCCCCGATCCAGATCAGATCGGGGCATCGGGGCCATCACCTCGACGCCGCCGCTGCCTCGCCGCCGTCCGGAGCACCTCCACCTCGCCAACATCGCCGGACCGCCGCCCCGTCCTCGTCCCCCTCCCCGAGTCACTTCACCAGGCCTCGCCGCCCACTTCCCACAACGCTGGTGAGGCTCCGGCCTCTCCCCCTCTCTGCCCCCGCGCATATCGCTCCCCCCCCTCGGTCGCGCCCGAAGACGCTGGAGCTCTCGCTCATCGCGCTACTGCCGGCCTCGCCCCTGCCTCACGAGCGGGTGGCGCTCGGCCGTCGCTGCTAACTGCCCCCCCCCCGTCCACGGCCACAGGCCTGCTCGCCGCCTTGCCTGCGCCACCCAGGCTTGATGCCCCGCGCGCCCGGACCATCCTCGCCACACCCGCCTGCGTCGTGCATAGCTCGCCGCCCGCAGCTGCTGCCACTGCCACCGCGCCGCATCGCCGCACTCGCACTTCCCCCTGGCCGCCTCCCTGCTGCCGCCTCCACCGTGACCCCCTGCCCATCGTCATGCGCCCTCCCCGCACCGGCCACCCCCACGCGGCACCGGCCACGCCCTCCCCGCACCGGCCATGCCCTCCCCGCACCAGCCACGCCCACCCCGGCAGCCCCTGCTCGCCCCGCTCGGCGCTTTGCCCGCACCACCGCAGCTCGCCGGCCCCGCCGCTCATCGTGCCCCCCTCTTGTTGTTGCTGCTCCAGCAGTGGCCGCGGCCACAGCGGCCGCCGGCGCCAGACCCCGGTAGCCCGCGCCTGCGCCATTCGGGCAGCGCCCGCCCCTTTAAGGCCTTGGGCCTCTGACAGGGGGGCCCCACCCCAGAACGTTAAAAGAAAAAAGAAAAGGAAAATGTAATAAAAAATTATAAAAATAAATAAATAAATATAATTAACTTAATTGACTTAATTAATTCTATTTAAATTAACTAATTAAGTGTAATTAGCCTAATGACTAATTAAGATAACTAACTACTGTTAATTAACTAAACAGTCACTGACAGGTGGGACCCACCGGTCAGGTTGACCCAGTCAACGGTCAACGTTGACTGCTGACATCATGCTGACGTCAGGCTGACACATGAATTAATTTTTGAATTAAATTAATTTATTAATTCCAGAAAATGATTAAAACTTTAGAAAATCATATAAAATAATCCGTAGCTCAGATGAAAAAACTTTGTACGTGAAAGTTGCTCAGAACAACGAGACGAATCCGAATGCGCGGTCCGTTCGTCCGCCACACGTCCCTAGCATAGCGAACATGCAACCGTCCCCATCCGTTTCCTCTATCCGAAAATGCCAAACTTCGGGAAAACATTCCCGGATGTTTTCCCTCTACACCTATATCATGTAGCACCACGTCAGAACACCCCTAGCTCTGCGTATTGTCATGTCATGCTCTTGTTTGCTTTATATTTACTCTTTCTTCCCCCTCTTCTCTCTCGGTAGGCCCCGACACCAACGTCGTCCCCGAGGCCGACGCAGCTCCGGAGGTTGACGACATCGTTAACGACCTTGCCTTTGCCGCTGAGCAACCAGGCAAGCACCCCCTTTTTGAGCATACCGATATCACCTATTCTTTCTCTCTCATGCTTGCATTAGAAATTGCTGCTGCTACTGTTTAACCTATTCTGATGCATAGCCTGTTTATTGTAACCTGCTATTGAAACCTTACCTGCTTATCCTAAACTGTTTAGTATAGGCTGGGTAGAGACCTACCAGAGACCCCACTTTGTCCCCAGTTGCCCCACTGGATTATCAGATGACTCGATCAACGGGATCGACAGCCAGACCCTGGCACTGCACAACACCCCCTTTAGTTGTACGACACTGCAGCGTCACCATTGAGTGCCGAGGGTGATACCTCGTATAGCACTCCTGATGTTAGCTCTGTAGAGTAGCTATTTGGTCGTGGTCATCGAGGGTGATTCCTCCTTCTCCACTTCCGATACGACCCTGTCGTGCAACACTTCAAGTGTGAACCTCGAGGGTGATTCCTCCTAAGTTCACCTTGACGGTTACATCGAGTGGGCATGCGTCGAGGGTGATACCTCGGATTCCCCTGATGTTATGGACACACGGTTACTGTGACTTTACCCCTGAACCTTGTTAGCAACGGGTCGGCCCCGAGGGCAACCCGAGGGAGTTACTTTTACTGTAGAACTGGAGGGACATGCGGTGCCGCCCAGTAGAGGTGGACCTGAGTTCCCGACAATCTTTTGCGAGATGGGTTGACCTGGACGGTGCCCGAGTGATGAATACGAGGCATGGCCGGGCATTCTTGGCCCTTGCCACAAGTCCTCGAGACGGGGCGATGGGGTCACATCGATCGTGAGTCTCTGCTCGTTACCGCACCCCCAAGGTACTAACGATTTAGATATTTGATTCGAGTGGGCCTCTGGCCCGATAGCACTAACCATCATGCGGGAATAAATATGGGTACTCTGCATCGTGGCATCAGCCGAAAGCTCTGTCAGACGTCCAGTTCAGCATTGCAGCCGGGACGGACCGGCGCCCCCCTGGTGCCTGGCTTCCCCCTGCACGCAACGACTCGGAGTGCACAGGGCGATGGCCCAAGACCTCTGAGCGCTTAGGATGTAGACCGACGGGGACCTCTCTGCTGAGCTCTAGGTAGGGTTGCGGTGTATCATTTGGCCAAGGCCGGGCATGACCCAGAAAGTGTGTCCGGCCGGAGTTAAGCGAGCGTGGTGGGTAAGTTGGTGCACCCATGCAGGGAAGAACTTATCTATGCATAGCCGGATCCTCGGTAACGGACGCTCGGAGTTGTATCCCGATCGATACAACTAGAACATATTGATGAGATGAGATATGGATATTATGGCTCTGGGATTGCTTTCTCGCAGGAAGTCGAGAAAGGATCTCTGGGTGAGGTTGATAACATTACTACTACTTTATACTGTGCTATCTACACTCTTCTAATGCTGCAAGACCGCTGAAGATGCTAGTCTTCGATAGGACTAGGCCTTCTCTCTATTCTGGCATTTCTGCAGCCTAGTCCACATATACAGCCTTTCTTTGATAATGCTGCATATGTAGTGTAGATACTTGCTTGCTGAGTACTTTGGATGACTACTCACGGTTGCTTTGCTTTCTTTTTCTCCCCATATTCATTGATGTAACCAGATGATGGAGCCCCTGAGACAGCTGCCCCGCCGACGACTACTACTAGCACCTCGAGAGTGGTTACTTCTATGAGCTGGCCGACGACCAGGAGTAGGATCGGAGGGTCCCAGGCAGGAGGCCTGCGCCTTTCGATCGTAGCTTTTGTTTTGCCCCACCTTTCTAAAGGCTTATCTGTTTTTGTTTCATATCTGTACTCAGATATCTGATGCTTCCGCTGACGCTTGTATGCGAGCTTATGTATTCGAGCCCTCGAGGCCCCTGGCTTGTAATATAAAGCTTGTATGACTTTATTTATGTTTTAGAGTTGTGTTGTGATATCTTCAAGTGAGTCCTTAGGCTTGATCGTGTGCATTTGCGTGTATGATTAGTACACAATTGAGCCGGGGGCGAAACAATGGGTATGCTGTGAGTGTTAGCAATCATAGAAGATTAAATGATGGTTGAGTATGTGGACTTGCCTAAAGGCTCCGATACGTGAGCATTCCAGAAAATATGATGAATTGTAGTTGCAGAGTTGACTGAGAACATAGTTTGTTGGTTTTCAATAAGGTTTATGCTTTTTATTTCAATGTTGTGATGAATTGTTACTTGTTCGTGAGAAGTTATATGATAAAAGTTGTGTGATAAAGTTTTATGTTAAAGTTATTTGATGTTATAATAATAAGCATGATGCTTCTATGTCCGTATTTTGTTTTTATCGACACCTCTCTCGCTAAGCATGTTTGCATGTTTTTCGATTTCTGTTTTTCACTTGAGGACAAGAGAGGTCTAAACTTGGGGGAGTTGATATGTCCATTTTGCATCATGTTTTCCTACTTTTATTGATAATATTTTTATGCATAATAATGCTTTTTGGAGTAATTCTAATGCCTTTCCTCTCATAATATGCATGGTTTACACCAAGAGGGGGAATGCCGGCAGCTGGAATTCCGGGCCTGAAGAAGCTACGTCAGAGTTACCTATTCTGCACATCTCCAAATGAGCTAAAAATTTATGGTGAATTATTTTGGAATATATAAAGAATACTAGAGCAAATAACTACCGGAGGGGGGCCACCTGGTGAGCACAAGACACCAGGGCGCGCCTGGGCCCAGGCGCGCCCTGGTGGGTTGTGCCCAGCACGGCCCACCTCCGATGCCCATCTTCTGGTATATAGGTCATTTTGATCTAGAAAAAATCAAAAGGGTGACTTTCGGGATGAAGCACCACCGTCTCGAGGCAGAACTTGGGCAGCAGCGCTTTTTCCCTCCGGCGAAGTGATTCCGCCGGGGGAACTTCCCTCCCGGAGGGGGAAATCATCGCTATCGTCATCACCAACAACCCTCTCATCTTTGGAAGGGCAATCTCCATCAACATCTTCAACAGCACCATCTCCTCTCAAACCCTAGTTCATCTCTTGTGTTCAATCTTTTTACCGGAACCTCAGATTGGTACCTATGGGTGACTAGTAGTGTTGATTACATCTTGTAGTTGAGTACTATATGGTTTATTTGGTGGAAGATAATATGTTCAAATCCATTATGCTATTCAATACCCCTCTGATCTTGAGCATGATTGTCATTTGTGAGTAGTTACTTTTGTTCTTGAGGTCACGGGAGAATTCATGTTGCAAGTAATCATGTGAACTTGATATGTGTTTGATATTTTGATGATATGTATGTTGTGATTCCCTTAGTGGTGTCATGTGAACGTCGACTACATGGAACTTCACCATATTTGGGCCTAAGGGAATGCACTGTGGAGTAGTTATTAGATGATGGGTTGCTAGAGTGACAGAAGCTTAAACCCTAGTTTATGCGCTACTTCGTAAGGGACCGATTTGGATCCAAAAGTTTAATGCTATGGTTAGATTTTATCTTAATACTTTTCTCGGAGTTGCGGATGCTTGGAAGAGGGTTAATCATAAGCAGGAGGTTTGTTCAAGTAAGAACAAAATCTAAGCACCGGTCCACCCACATAGCAAATTATCAAAGTAGCGAACACGAATCAAACCAACATGATGAAAGTGACATGGTGAAATTCCCGTGTACCCTCAATAACGCTTTGCTTATCATCAGAAAACGTTTGGCCTGTCCTTTGCCACCAAAGGACAGGCTACCTTGCTGCACTTTATTTACCGTTACCATTACTTGCTCGTTACAAATAATCTTGCTATCAAACTACTTGTTACCGACTATTTAAGTGCTTGCAGAAAATACCTTGCTGAAAACCACTTGTCATTTCCTTCTGCTACTCGTTGGGTTCGACACTCTTACTTATTGAAAGGACTACGATTGATCCCCTATACTTGTGGGTCATCAATGTCGAGCTTAATAAGTTAGGGTGATGAAATGTCGGATAATATTACTATGATTTTTGGTTTAATCGATGTCCAAATCCTTTCATTCATATGACATTCATATGCTAGTTTTCTCTATTTATCAAAAAAAAAATTTATGGTCTACACGACTAGATAATATAATGCAAAATAATAACAAAATACATTGTTCTAAGTCTAAATCATATGTTATATGGCCTAACACTAACCACAGTTGTGGTATTACTAAAGTTTCAAAATGATTCAAAAAAGAGAGTGAAGTTTCAAAATTATGTATGTAAATCTCATAACAATGTTAGAATAACTTACCATACATAGTGACACCAATATTTATTTATTTTGAACGTACAAGTGCAATGCAATGATTTTCTAGGTCCTCACATATTTATAAGAAATATTTTTACTTATCAATAACATGTATTTTTTCATGAATAGAACTTTCATCCGTACTATTTTAAATAGAATTTTGAACTACGTTTAGGAAATTAATGATAATGAATTTTAATGTATAATCTCATTTGTCAGTTTATATCTTTTATTTTTAACATACTATTTATGTAAAATGAAATTGAATTTTGTTAAGAATTTTGTCTACTATTTTTAGTTTAGTTTGAGATAACAGACAAAATATTTTGTTATTTTTCAAACAAATCACTTCTAAATACAACTCCTTTCATGTATTATAGTTGGTCATATGCCTCCATCCATTTTAGTATTTTATTTTTCTGTGGGGGTGCATTTCTTAATTTTTAGGTAAAGGCACTATAGCTAGAGTGCGTGAATGTAATAATTATTCTTTAATTCCTCAATAAAGGGCTAGCTAGAGTGCTTGGATGTAATAAATATAGCTGCCTAGAATTATGTATATCCAAATACACAACTCTAGAGAGTATGAGATGTAGATGAGTACTTTGTCCTCGGAGTCCTTCCACAAGCCCCTTCTCATTTGCATTGCTTGTTTCTTGCTTCTTTCATGGTCAAAAAATCTCTGGAGGTTCAACGGCTGACAAGTGTATCATTTGGGGGAGTAGCTCTTGGGTTTCACATTTAAAAAATAATAATTAATGAAACAATGTTTGAAAGTTTTATTTTTTTAATAGCAATCCACTGTACATAAAGGTACGACCTGCATACATGTAAAATTTTGGTAATAGCTGTTTTCACTTGTGGGTTGCACTATTACAAATCCATATAGCTCTCGGTTCAACATACTTCTTGAAAATTTATAGGTACATAGTTAAAGCGTGTATCTACTCTTATAAGAAAAATCAGTTGGTGATGATGGTGTGCCTGCCATCTTGCAATATAGACCGTCCGATCTATATCTAACTACCCGCAAAAAAAGGATCTATATCTGACGGATAGAAAGCAAACTATGGCAATTTTGCAAAAAAGTACCCGCACCTTTCTCCACATTTGCAGATAAGGCCTTCCCTTGTTCATCCTTATCTCCCACAACCTTAATGTTGAGCAATTAAAAAAGGAAGCCTCTGGAACAATCTGGCATGGTGGTCGCTGCCGGCGTCGTCTATCCCCATGCCTCCGCTCAGTCCGACCATCAATCACCACCACGTCCCACTCCTCCTCACCTTATTTCTCCTCTTTCTCAAGATATCATTAGTTTTTCCACATGGGATTACTCCCGCATGGGTCAATCACAACAGATGTTTTGTAAAAAAAATGCATCTTGATGTTCCGTGCAATGCACGAGCATCTTGCTAGTACGTAATTAAGGAAAATCAGAATTGTTTGGAACTATTAAATGTTCTTTTCGTATTTAATAATAATAAAAAGGACACAAAGACACCCTAGCTCATTTAGCAACCTTCTGAGCCGTTTATACCTTCCGGTCGGTCAAACGATATGAGCCCCGTACACTCTGTTAGAGGAAGGTTTGGCAATGCAACTCACAGTAGATTGATCGGGTGCAGGTGCACGTATATATGGAGTACAATGTGGCTATACAATGACTAGGAGGTGGGCCAGGATATACAAATATACATGCAAAACATATGTTCAACCCCCCCCCCCCCCCCCCGGCAGTCGAAGCGGCGCCGGAGACGCAGAGACTGGACCGGAACTCCTCAAAGACGGGAGTAGGCAATCCCTTAGTCATCACATCAGCAAACTGTTGCGTTGTCAGAACGTGGAGAACCTGAACACGTCCAAGTGGTACCTGCTCACGAACGAAGTGAATATCGAGCTCAATATGCTTCGTGCGACAGTGATGCACCGGGTTGGCGGAGAGGTAGACCGCGCTGACGTTGTCGCAGTAGACAAGCGTGGCCTTGTGAACATCACAAAGCAACTCCTGGAGCAGCTGATGAAGCCAAGAGCATTCCGAAACGGCATTAGCCACTGCCCGATACTCTGCCTCGGCACTCGAGCGGGAGACCGTGGGCAGTCGCTTGGACAACCAAGAGATCAGCGAGGGCCCAAGGTAGACGCATTAGCCTGAAGTAGAGCGACGGGTGTCGGGGCAGCCTACCCAGTCTGCATCAGAGTAGGCGACAAGGTCGGTGGAGGCAGAGGCAGAGACCTTCACTGTGAGCCCCAAGGACATAGTGCCGCGTATGTAACAGAGGATACGCTTCACCAAGGCCCAATGAGAGTCACGCGGGGAGTGCATGTGGAGGCACACCTGCTGAACAGCATACTGCAGGTCCGGGCGTGTCAGCGTCAGGTACTGCAAGGCACCAACAATGGAGCGATAAAACACTGCATCGGACGCGGGAGACCCTTTCAAGGCAGAAACCTTGGTCTTCATGTCGACGGGAGTGGCAGCAGGCTTGCAGTTAAGCATACCGGCACGCTCTCATGGGCGTACTTCTGCTGATGCAGAAAGAAACCATCAGCTCGGCGGACCACCTCGATGCCGAGGAAGTAATGCAGAGGCCCCAAGTCCTTGAGGGCAAACTCAGCATGAAGACGAGCCATGAGCCGCTGAAGGAGCTTGGGGGCGGACGCCGTGAGAATGATGTCGTCGATGTAGAGCAGTAGATATGCAGTGTCAGCTCCCTATTGATACACAAAGAGTGAAGCATCAGAGCGAGTGGACCAAAAGCCAAGAGACTACAGGAAGGCTACGATACGCTGGTACCATGCCCGTGGCGCCTGCTTTAACCTGTAAAGAGAACGGGAGAGCAAGCGCACGTAGTTCGGATGCTCGGCATCGACAAAGCCAGTGGGCTGCTGACAGAACACCTGCTCGCTAAGATGGCCATGCAAGAAGGCGTTCGAGACATCCAACTGATGCACAGGCCAAGCGCGCGAGACCGCCAACTGAAGCACCGTGCGGATCGTGCCCGGTTTAACAACCGGGGCGAAGGTGTCGGTGAAGTCAACGCCCGCATGTTGCCGAAATCCGCGAACCACCCACCAAGCCTTGTAGCGCTCAAGAGAACCATCCGGGTGGGTCTTGTGGCGGAACACCCACTTGCCAGTGATGACGTTGGCATGAGGGGGTCGCGGAACAAGGTGCCACGTGCGGTTGCGTGCTACTTCTTGAGCTTGCGTTGGTTTTTCCCTTGAAGAGGAAAGGGTGATGCAGCAAAGTAGAGATAAGTATTTCCCTCAGTTTGAGAATCAATGTATCAATCCAGTAGGAGACAACGCACAAATCACCGAATACCTACACAAACAATCAAACAACTTGCACCCAATGCGATAAAGGGGTTGTCAATCCCTTCACGGTTATTTGCAAAAGTGAGATCTAATAGAGATAGATAAACGATAAAGTAAATATTTTTGGTATTTTTGTTTTATAAATCGGAAAGTAAAAGATTGCAAAATAGTAGATCGGAAACTTGTATGATGGAAAATAGAAGATTATACGATGGAAAATAGACCCGGGGGCCATAGGTTTCACTAGAGGCTTCTCTCAAGATAGAAAATAATACGGTGGGTGAACAAATTACTGCCGAGCAATTGATAGAAAAGCGCAAAGTTATGACGATATCTAAGGCAATGATCATAAATATAGGCATCACGTCCGTGTCAAGTAGACCAAAACGATTCTGCATCTACTACTATTACTCCACACATCGACCGCTATCCAGAATGCATCTAGAGTATTAAGTTCATAAAGAACGAAGTAATGCATTAAGTAAGATGACATGATGTAGAGGAATTAACTCAAGCAATATGATGAAAACCCCATCTTTTTATCGTCGATGGCAACAACACAATACGTGCCTTGCTGCCCCTACTGTCACTGGGAAAGGACACCGCAAGATTGAACCCAAAGCTAAGCACTTCTCCCATTTCAAGAAAAACCAATCTAGTTGGCCAAACCAAACCGATAGTTCAAACAGAATTACAAAGATATCAAATCATGCATATAAGAATTCAGAGAAGATTCAAATAATATTCATAGATAAGCTGATCATAAATCCACAATTCATCGGATCTCGGCAAACACACCGCAAAAAAGTATTACATCGAATAGATCTCCAAGAACATCGAGGAGAACATGGTATTGAGAACCAAAGAGAGAGAAGAAGCCATCTAGCTACTAGCTATGGACCCGTAGGTCTGTGGTAAACTACTCACGCTTCATCGGAAGGGCAATGGTGTTGATGTAGAAGCCCTCCATGATTGAATCCCCCTCCGGCAGGGTGCCGGAAAAGGTCCCTAGATGGGATCTCACGGGTACAGAAGGTTGCGGCGGTGGAAAAGTCTTTTCGTGGATGCCTCTGTTGGTTTGGGGATATATGGGTATATATAGGCGAAAGAATTAGGTCAGGAGGTGCACGAGGGGCCCACAAGGGTGGGGGGCGCGCCCTACCGCCCTGGGCGCGCCTTCCGTCCTTGTGGCCACCTCGTGGCTCCTCCGACTTCATCTCCAAGTCTCCTGGTTTCCTTCTGGTCCAAGAAAAATCATCACAAAAGTTTTATTCCGTTTGGACTCCGTTTGGTATTCCTTTCTGCGAAACTCAAAAACAAGGAAAAAACAGAAATTGGCACTGGGCTCTAGGTTAATAGGTTAGTCCCAAAAATAATATAAAATAGCATATTAATGCATATAAAACATCCAAAACAGATAATATAATAGCATGGAACAATCAAAAATTATAGATACGTTGGAGACGTATCAAGCATCCCCAAGCTTAATTCCTGCTCGTCCTCGAGTAGGTAAATGATAAAAACAAAATTTTTGATGTGGAATGCTACCTAACATATTTATCCATGTACATGAATGTTTAGGTCCGTAAGATTCAAAACAAAAGTTTACTATTGACATAAAAACAATAATACTTCAAGCATACTAACAAGGCAATTATGTCTTCTCAAAATAACATGGCCAAAGAAAGCTTATCCCTACAAAATCATATAGTCTGGCTATGCTCCATCTTCAACACACAAAATATTTAAATCATGCACAACCCCGATGACAAGCCAAGCAATTGTTTGATACTTTTGACGTTCTCAAACCTTTTCAACTTTCACGCAATACATGAGCGTGAGCCATGGACATAGCACTATAGGTGGAATAGAATATGGTGGTTGTGGAGAAGACAAAAAGAGGGAGATAGTCTCACATGAACTAGGCGTATCAACGGGCTATGGAGATGCCCATCAATAGATATCAATGTGAGTGAGTAGGGATTGCCATGCAACGGATGCACTAGAGCTATAAGTTTATGAAAGCTCAAAAAGAAACTAAGTGGGTGTGCATCCAACTCGCTTGCTCACGAAGACCTAGGGCAATTTGAGGAAGCCCATCATTGGAATATACAAGCCAAGTTCTATAATGAAAAATTCCCACTTGTAAATGAAAGTGACAACATAGGAGACTCTCTATCATGAAGATCACGATGCTACTTTGAAGCACAAGTGTGGTAAAAGGATAGTAACATTGCCCCTTCTCTCTTTTCTCTCATTTTTTTGTTTGGGCCTTCTCTCATTTTTTTTGGCCTCTTCTTTTTTCATTTTTTATCCGGAGTCTCATCCCGACTTGTGGGGGAATCATAGTGTCCATCATCCTTTCCTGACATGGGACAATGCTCTAATAATGAAGATCATCACACTTTTATTTACTTACAACTCAAGAATTACAACTCGATTCTTAGAACAAAATATGACTCTATATGAATGCCTACGGCGGTGTACCGGGATGTGCAATGAATCAAGAGTGACATGTATGAAAGAATTATGAACGGTGGCTTCGCCACAAATACGATGTCAACTACATGATCATGCAAAGCAATATGACAATGATGAAGCGTGTCATAGTAAACGGAACGGTGGAAAGTTGCATGGCAATATATCTTGGAATGGCTATGAAAATGCCATAATAGGTAGGTATGGTGGCTGTTTTGAGGAAGGTATATGGTGGGTTTAATGCACCGGCGAGAATTGCGCGGTACTAGAGAGGCTCGCAATGGTGGAAGGGTGAGAGTGCGTATAATCCATGGACTCAACATTAGTCATAAAGAACTCACATACTTATTGCAAAAATGTATTAGCTATCGAAAAAAAGTACTACACGCATTCTCCTAGGGGGATAGGTTGGTAGGAAAAGACCATCGCTCGTCCTCGACTGCCACTCATAAGGAAGACAATCAATAAATAAATCATGCTCCGACTTCATCACATAACGGTTCACCATACGTGCATGCTACGGGAATCACAAACTTTAACAAAAGTATTTCTCAAATCAATTACTCACTAGCATGAATCTAATATCACCATCTTTATATCTCAAAACAATCATAAGGAATCAAACTTCTCATAGTATTCAATGCACTTTATATGAAAGTTTTTATTATATCCCTCTTGGATGCCTATCATATTAGGACTAAATTTATAACGAAAGCAAATTACCATTCTGTTTAAAATACTCTCAAAATAATATAAGTGAAGCATGAGAGTTCAATAATTTCTATAAAATAAAGCCACCGCCGTGCTCTAAAAAGATATAAGTGAAGCACTAGAGCAAAATTGCCTAGCTCAAAAGATATAAGTGAAGCACAAAGAGTATTCTAATAAATCACGATTCATGCGTGTCCCTCTCAAAAGGTGTGTACAGTAAGGATGATTGTGGCAAACTAAAAAGCAAAGACTCAAATTATACAAGACGCTCCAAGCAAAACACATATCATGTGGTGAATAAAAATATAGCCTCAAGTAAAGTTACCGATAGACGAAGACGAAAGAGGGGATGCCTTCCGGGGCATACCCAAGCTTAGGCTCTTGGTTGTCCTTGAATATTACCTTGGGGTGCCTTGGGCATCCCCAAGCTTAGGCTCTTGCCACTCCTTATTCCATAGTCCATCAAATCCTTACCCAAAACTTGAAAACTTCACAACACAAAACTTAACAAAAAATCTCATAAGCTCCATTAGTATAAGAAAATAAATCACCACTTTGGTACTGTTGTGAACTCATTATTTATTTATATTGGTGTAATATCTACTGTATTCCAACTTTTCCATGGTTCATAGCCCCCGATACTACCCATAGATTCATCAAAATAAGCAAACAACACAAAGAAAACAGAATCTGTCAAAAACAGAATAGTCTGCGAAGATCCGAATTGTTCTAATAATTATGTAACTCCAAAATTTCTGAAAAAAGAGGAAAACATATGAAATTTGTATATCAATCTCGTATAATAAATTCAGGGTTTTTGAACGATCCAGTGAATTATTAAAATTCTGTGAGTGGACGCAAAAGTTTCTGTTTTTCAGCAAGATCAAATCAACTATCACCGTAAGCCATCCCAAAGGTCTTACTTGGCACAAACACTAATTAAAACATAAAAATACATCTAACCAGAGGCTAGATGAATTATTTATTGCAAAACAGAACCACAAAAGCAAAAACAAAAATAAAATTGAGTTGCCTCCCAACAAGCGCTATTGTTTAACGCCCTTAGCTAGGCATTGAGATTTCAATGATGCTCATATGAAAGATAATAATTGAAACACAAAGAGAGCATCATAAAACATGTGACAAACAAATTTAAGTCTAACATGCTTCCTATGCATAGGAATTTTATAAGCAAACAAATTATCAAGACAAGCAAAAACTAGCATATGCAAGGAAGAAGAAAGAAACAATAGCAATCTCAACATAACGAGAGGCAATTTAGTGACATGAAAATTTCTACATCTATATTTTTCTCTCTCATAATAATTACATGTAGGATCATAATCAAATTCAACAATATAACTATCACATAAAATATTCTCAACTGATCCACATGCATGCGAAGTTGACACTCTTCCAAAATAGTGGGATTAACATTAACTAAAGTCATGACCTCTCCAAACCCACTTTTATCAAAAATTTCATAAGATTGAACATTCTCCAAATATGTGGGATCTAAAGTTGACACTCTTCCAAACCCACTTTCAATATTATTGCAAACACTATTATCAATATCATATACATCATGGGGCTTAAATAAATTTTCAAGATCATAAGAAAAATCACCCCAATCATGATCATTGCAACAAGTAGGGGACATAGCAAAATTAGCATCCCAAGCTTAGGTTTTTGCATATTATTAGCACAATTGACATCAATATAATTTATAATAACATCATTGCAATCATGCTTTTCATTCAAGGAGCTATCGTGAATCACTTTATAATTTTCTTCTTTCAACACTTCATCACAATTTTCAGATTCACGAATTTCAAGCAAAACCTCATAAAGATAATCTAGTGCACTCAAATCACTAGAAACTGGTTCATCATAATTGGATCTCTTAAAAAGATTAGCAAGTGGATGAGGATCCATAAACTTTTAGCAAGCGAAGATGCAAGCAAAAAGAAGGCACGTGGTAACACAAGCAAAAAAAAATCGAACGGAAAGAAGGCGAATAAAAAGGCAAATTTTTTGTATTTTTCTGAAAATGGTTTTAGAAGTGGGGGAGAGGAAAACGAGAGGAAAATGGCAAATAACGTAATGCAAGAGATGAGGGTTTATGATGGGTACTTGGTATGTCTTCACTTGGCGTAGATCTCCCCGGCAATGGCGCCAGAAATTCTTCCTGCTACTTCTTGAGCTTGCGTTGGTTTTTCCCGTGAAGAGGAAAGGGTGATGCAGCAAAGTAGAGATAAGTATTTCCCTTAGTTTAAGAACCAAGGTATCAATCCAGTAGGAGACAACGCACAAATCACCGAATACCTGCACAAACAATCAAACAACTTGCACCCAACACGATAAAGGGGTTGTCAATCCCTTCATGGTTATTTGCAAAAGTGAGATCTGATAGATATAGATAAACGATAAAGAAAATATTTTTGGTATTTTTGTCTTATAAATCAGAAAGTAAAAATTGCAAAATAGTAGATCAGAAACTTGTATGATGGAAAATAGAAGATTATACGATGGAAAATAGACCCGGGGGCCATAGGTTTCACTAGAGGCTTCTCTCAAGATAGAAAATAATATGGTGGGTGAACAAATTACTGCCGAGCAATTGATAGAAAAGTGCAAAGTTATGACGATATCTAAGGCAATGATCATGAATATAGGCATCACGTCCGTGTCAAGTAGACCAAAACGATTCTGCATCTACTACTATTACTCCACACATCGACCGCTATCCAGCATGCATCTAGAGTATTAAGTTCATAAAGAACGGAGTAATGCATTAAGTAAGATGACATATGTAGAGGAATTAACTCAAGCAATATGATGAAAACCCCATATTTTTATCCTCGATGGCAACAATACAATACGTGCCTTGCTGCCCCTACTGTCACTGGGAAAGGACACCGCAAGATTGAACCCAAAGCTAAACACTTCTCCCATTGCAAGAAAAAACAATCTAGTTGGCGAAACCAAACCGATAGTTCGAAGATAATTACAAAGATATCAAATCATGCATATAAGAATTCAGAGAAGATTCAAATAATATTCATAGATAAGCTGATCATAAATCCACAATTCATCGGATCTCGGCAAACACACCGCAAAAAAGTATTACATCGAATAGATCTCCAAGAACATCGAGGAGAACATGGTATTGAGAATCAAAGAGAGAGAAGAAGCCATCTAGCTACTAGCTATGGACCCGTAGGTCTGTGGTAAACTACTCACGCTTCATCGGAAGGGCAATGGTGTTGATGTAGAAGCTCTCCGTGATCGAATCCCCTCCGGCAGGGTGCCGGAAAAGGTCCCTAGATGGGATCTCACGGGTACAGAAGGTTGCGGCAGTGGAAAATTCTTTTCGTGGATGCCTCTATTGGTTTGGGGATATATGGGTATATATAGGCGAAAGAATTAGGTCAGGAGGTGCACGAGGGGCCCACAAGGGTAGGGGGTGCGCCTTACCCCCCTGGGCATGCCCTCCGTCCTTGTGGCTGCCTCTTGGCTCCTCCAACTTCATCTCCAAGTCTCCTGGTTTCCTTCTGGTCCAAGAAAAATCATCGCAAAAGTTTTATTCCATTTGGACTCCATTTGGTATTCCTTTTCCGTGAAACTCAAAAATAAGGAAAAAACAGAAACTGGCACTGGGCTCTAGGTTAATAGGTTAGTCCCAAAAATAATATAAAATAGCATATTAATGCATATAAAACATCCAAAACAGATAATATAATAGCATGGAACAATAAAAAATTATAGATACGTTGGAGACGTATCATTGCGCTGCAATGCGTCGACCACCTCCCGCATCGCCGCGAGCCAGTTGGGATCCCGAAGGGCGGCGCGAGCGGAGGAGTGGATGGGGGACGGCGTCGATTGCTACTTCTTGAGCTTGTGTTGGTTTTTCCCTTGAAGAGGAAAGGGTGATGCAGCAAAGTAGAGATAAGTATTTCCCTCAGTTTGAGAACCAAGGTATCAATCCAGTAGGAGACAACGCACAAATCACCGAATACCTGCACAAACAATCAAACAACTTGCACCCAACGCGATAAAGGGGTTGTCAATCCCTTCACGGTTATTTGCAAAAGTGAGATCTGATAGAGATAGGTAAAACTAAACAAAAGATAAAGTAAATATTTTTTGGTTTTTTCGTTTATAGATCTGAAAATAAAAGAGTGCAAAATAGTAGATCGGAAAGTAATATGATGGAAAATAGACCCGGGGGCCATAGGTTTCACTAGAGGCTTCTCTCAAGATATAAAATATTACGGTGGGTGAACAAATTACTGCCGAGCAATTCATAGAAAAGTGCAAAGTTATGACGATATCTAAGGCAATGATCATGAATATAGGCATCACGTCCGTGTCAAGTAGACCGAAACGATTCTGCATCTACTACTATTACTCCACATATCGACCGCTATCCAGCATGCATCTAGAGTATTAAGTAAATAAAGAACAGAGTAACGCATTAAGCAAGATGACATGATGTAGAGGAATTAACTCAAGCAATATGATGAAAACACCATATTTTTATCCTCGATGGCAACAATACAATATGTGCCTTGCTGCCCCTACTGTCACTGGGAAAGGACACCGCAAGATTGAACCCAAAGTTAAGCACTTCTCCCATTGCAAGAAAAACCAATCTAGTTGGCCAAACCAAACCGATAGTTCGAAGAGAATTACAAAGATATCAAATCATGCATAAAAGAATTCAGAGAAGATTCAAATAATATTCATAGATAAGCTGATCATAAATCCACAATTCATCGGATCTCGGCAAACACACCGCAAAAAAGTATTACATCGAATAGATCTCCAAGAACATCGAGGAGAGCATGGTATTGAGAATCAAAGAGAGAGAAAAAGCCATCTAGCTACAAGCTATGGACCTGTAGGTCTGAGGTAAACTACTCAAGCTTCATCGGAAGGGCAATGGTGTTGATGTAGACGCCCTCCGTGATCGAATCCCCCTCTGGCAGGACGCCGGAAAAGGCCCCTAGATGGGATCTCACGGGTACAGAAGGTTGCGGCAGTGGAAAAGTATTTTCGTGGATGCCTCTGGTGGTTTGGGCATATAAGAGTATATATAGGCGAAAGAATTAGGTCAGGAGGTGCACGAGGGCCCCACAAGGGTGGGGGGCGCGCCCTACCCCCTGGGCGCGCCCTCCGTCCTTGTGGCCGCCTTGTGGCTCCTCCGACTTCATCTCCAAGTCTCCTGGTTTCCTTTTGGTCCAAGAAAGATCATCGCGAAAGTTTTATTCCGTTTGGACACTGTTTGGTATTACTTTTCTGCGAAACTCAAAATCATAGAAAAAACAGAAACTGGCACTGGGCTCTAGGTTAATAGGTTAGTCCCAAAAATAATATAAAATAGCATATTAATGCATATAAAACATCCAAAATAGATAATATAATAGCATGGAACAATAAAAAATTATAGATACGTTGGAGACGTATCATCGATGTCAAGGCAGCGCACATGTACTCGTCCGAAGTATAGCGCGTGCTCGGCCGATGCACACTGGCCCGAGCACGGGTCGTCACACCGACAGACGGAGCGGTGCTACTTCTTGAGCTTGTGTTGGTTTTTCCCTTGAAGAGGAAAGGGTGATGCAGCAAAGTAGAGATAAGTATTTCCCTTAGTTTGAGAACCAAGGTATCAATCCAGTAGGAGGTACACGCAAGTCTCCAATCTATGCACCTGCAAAAACAATCAAACACTTGCACCCAACGCGATAAAGGGGTTGTCAATCCCTTCACGGTCACTTGCAAGGATGAGATCTGATAGAGATAGATGTAAAAGATTACTAAAACATAAAACAAAATAAAAGTAAATAAATTGCAGCAAGGTATTTTTGGGTTTTTTGGTTTATAGATCTGAAAATATATGATGGAAAATAGGCCTGGGGGCCATAGGTTTCACTAGAGGCTTCTCTCTTGAAAGAAAACACACGGTGGGTGAACAAATTACTGTCGAGCAATTGATAGAAAAGCGCAAAGTTATGATGATATCCAAGGCAATGATTATGAATATAGGCATCACGTCCGTGTCAAGTAGACCGACTCCTGCCTGCATCTACTACTATTACTCCACACATCGACCGCTATCCTGCATGCATCTAGAGTATTAAGTTCATAAGAACGGAGTAACGCCTTAAGTAAGATGACATGATGTAGAGGGATAAACTCAAGCAATATGATGAAAACCCATCTTTTTATCCTTGATGGCAACAATATAATACGTGCCTCGCTACCCCTACTTTGTCACTGGGTGAGGACACAGCAAGATTGAACCCAAAACTAAGCACCTCTCCCATTGCAAGAAGAACCAATCTAGTTGGCCAAACCAAGCCGATAATTCAAAGAGAAATACAAAGATATCAAATTATACATATAAGAATTCAGAGAAGAGTCAAATAATATTCATAGAGAATTTGATCATAAATCCACAATTCATCGGATCTCGACAAACACACCGTAAAAGAATATTACATCAGATAGAACTCCAAGAACATCAAGGAGAACATTGTAATGAAGATTAAAGAGAGAGAAGAAGCCATCTAGCTACTAGCTATGGACCATCGGAAGGGCAATAGGGCTGATGTAGAAGCCCTCCGTTATCGAATCCCCCTCCGGCAGGGTGCCGAAAAAGGCCCCAAGATGGGATCTCACGGGAACAGAAGGTTACGGCGGCGGAAAAGTATTTTGGTGGACGCTTCTGGTGGTTTGGGAATATTTGGGAATTTATAGTGCTGGTTTTAGGGTTAGGGGACTCCCGAGGGGCCCACAAGCCCTCAGGGCGCCCCCCTAGGGCGTGCGCCTGAGGCTTGTGGCCTCCTCGGGGATCTTCGGGCCCTCTCTCCAAGTTATGTGGGTGTCTTTTGGTCCAAGAAAAATCATCGCGAAAGTTTTATTCCGTTTGGACTCTGTTTGATATTCGTTTTCTGTAAAACTGAAAAACAAGGAAAAAACAGAAACAGAAACTGGCACTGGGTTCTAGGTTAATAAGTTAGTCCCAAAAATAATATAAAATAGCATATTAATGCATATAAAACATCCAAAATAGATAATATAATAACATGGAACAATAAAAAATTATAGATACGTTGGAGACATATCAAGCATCCCCAAGTTTAATTCCTACTCGTCCCCGAGTAGGTAAATGATAAAAACAGGTTTTTTGATGTGGAAAGCTACCTAACATATTTATCCATGTAATTTTCTTTATTGTGGCATGAATATTGATCCGTCTCGAACGTATCTATAATTTTTTATTGTTCCATGCTATTATATTATCTGTTTTGGATGTTTTATATGCATTAATATGCTATTTTATATTATTTTTGGGCCTAACCTATTAACCTAGAGCCCAATGCCAGTTTCTGTTTTTTCCTTGTTTTTGAGCCTCGCAGAAAAGGAATATCAAACGGAGTCCAAACGGAATAAAACTTCACGATGATTTTTCTTGGACCAGAAGACACCCAGGGGACTTGGAGTCCAAGTCAGAAGAGCCATGAGGCGGCGACAAGGGTGAAGGGCACGCCCTAGGGGGGGCGCGCCCCCTACCTTGTGGGCCCCTCGGCACTCCCCTGACCTAGCTCTTCCTCCTATATATTCACATATATTCCAGAACTACCAGAGTCATCCATGAAAACACTTTTCCACTGCCGCAACCTTCTGTTCCCGTGAGGTCCCATCCTGGGGCCTTTTCCGGCATCCTACCGGAGGGGGAATCGATCACGGAGGGCTTCTACATCAACTCCATTGCCATACCGATGATGCGTGAGTAGTTTACCTCAGACCTACGGGTCCATAGCTAGTAGCTAGATGGCTTCTTCTCTCTCTTTGATTCTCAATACAACATTCTCCTTGATGTTCTTGGAGATCTATCCGATGTAATCTTCTTTTGCGGTGTGTTTGTCGAGATGCAATGAATTGTGGATTTATGATCAGCTTATCTATGAATATTATTTGAATCTTCTCTGAATTCTTTTATGCATGATTTAATATCTTTGTATTTCTCTTCGAATTATCGGTTTGGTTTGGCCAACTAGATTGGTTTTTCTTGCAATGGGAGAGGTGCTTAGCTTTGGGTTCAATCTTGCGTGATTTCACCCAGTGACAAAGTAGGGGTAGCGAGACACGTATTGCATTGTTGCCATCGAGGATAAAAAGATGGGGTTTTCATCATATTGCTTGAGTTAATTCCTCTACATCATGTCATCTTACTTAAGGCGTTACTCCGTTCTTTATGAACTTAATACTCTAGATGCATGTTGGATAGCGGTCGATGTGTGGAGTAATAGTAGTAGATGCAGGCATGAGTCGGTCTACTTGACACGGATGTGATGCCTATATGCATAATCATTGCCTTGGATATCATCATAACTTTGCGCTTTTCTATCAATTGCTCGACAGTAATTTGTTCACCCACCGTATTATTTGCCTTCATGAGAGAAGCCTCTAGTGAAACCAATGGCCCCCGGGTCTATTTTACATCATATTACTTTCCGATCTACTATTTTGTAATCTTTTATTTTTAGGTCTATATACCAAAAAACCAAAAAATATTTTATCTTTTGTTTATCTATCTCTATCAGATCTCACCTTTGCAAGTGACCGTGAAGGGATTGACAACCCCTTTATCGCGTTGGGTGCAAGTGTTTGATTGTTTGTGCAGGTGTTGGTGATTTGTGTGTTCTTCTCCTTCTGGATTGATACCTTGGTTCTTAACTGAGGGAAATACTTACCTCTACTGTGCTGCATCACCCTTTCCTCTTCAAGGAAAAAATCAACGCAAGCTCAAGAAGTAGGAGGAAGAATTTCTGGCGCCGTTGCCGGGGAGATCTACGCCAAGTCAAGACATACCAAGTACCCATCATAAATTCTCATCTCTTGCATTACATTATTCGCCATTTGCCTCTCGTTTTCCTCTCCCCCACTTCTAAAATGATTTTCGAAACCAAAATTTATTCACCCTTCTTCCGTTCGTCTTTTTCGTTTGCCTTTTGTTTGCTCGTGTGTTAGATCTGTTTCTTGCCACCATGTCTGAATCTAGGGAGATTTTTATTGAAAAGGATATTAGTAATGATGGGGGGGACCTTGATAATTTTGCTAATATTGATCCTCATGAAGAACCTACTATCTTGCACACTAAAAAACTTCGCATAGGTAGCGGCAATATTATTGGAAAAGGGGTTATTCAAGATTTCTTTACTTGTGCTGGTGCGCTACCCATGTTAGGTGGATCTGTTCTCCATAAAACTAATAGTCTTGCGGATGCTATATCTTTGCTTATACGTGAACTTGAAAGACAATTTGTTCATATGCATCCATGCATACAAAGGATTTTTCTAGAGTTCTCTAATATTGAGCATTCTTATGTTAAACGCGCTGCTACTATATTTCTAGCCCATGAGTTTAGATTCATTATGAAAGAAGCTAGTGAAATTTTTGCGCATTATAAGGTAGATGGTGGTCGTCCTCCCATAGAGGGGATTCTCTTTAATCAAGAAGAAATAATGCGTTTGCGATCTCTTGATCATGTTGCTTATAATGAAAATTTGAGAAAAAGGGTTCCTACCGATGTTTTAGTTGATAAAATTTCTGAACTTAATGATAATTTTGCTATACAAAACAATGGATTGGGTTTATCTCTTGGAAATAAGCTCATGACTTTTTTCCAAAAGAATTCTTACAATGATGAATTGATCATACAATATAAGGGGCCGAAGGAGGAGCCAATACCTCCCGAGCTTGATCTTAGGGATCCTTATCCCGTTAAATTTAGCCCTTTTGATTACTTTTTCTTAACACAAAGAAAACTTTCTGCTTAATGAAGGGAGTACGAGATGAGCTTTCGAAATTTTCCTTATTATTACTATGACAATACCTAGATCTATGTGTTTTTATGCCTAGCTAAGGGCGTTAAACAATAGCGCTTGTTGGGAGGCAACCCAATTTTATTTTTGTTCTTTTTTTTTGGTTATGTTTTTAATAAAATTTTCATCTAGCCTCTGATTAGATGTTTTTTGGTGTTTTAATTAGTCTTTGTGCCAAGTAAGACCTTTGGGATGGCTTACGGTGATAGTTGATTTGATCTTGCTGAAAAACAGAAACTTTTGCATCCAGTCACAGAATTTTAATAATTCACTGGAGAGTTGAAAAACCCTGAATTTTTTACAAAGGATTTATGTACAAATTTCCTATGTTGTAATAATTTTTTAGAAATTTATGAGTTAAATAAGTATTAGAAAAATTCAGATATTCGCAGACTGTTCTATTTTTGACAGATTCTGTTTTCTTTGTGTTGTTTGCTTATTTTGATGAATCTATGGGTAGTATCGGGGGGTATGAACCATGGAGAAGTTGGAATACAGTATATATTACGCCAATATAAATAAAGAATGAGTTCACAACAGTACCAAAAGTGGTGATTTTATTTTCTTGTACTAACGGATCTCACGAGTTTTCTGTTGAGTTTTGTGTTGTGAAGTTTTCAACTTTTGGGTAAAGATATGATGGACTATGCAATAAGGAGTGGCAAGAGCCTAAGCCTGGGGATGACCAATGAACCCCAAGGTAATATTCAAGGACAACCAAGAGCCTAAGCTTGGGGATGCCCAGGAAGGCATCCCCTCTTTCGTCTTCGTCTATCGATAAATTTACTTGAGGCTATATTTTTATTCACCACATGATATGTGTTTTGCTTGGAGCTTCTTGTATGATATGAGTCTTTGATTTTTAGTTTTCCACAATCATCCTTGCTGTACACACCTTTTGAGAGGGACACGCTTGAATCGTGATTTATTAGAATACTCTATGTGCTTCACCTATATATTTTGAGCTAGGCAATTTTGCTCTAGTGCTTCACTTATATCTTTTTAGAGCACGGCGGTGGTTTTATTTTATAGAAATTGTTGAACTCTCATGCTTCACTTATATTATTTTGAGAGTCTTTCTAAAGAGCATGGTAATTTGCTTTGGTTATAAATTTAGTCCTAATATGATCGGCATCCAAGAGGGATATAATAAAAACTTTCATATAAAGTGCATTGAATACTATGTGAAGTTTGATTCCTTATGATTGTTTTGAGATATAAAGATGGTGATATTAGAGTCATGCTAGTGATTAATTGTGGATTGTAGAAATACTTGTGTTAAAGTTTGTGATTCCCGTAGCATGCACGTATGGTGAACCATTATGTGATGAAGTCGGAGCATGATTTATTTATTGATTGTCTTCCTTATGAGTGGCGGTCGGGGATGAGCGATGGTCTTTTCCTACCAATCTATCCCCCTAGGAGCATGCGTGTCGTACTTTGTTTCAATGACTAATAGATTTTTGCAATAAGTATGTGAGTTCTTTATGACTAATGTTGAGTCTATGGATTATACGCACTCTAACCCTTCCACCAATGCTAGCCTCTCTAGTACCGCGCAACTTTCGTCGGTGCCATACACCTACCCCTTTACCTTCCTCAAAATAGCCACCATACCTACCTATTATGGCATTTCCATAGCCATTCCGAGATATATTGCCATGCAACTTTCCACCATTCCGTTTTATTATGAGACACTCCATCATTGTCATATTGCATTGCATGATCATGTAGTTGACATCGTGTTTGTGGCAAGGCCACCTTTTCATATTTATACATGACACTCTTGAGTCATTGCACATCCCGGTACACCGCCGGAGGCATACATATAGAGTCATATTTTGTTCTAAGTATCGAGTTGTAATTCTTGAGTTGTAAGTAAATAAAAGTGTGATGATCTTCATTATTAGAGCATTGTCCCATGTGAGGAAAGGATGATGGAAGCTATGATTCCCTCACAAGTTGGGATGAGTCTCCGGACTTTACAAAAAAATAAAAGAGGCCAACCAAGCCCACAAAAAAAAAAGAGGCCAAAGAAGCCCACCAAAATAAAAAAAATGAGAGAAAAGAGAGAAGGGGCAATGTTACTGTCCTTTTTCCACACTTGTGCTTCAAAGTAGCACCATGATCTTCATGATATAGAGTCTCCTATGTTCTCACTTTCATATACTAGTGGGAATTTTTCATTATAGAACTTGGCTTGTATATTCCAATGATGGGCTTCCTCAATTTGCCCTAGGTCTTCATGAGCAAGCAAGTTGGATGCACACCCACTTAGTTTCTTTTTGAGCTTTCATACACTTATAGCTCTAGTGCATCCGTTGCATGGCAATCCCTACTCACTCACATTGATATCTATTGATGGGCATCTCCATAGCCCATTGATACGCCTAGTTGATGTGAGACTATCTCCTTCTTTTTGTCTTCTCCACAACCACCATATTCTATTCCACCTGTAGTGCTATGTCCATGGCTCACGCTCATGTATTGCCTGAAAGTTGAAAGGTTTGAGAACATCAAAAGTATGAAACAATTGCTTGGCTTGTCATCGGGGTTGTGCATGATTTGAATATTTTATGTGATGAAGATGGAGCATAGCCAGACTATATGATTTTGTAGGGATAGCTTTCTTTGGCCATATTATGTTGAGAAGACATGATTGCTTTATTAGTATACTTAAAGTATTATTAGTTTTATGTCAATATTAAACTTTTTTTTGAATCTTATGGATCTGAACATTCATGCCACAATAAAGAAAATTACATGGATAAGTATGTTAGGTAGCATTCCACATCAAAAATTCTGTTTTTATCATTTACCTACTCGAGGACGAGCAGGAATTAAGCTTGGGGATGCTTGATACGTCTCCAACGTATCTATAATTTTTGATTGTTCCATGCTATTATATTATCTATTTTGGATGTTTTATATGCATTAATCTGCTATTTTATATTATTTTTGGGACTAACCTATTAACCTAGAGCCCAGTGCCAGTTTCTGTTTTTTCCTTGTTTTTGAGCCTCGCAGAAAAGGAATACCAAACGGAGTCCAAACGGAATAAAACTTCACGATGATTTTTCTTGGACCAGAAGACACCCAAGGGACTTGGAGTCCAAGTAAGAAGAGCCACGAGGCGGCGACAAGGGTGGAGGGCGCGCCCTAGGGGGGGCGCCCCCCTACCTTGTGGGCCCCTCGGGACTCCCCTGACCTAGCTCTTCCTCCTATATATTCACATATATTCCAGAACCACCAAAGGCATCCACAAAAACACTTTTCTACCGCCGCAACCTTCTGTTCCCGTGAGATCCCATCTTGGGGCCCTTTTTGGCATCCTGCCGGAGGGGGAATCGATCATGGAGGGCTTCTACATCAACTCCATTGCCCTTCCGATTATGCGTGAGTAGTTTACCTCAGACCTATGGGTCCATAGCTAGTAGCTAGATGGCTTCTTCTCTCTCTTTGATTCTCAATACAACGTTCTCCTTGATGTTCTTGGAGATCTATCCGATGTAATCTTCTTTTGCGGTGTGTTTGTCAAGATCCGATGAATTGTGGATTTATGATCGGCTTATCTATGAATATTATTTGAATCTTCTCTGAATTCTTTCATGCATGATTTAATATCTTTGTATTTCTCTTCGAATTATCGGTTTGGTTTGGCCAACTAGATTGGTTTTTCTTGCAATGGGAGAGGTGCTTAGCTTTGGGTTCAATCTTGCGTGATTTCACCCAATGACAATGTAGGAGTAGCGAGACACGTATTGCATTGTTGCCATCGAGGATAAAAAGATGGGGTTTTCATCATATTGCTTGAGTTAATTCCTCTACATCATGTCATCTTACTTAAGGCGTTACTCCGTTCTTTATGAACTTAATACTCTAGATGCATGCTGGATAGCGGTCGATGTGTGGAGTAATAGTAGTAGATGCAGGCAGGAGTCGGTCTACTTGACACGGATGTGATGCCTATATGCATAATCATTGCCTTGGATATCGTCACAACTTTGCGCTTTTCTATCAATTGCTCGACAGTAATTTGTTCACCCACCGTATTATTTGCCTTCATGAGAGAAGCCTCTAGTAAAACCTATGGCCCTCGGGTCTATTTTACATCATATTACTTTCCGATCTACTATTTTGCAATCTTTTATTTTCATATCTATATACCAAAAAACCCAAAAATATTTTATCTTTGTTTATCTATCTCTATCAGATCTAACCTTTGCAAGTGACCATGAAGGGATTGACAACCCCTTTATCGCGTTGGGTGCAAGTGTTTGATTGTTTGTGCAGATGTTGGTGATTTGTGTGTTCTTCTCCTACTGGATTGATACCTTGGTTCTTAACTGAGGGAAATATTTACCTCTACTATGCTGCATCACCATTTCCTCTTCAAGGGAAAAACCAACGCAAACTCAAGAAGTAGCAAATATTCAGATCCATAAGATTCAAAACAAAAGTTCAATATTGACATAAAAACAGTATTACTTGAAGCATACTAATAAATCAATCATGTCTTCTCAAAATAACATGGCCAAAGAAAGTTATCCCTACAAAATCACATAGTCTGGCTATGCTCCATCTTCATCACGCAAAGTATTTTATCATGCACAACCCCGATGACAAGCCAAGCAATTGTTTCATACTTTTGATGTTCTCAAACTTTTTCAACTTTCATGCAATACATGAGCGTGAGCCATGGATATAGCACTATAGGTGGAATAGAATATAGTGGTTGTGGAGAAGACAAAAAAGAAGGAGAAAGTCTCACATCAACTAGGCGTATTAACATGCTATGGAGATGCCCATCAATAGATATCAATGTGAGTGAGTAGGGATTGCCATGCAACGGATGCACTAGAGCTATAAGTGTATGAAAGCTCAAAAAGAAACTAAGTAGGTGTGCATCCAACTCGCTTTCTCACGAAGACCTAGGGCAATTTGAGGAAGCCCATTATTGGAATATAGAAGCCAAGTTCTATAATGAAAAATTCCCACTAGTATATGAAAATGACAACATAGGAAACTCTCTATCATAAAGATCATGGTGCTACTTTGAAGCACAAGTGTGGTAAAAGGATAGTAACATTGTCCCTTCTCTCTTTTCTCTCATTTTTTTGTTTTGGCTTCTTTTGGCCTCTTTTATTTTTGTAAAGTACGGAGACTCATCCCAACTTGTGATGGAATCATAGCTTCCATCATCCTTTCCTCACATGGGGCAATGCTCTAATAATGATGATCATCACACTTTTATTTACTTACAACTCAAGAATTACAACTCGATTGTAGAACAAAATATGACTCTATATGAATGCCTCCGGTGGAGTACTAGGATGTGCAATGATCAAGAGTGACATGTATAAAAAAATTGAGCGGTGGCCTTGCCACAAATACTATGCCAACTACATGATCATGCAAAGCAATACGACAATCATGAAGCGTGTCATAATAAACAGAACGATGGAAGTTGCATGGCAATATATCTCGGAATGGCTATGGAAATGCCATAATAGGTAGGTATGGTGGCTGTTTTGAGGAAGGTATATGGTGGGTTTAATGCACCGGCGAGAATTGCGCGGTACTAGAGAGGCTCGCAATGGTGGAAGGGTGAGAGTGCGTATAATCCATGGACTCAACATTAGTCATAAAGAACTCACATACTTATTGCAAAAATGTATTAGCTATCGAAACAAAGTACTACACGCATTCTCCTAGGGGGATAGGTTGGTAGGAAAAGACCATCGCTCGTCCTCGACTGCCACTCATAAGGAAGACAATCAATAAATAAATCATGCTCCGACTTCATCACATAACGGTTCACCATACGTGCATGCTACGGGAATCACAAACTTTAATACAAGTATTTCTACCAATCCACAATTACTCACTAGCATGACTCTAATATCACCATCTTTATATCTCAAAACAAATGCAAGGAATCAAACTTCTCATAGTATTCAACGCTCTTTATATGAAAGTTTTTATTATATCCCTCTTGGATGCCTATCATATTAGGACTAAATTCATAACCTAAGCAAATTACCATGCTGTTTAGAGACTCTCAAAATAATATAAGTGAAGCATGAGAGTTCAATATTTTCTATAAAATAAAGCCACCGCCGTGCTCTAAAAAGATATAAGTGAAGCACTAGAGCAAATTGCCTAGCTCAAAAGATATAAGTGAAGCACATAGAGTATTCTAATAAATTACGATTCATGCGTGTCCCTCTCAAAAGGTGTGTACAGCAAGGATGATTGTGGCAAACTAAAAAGCAAAGACTCATATCATACAAGACGCTCCAAGCAAAACACATATCATGTGGTGAATAAAAATATAGCCTCAAGTAAATTTTATCGATGGATTGAAGACGAAAGAGGAGATGCCATTCGGAGCATCCCCAAGCTTAGATGCTTGGTTATCCTTGAATATTACCTTGGGGTGCCTTGGTCATCTCCAATCTTAGGCTCTTGCCACTCCTTATTCCATAGTCCATCAAATCTCTACCCAAAACTTGAAAACTTCACAACACAAAACTCAACAGAAAACTCATGAGATCTGTTAGTATAAGAAAATAAATCACCACTTTTGGTACTGTTGTGAACTCATTATTTCTTTATATTGGTGTAATATATACAGTATTCCAACTTTTCCATGGTTTATACCCCAAGATACTACCCATAGCTTCATCAAAATAAGCAAACAACACATAGAAAACAGAATCTGTCAAAAACAGAACAGTCTGTCGCAATCTGTAAACTTCGTATACTTCTGTAACTCAAAAAATTCTAAAAAATTATAAAAATCTGGAAAATTTGTATATCAATCTTGTGTAAAAAATTCAGATCAAAATCACGTTTTTGTGATTTATTGAATTTTCGGCAATGAGCGCAAAAGTTTCTGTTTTTCAGCAAGATTAAATCAACTATCATCGTAGACCATCCCAAAGGTCATACTTTGCTCAAACACTAATTAAAACACCAAAACAGAATTACTATAGAGGTAATAATGTGTATTTATTTAAAAATAGAACCAAAAACATAAAACATAAAAATAAAATTGGGTTGCCTCCCAACAAGCGCTATTGTTTAACGCCCCTAGCTAGGCATAAAACATAGATATAGGTATTGTCATGCATCTCCTTCTTAATCAAATCTTACAAAACTTTTCTTAGCAACTCTTTCTTTTCTTTTCTTTCCCCTCTAGTAGGTGAACTTAATTCATGAAAAGGACTTTGATTAGTGATTTTGACATTCATAAACCCATAGTCTGGATCATCATCATATATATCATCATATAAAATACGTATCTCATTTTTAATGGGTTCCCTAGTCATCTCTTCCAACCAATCATCATAAAATACTACATGAATTCCCCTAGTTATCCAATCAAATTTATCGTAAGTCTCAAGGTAAAGGGTTTGAGTAATTTCTGAGTAGGGGACTCTCCTCCTAAGATTGTCACTGTAAGACTGATAATCTCTAGATTCCAAGCTATGCAAAGTTTCTTTATCATGGAGAATTTCTTCAATCGGAGGATGTTCAATATCTTTATTGTAGAAAAAAAAATTCCCTAGCTTCTTGAATTATAAAATCAAATTCCCGCATAAGGATGATAGTGGCAATCTTTTTAGCCTTAGGATGATGAATATTGGGAAGTTCATAAAAACACCTTTTGCAAAGCGGGGTGGATGTGCACAAATTTTCTTTCTAATTTATCAATAAGCATGACAATGGCATCCGCATAAAAATTTGTATCAAGAAGGATAGATCTCTTATTACTAGCCATAGTTCCCGTACAATCAAAGAATTCTTGAATAACACTTTTCCTAATAAGATTACCGTCTCCCACATGAAAAGTTTTTGCCTTATAATTAGGGGGAGTTTCAGTTTCACGATCTAAAGAACAAGACCCAAGTTTTTCCTCAAGATTTATACTAGCAAGATCCTCAAAATTTTCAACGATAACCTCCCCAGATTCAGACATGGTGGCAAGAAACCGATCTAGCACACAAGCAACCAAAAAGCAAACAAAAAGACGAACGGAAGAAGGGCGAATAAAAAGGCAAATCTTTTTGTGTTTTTCTGAGAATGTTTTAGAAGTGGGGGAGAGGAAAACGAGAGGCAAATGACAAATAATGTAATGCAAGAGATGAGAATTTATGGTGGGTACTTGGTAGGCTTGACGTAGAACCTCCCCGGCAATGGCGCCAGAAATCCTTCCTGCTACTTCTTGAGCTTGTGTTGGTTTTTCCCTTGAAGAGGAAAGGGTGATGCAGCAAAGTAGAGATAAGTATTTCCCTTAGTTTGAGAACCAAGGTACCAATCCAGTAGGAGGTACACGCAAGTCTCCAATCTATGCACCTGCACACACAATCAAACACTTGCACCTAACGCGATAAAGGGGTTGTCAATCCCTTCACGGTCACTTGCAAGGATGAGACCTGATAGAGATAGATATAAAAGATTACTAAAATGTAAAACAAAATAAAAGTAAATAAATTGCAGCAAGGTATTTTTGGGTTTTTTAGTTTATAGATCTGAAAATATATGATGGAAAATAGACCTGGGGGCCATAGGTTTCACTAGAGGCTTCTCTCTTGAAAGAAAACACATGATGGGTGAACAAATTACTGTCGAGCAATTGATAGAAAAGCGCAAAATTATGATGATATCCAAGGCAATGATTATGAATATAGGCATCACGTCCGTGTCAAGTAGACCGACTCCTGCCTGCATCTACTACTATTACTCCACACATTGACCGCTATCCAGCATGCATCTAGAGTATTAAGTTCATAAGAATGGAGTAACGCCTTAAGTAAGATGACACGATGTAGAGGGATAAACTCAAGCAATATGATGAAAACCCCATCTTTTTATCCTTGATGGCAACAATACAATACGTGCCTCGCTACCCCTACTTTGTCACTGGGTGAGGACACCGCAAGATTGAACCCAAAACTAAGCATCTCTCCCATTGCAAGAAGAACCAATCTAGTTGGCCAAACCAAACCGATAATTCGAAGAGAAATACAAAGATATCAAATCATGCATATAAGAATTCAGAGAAGACTCAAATAATATTCATAGCTAATTTGATCATAAATCCACAATTCATCGGATCTCGACAAACACACCGCAAAAGAATATTACCTCGAATAGAACTCCAAGAACATCGAGGAGAACATTGTATTGAAGATCAAAGAGAGAGAAGAAGCCATCTAGCTACTAGCTATGGACCCGTAGGTCTGTGGTAAACTACTCACGCTTCATCGGAAGGGCAATAGGGTTGATGTAGAAGCCCTCCGTGATCGAATGCCCCTCCGGCAGGTTGCCGGAAAAGGCCCCAAGATGGGATCTCACAGGAACAGAAGGTTACGGCGGCGGAAAAGTATTTTGGTGGACACTTCTGGTGGTTTGGGAATATTTGGGAATTTATAGTGCTGGATTTAGGGTTAGGGGACTTCCGAGGGGCCCACAAGCCCTCAGGGCGCCCCCTAGGGCGTGCCCCTAAGGCTTGTGGCCTCCTCGGGGATCTTCTGGCACTCTCTCCAAGTTACGTGGGTGTCTTCTGGTCCAAGAAAAATCATCGCGAAAGTTTTATTCCATTTGAAAAAAAACAAAAACTGGCACTGGGCTCTAGGTCAATAAGTTAGTCCCAAAAATAATATAAAATAGTATATTAATGCATATAAAACATCCAAAACAGATAATATAATAGCATGGAACAATAAAAAATTATAGATACGTTGGAGACGTACCAAGCGGCAGCCGGGCCAGCGGCGGCGGCCAGGCCAGCAACAACGGCCGGGCCAGCAGCGGTCGGGCCAGTGGCGGCCGGGGTGGGTGCGGCGACGGGCGATGAGGATGTCGAGCCCGTCACAGGCAAACCCACCGCAGGAGAGGCGGCGCCGACCGGGGTGGCGGCCGCGTCATCGGGGGCCAGAGGGGTGCCCACCGTGGCGCTCGAGTGGGAGGCCCGGTCCGACTCAACCTCGGGAGAGGGAGTCGAGGACCCAGGGGCCCGGTCCGACTCGACCTCGGGGGAGGGAGTCGGGAACCCGGGTGGCGGTGTAAGCCGCTGGGCCGGAGGGGCGACCTAGTGCCGCGGCCGCGAGTCACACCAAGCAGGGGGCACGGGGAACGGCGTCGAGGGCGCCGCAGCCGGAGGTACCTGAAAGAAAGGGAACACCGTCTCGACAAAATACATGTGCCTCGAGGTGTACACGCGGTGAGTGACAGGATCATAGCACCGGTAACCTTTGGTGTTGGAGGGATAACCGAGAAAGATGCATGGGAGTGGTCGTGGTGCGAGTTTGTGGGGGGGTAGTGGACGCGGTGCTAGGATAGCAAAGACACCCGAAAGTGCGAAGACCGTCATAGGACGGAGGTGCACTGAAGAGAAGATGGTGAGGGGCATAGCTCCAACGAGGACGACACGGACGGATGTTAATGAGGAGGGTAGCAGTGGCAAGAGCATCAGGCCAAAACCGGGCGGGTACGTTAGAGTGAAAGAGTAACGTACGAACGCAGTCATTAAGAGTGCGGAGGATGCACTCGGCGCGGCCGTTCTGCTGTGATGTGTAGGGACAAGTCAGACGGAAGATGGTGTCGTGAGATGCGAGAAGATGGCGAACATCAACGTTATCAAACTCTTTGCCATTATCGGTTTGGAGTGCAAGAATGGGGCGACCGAACTGGATGGTGGCATAGGAATAAAAAGACGTGAGTGTGGCTAAAGCATCGTATTTGTGACGAAGAGGAAATTCCACACATAATGCGAATAATCATCTAAAATCACCAAGTAGTATAGGTACCCCGTGTTACTTGCAACGGGAGACGTCCAAACATCACTATGAAGTAATTGAAATGGAAAGGTAGAAACAGTTGTAGACGCACTAAAGGGAAGACGAACGTGCTTGCCTAGGCGACAAGCCTCACAAGAGTGCTCGTCGAGCTTATTACATGGGAATGAAAAACCCCTAAGAAGTTGACGTAAAACTGTGGGGTTGGGGTGGCCCAAGCGAGCATGCCAAAGGTCGACGCCGGCGGCGAGAGCGACTGGAGTGGATGTGGAGGCTCCGGCGTGCACGGGATAGAGCTCATCAGGACTGTCACATCGGTGAAGTACCATCCGGGTACGGGCGTCCTTCACAGAAAAACCAATATCATCAAATTCAACAGTAAGTGGGTTCTCACGAGTAAGACGACGAACGAAAACTAGGTTTGTGACTAATTCAGGCGAAACAAGAACATTAGACATAGTAATGGGTGTGGAAGTGGAGGGAAAATTAGTGCTACCGATATGAGTGATAGGTAAGGAGGAACCATTGCCAACGGTGATACGAGTGAGTGTATGAACGCGGGTGGAGGAGGTTAGGTTACCGGGATGAGCTGTCATGTACGGGGTAGCACCCGAGTCCATGTACCAGTCGCCTCCACCACCGTAGTTACTCGGCGACGACGCGGAGTGCAGGCGGCCAGGAGGGCAGGGTCCCATGGCGTGGGTACCGGCGGTGGCGGGAGGCCCCCATAGGGCGGCGCCGAGGCGGGCGACCCGTAGCCGCCGAGTGGCGGCGGAGCGAGGGGGCGCCGTAGCCGGTGCTAGCCGGCTGGTAGGACGCACCGAGGAAGGCCTGGTGGCCCGCGGGGCGAGGACCGAGAAGACCCGGCGTGGGGGCCCTTGGGACGGGCATGTGGTAGGCATGCACCACACCCGTCCAAGGGTTCTGACCGGCCGCCCACGGCGGAGGCAGCTGTGGGTAGCGCGGCACCCCCCGGCGCCCTGGTTCTGCTGCTGTTGTCGGCGGCCACCGCCGCCGCGCCGGTTGCGCCTGTGGCCCCCACCTTATTGCTGCTGTTGGGGAGGCGTGGGGGGCGCGGGAGGTGCGGGTGGCAGCGGGAAGTACTCGGCAGGCAGCGGAGGGCGCGGCTGGGACGGCGCGGCCGGTGGAGCAGGGCAGCCGCAGGTGGTGCCGGCGGCGAGGGCGGTGTGTTCGACCCGCAGTTTCACCTTCGTCATCCGGTGCTGCTCGAGCTTGAGGTACGCGACTACACGCTGAAAAGTGGGCTGCGTCAACAAAGTGAGGTTAGAAGCGGCGTTGCCGAAATCTTCGTTGAGGCCGGTGGTGAGGGTGCTGAGCATGAGGTCGTCGGAGACTTTGGCACCGATGTCATGAAGTTCATCGGTGAGCATCTTGAGCCGCATGCAGTACTCATCGATGGTGGAGTTGTCTTGATGACAACCAAAGAAATCCTGCTGCAAGAAAACAAGGCACTGGAGTTTGCTGTCGGTGAAGAGCGCATTGATCTTGGTCCACACGGTGCAAGCGTCGTCGTCCTCGGTGACGACCGTGTGGAAGATCTCCTTCGAGATGGTTTGATAGAACCATCGGATGAGCGTGGCCCCAATGGCGGACCACTCCGGATCGCCTTCATGAACTCGCCGTCCAGAGAGCCATCGATGTGCTCGGTGAGGTAGTACTCGCGGAAGACAAGGTTGAAGTAGGTCTTCCACGCGTAGTAGGAGGAGCTGGAGCTGTCGACGGATGGCGACGACGGAGGGTTCGGAACCGGCGAAAGGGTTGGAGCTGTGGGTGGTGGAGGATCCCTGGGAGTCCATGGAGCGGCGGCTACGGTTAGGGTTTGGTGGAACGGCGGCTAGGGTGGAGAAGGGGAGGCAGCGGCGGCAGGGAGGTGGTGCGGCGGCTGCAGGAGAGAGGGAGGGGCGGCGGCTACGGGCTACAGCGGCGGCGGCGACACGACAGAGGGGCGGCAGCGGCGGCTGTAGGGGTAGCGGCAGCGGGGTTTAGGCGGAAGTGAGGGTGGGGTGGCGCGACACGGGGCGACGGCGGCGTCGGGAGGGAGAGACGAGGCGGCGGCGTGGTGTGGCGGCAGTGAGGAGCGGCGGCGGCGGCGCGGGAGAGCGCGGCGGCGGCGGCGGCTAAAAACTAGGGTAGGATCGAGAGGTATGATACCATGTTAGAGGAAGGTTTGGCAATGCAACTCACGATAGATTGATCGGTGCAGGTGCACGTATATATGGAGTACAATGGAGGCCTCAACATCAACTATACAATGACTAGGAAGTGGGCGAGGATATACAAATATACATACAAAACATATTTTCAACACACTCAACTTGGACCCGGTGCGACAGATTTAGCCTGATTTTGCATTTCACCAGCCGTCACCACACGGCAGGAACTCAACGGCTGGTCACATTCAAGAACGACATCTTTTGGAGTCCTTAGAGCATCTCTACTCGGGCCCCCAGGACGCCCCCTAAGCATCTCTTTTAGCACCGGCGGTATAAAAAAGTCCCAGCCACGTCCCCAGGACGTTGTTTTGCGTCAGATTTGGGCAAAAATAGCCCCGGCGATCCCAGGACAAACCCAGCCCACCGAGGGGCACTTGGGGCGTCCGGCACTATTTTCTGCATGCTCAAACCCCACCGGTCAGCCTCTCTCCCCTCTCTCTCTCTCTTCCCTTTTTCTCTAGGCCCACCCACGTGAATGCGAAAAAGGAATCTCGCCAGTGGCGCCCTGCTTCCTCGCTCCGGCCGCGCGTGCTTCCTCCCCGCCTCCTCGCCGCCCGTACAGCCGCATGCGCCCTGCTTCCTCCCCGCCTCCTCGCCGCCAGGACGGCCGCAGCATAAAGATGCCAAGCCCTTGACAATCAGATACAACCAGAACTCGGCACTCGCCTCCACGTTCATGGCACCGGTGGAAGTCTACGCGACGGCGACGAAGCTGAGCACGGCAGGCGAGGCCAGCACCATCAACGTGCAGCTCAACATTAGTTGGAGGTTCGACGCCCCGGCCGGGTCGGATTACCTGCTCCGGTTCCACTGGTGCGACATCGTCAGCAAGGCAGCCACGTTGGTAATGGTGCTCGGCTTCATCGCCTTCAGGTTGCTGCGCAGGAGGGAGCTGGAGAAGAAGAAGCCGTCCGACACCTGGTCGCCGTTCTCGGCGAGCGCGTTGGGTTCTCGCTAGCGCTCCCGCAGCTTCTCCAAGAGCAACGGGAACACCGTCATGCTCGGGCAGAACGGCGCCGGATACAGGATCCCGTTCGCGGCGCTCTAGGAGGCGACCGGTGGGTTCGACGAGGGGATGGTCATCGGCGAGGGCGGCTTCGGGAAGGTGTACAAGGGCACGATGCGCGACGAGACGCTGGTGGCCGTGAAGCGCGGCAACCGGCGGACGCAGCAGGGGCTACATGAGTTCCACATGGAGATCGAGATGCTGTCCGCCGCGCCCTCGCCCTGGCCCCCGCGCGCCCTCGCCACGCCTCCTCGCCGCCAGCGCTCACCGCGAGCCCTCGCCTTCACCTCCTTGCCGCGCATCTCCTCGCACGGCGCCCGGCCGCGCGCAGCCGCCGCGCGCCTCATAGACGGCCGCCGTGTGCACCGCTGGCCCGCTCCCGATGATACACACGCGCGTGCGCAGTGGGTTCGTCGGCGACGGCCTCCAACACCGACCAGGTCGCGATGGTGCTGGCTGGGTGGGAGGACGGCTGGAAATTTTTTCCTCCCCGATGCAAAACTTCCGCCGGGGCAACCCCAGGAGGCCGAAAAAACGCCTCTGAGGGGCACAACGGCTGGAGATGCTCTTAGCCTCTTATTTGTCTCGTCCAAGTTTCGGTGTCTGCGCTCTACACACCTCGTTAGTCAGTAACTTAATTGACCAATTGTACCAGGAACTGAACGTTTCTAAGCTGAACACTCCAATTACTAGTACTCCTTCTGTTCCAAAATATAGTGCGTCCTTGGTTTCCGTGCTTCAACTTTGACCATAAATTTAACCAACGAGACCGACTGCGGCGGGAGCAAAAATTATATAATTGAAAACTTCTTTTGAATACGAATTCACTGGTATAATTTTCGCTCCCGCCGCAGTCAGTCTTGTTGGTTAGATTTATGGTCAAAGTTAAACCTCGAAAAGCGCGGGCATGCTATATTTTGGAACGGAGGGAGTACTCTTCCAGTCGTTCTTCAATGAATCTTCTCATATGGATTCACCTTTTCGCTTCCAACAAAAGCACCCGCTGGGTGCACGCAGTGACGCCCCCTTTGTTTCCGCTTACTCGTATGCACTTCCGCAGCATAAATCGGCCAAGTCCCCGGTAATTTCCCAGCCCATTACATTTACATTTTATATAGTTCAGCATAGGAATTCACAACTGAAATTTAGCTAACATAAACATGTCCTGGAGCCAAACTAAGCATTTGTTGGACGTCCAGGACTCGTTCCATAACCTCTAGCAAGTGTCGCTGAAGTTTCTGGTCCACATGTCAAGTTCAAGTTCTGGAATCGTTCAGTCACTCTTCACTGAATATTCCTCTGGTGCCTCACTAACTTTTCCCAGTAATGTCTGAATGATACTACTGCAATGTCATGTCTCTCCTATAAATAGGACCAGCATCCCGGCGGCAGTCCTGCACCAAAACAACCGAGCTTGTCTAGCTGAATTTAGAGCTGTTCTTTTTCAGGTACAGTACTGGGTTTCATACCTAAGTTGGAAGGATGTACAGTCCTCCGAAGTTTCTGCTGATGGTTTCTCATACAGTTTACACTTCTTATTTTCAGGTTCATCTTGGCGGAACATTTCAGCTCGTATCCTCGGCGATCTCTGGAAGAAGATGGGGCGTAACGGCGTCAAGAAGAGCATCTGGGAGATCCTCTGCGGCTGTTCCTCGCCTAAGACCAACAAATGATTAAGACAGAAATGCACGACACGGCGAGAGGTTATGTGTCTAGTGGTTCTCAATAGGTGAAATTCTATATGTTGAAGTTAAAAAGTGGTTGTAAAGTTGTCATTAGGTACTGCTAAGTTATTTTGTTGAATTGGTCTGTACTCTGCAGTCTTGTGGTTGTGTTGGGCTAGCTTCTTCTGCAGCAAGGAGCACGTAAACGAGGAATGTCTTGTAACCATATTCGGAAATAAATCTGGCATATCTGTGTCATACTCTTGTCATGCGTGTAAATCATGCTAATCCTCTATAGGATTGAACGAACAAATCTCATGTTTTTCGCATCATGGCCACGATGCCAACCATCATTAGCATCGAATCAAGGATGAAGCAAGACTTTTGGCCCTGCCGGGGGCAAAAGTTTTGGGAATTGGCAAAATTTCCAAACTTATGATCATTTTGGGCTGTTGGAATATTTTGATGCAGAGAAATGGCAAAATTTTCAGAAATGCCTACCCTTCATTTCCATCATGGAAGTGTCAGTTTCAAGAGGATTTGATCCTGCTCAGCCATAGAATCAGGAGGAAGCATGCTTCTTGCCTCCATGCCTGGATGGTTTCTGAATAACATTTCCATCATGATTATATGCCATATTATGTTGTTCCATATACTACGTACCAGATTACTAGTTCCTTGCAGTAATGAAACCCAAACTTCGAATTATCGGGTAACAAAAGACTACAAATTTTCATCTGTTAATTTTGGGTACACAAATCCATTCTGTGAACAGCCATCGACACAAAAACTTTCGAGACATAAAGCGATACTCTGCACTCTGTTTTTCTTTCTCTTTCGAAGGAAATTACACATGCAGTACTCTACTCTGTATTTAGACCACCCCGCACAAGCATACACAAACAAATCAATGACATAAGTGAGAACAATACGTGAATCACGTCACGTACTTGTGCGTTAAAAATTAGTTCCATTACGTGCATCACTAGCAGCAGTTGAACCTTTTCAAGCAAAGGTAAAAAAAGGCCCGTACATGCCTCGGTCAAAGAAGTTACTACTTTTTTTTTAGAAAAGGAGGAGGACCCCCGGCCTCTGCATCTGGACGATGCATGCAGCCACTTTATTAATTATTCACACAAGACCTTACAGAGTCATACAACAGTAAGACTAAAGCCACCGTCTAGGCAACATCTGTCGCTACTCCTATCCAGTTGATGTAGGGATGCTGATAGTCTGGGCCTAATACCACACAGACCTCGCAGCCAAACCTAACATCTAAGACCTGAGGTCCCAACCAGGACGCCTGCCGGGTATGGGGCACCCATCAGTCCGGCGCACTCCTCAACCAGGACGCCTACCGGGTATGAGGCCGCCGCAGCCACCTGCCACCAATCCATCTTCAGTGATGTACTGCTGCATCTACCTTGCCCGGTCTAGCTGCCGTCGACGTCACCACGACGCCAGACAACGCCACCATCCTGCGCTCCTCCATCATCACACGCTCACCGGCGAGGCCCCGCTGCTCCATGCCGCCGAGACCCACCGTTGTCGACGCGAGAGAAGGCACGCCACACCACCTCACG
Source organism: Thinopyrum elongatum (assembly GCA_011799875.1). Classification (NCBI taxonomy): domain Eukaryota; kingdom Viridiplantae; phylum Streptophyta; class Magnoliopsida; order Poales; family Poaceae; genus Thinopyrum; species Thinopyrum elongatum. Next base: position 477,511,174 of record CM022302.1, read on the forward strand.
CCCCTTCCATCCGGCGCCGCTCCACAAACGATGCCCCCAATAGGGAACACGACACCGCAGGGCCGCCATCGTCCGATCCGGTGATCTTAGGATTTCTCCCGGAGCGGCACGAGCAGGTTGACGATAGTTGCTTGACGATGCCTTCATCAAGGTAACGACGTAGACGCCGCCATCGCCCGCCATGACCGGAGTCGGCCCGGTTTTCACCGGCGACTATGTCTCCCCAACTCGCCGCCGGTGCTAATAGTGGGATCCAAGATCCGTCACTATCAGCCTGGCCAACCGCCTTCGGTGAAGAAGGCAGCCACCACCACCATGCCCGGGCCAAGAGACCCGGACGTCCTCGTGCCGCGAAGATTACCCATGGAGGATCTCCTCTTGCCGTTGTCGAGACGAGGCGCAGCCGCAGTGGATCTCGATCTAAACCCCTCAGGCCCAGATCAGATCTCATCGCAGCCAAACTCTCATCCGCCAAACGGCCGCCGGAGATCTCCTGGCCACCGCCAACCCACTGCGCACTGCCGTTGGAGGAGGAGGGAGATGGATGCCGCTACCCCCACACGTTACCGCCGGCCGAGGACTAGTAGCAGTATTGTAATACTATCATGTTGCGTGCATGCCGACCAAAAAACCGTTGAATGATTGAACCTTGAAGAGGCATACGCTCGCATTGACTGACAAATGCTACCTATAACCGAGCAGTCAAGGCCATACGCTCACATTGGCTGTCAACATCACATAAGAACATAAGGAAATGGTCGTCAGGTCAGCCCAAGTCATTCTTGGCAAGTAACTTTCACTGAACATTCTATGACAAGCGCAAACCAAGCACAACTGCGCAAGTGCAGTGTTAAACTATGACCAGCGAACTTGTCTAGGTTGAGCTCTCTTTTGGAGTACCGTAAGCAGAGTATTCACAGAACATGACTTGTTCTTCGCTGAATATTCCTGTGGTTTTCATGTTCTTTTCCTAGTAAAAGTTAGGGTAGGAACACTAATCTTAGCAGAGTCAACTGCTTGTGCAGAGTGTGAGTGAGTGTTTGTCCTCTATAATCTGCCTTGTGTAGTTCTGCCTGTTGCATCAATCGGCCATGTTCCCTGTTAGAGTTGTGTCGAATATTGTGTACAAGGTAGGTTACAGTTGGACTCCGAGTAGTATTGTGTTTACATAGGATATGGAGTCGTGTCCTAGTAGGACACTTGTATCCTAGGCCTCTTATATATAGCGGGGGTAGACACACGATGTAACATATGTCAACGTAATTGTTGGAACGTGCCCACGTCCCGCTCGTCAGGTGGCTAACCATGCATTCCGCGTCGTCCGCGTCTCCAACAGTAGCATGCACTTCGTGCTTATCTTCTCCTGCATGGTAGCGATAACCGGCTAATGTCGTTGTACTCTCCCACGTTCTCACTGCCTTCTCTCATGTAAACTGTATATATGTACGCCCGATGCATGAATACAAGCAGTGTGTGAGTGTTGCATAACTCAACTTGGTATCAGAGCACCCATGCACCAGCCCGCCTGCCTCTGCATGCAATCCCGCCTCTCCACCAATACCTGCCTCGAACAGCTCCCATGCAGCCAGTCCATGCGCGCCAACTGTCCACCCTCTCCCCCCACGAGCTGTTCCGGTTGCACCACCGGAGAACCTCCATCGCATGCGCACCCGCAGCAAATCTGGCTTTGCCCAGCCCAAGGCACTTCACGCCTCGACGCCCTCCATCAGTCCCATCCCCTCTTCCTATCGCGCTGCCCTTCGAGACCCCAACTGGTATGCTGCGATGCTAGAGGAGTATAACGCACTGATGCAGAATAATACTTGGTGTTTAGTGTCTCGTCCTGCAGGTGCCAATGTTGTTACAGGGAAGTGGATTTTCCGGCACAAGTTTCATCCGGACGGCACGCTCGCCCGGTACAAGGCGCGGTGGGTACTTCGCGGTTTCACGCAACAGGCCGGCATCGACTACGCCGAGACCTTCAGTCCCGTGGTCAAACCGGCCACCATTCGGACTGTCCTGAGCCTCGCCGCCGGCAAGTCGTGGCCCATACATCAGCTGGACGTCAAGAACGCCTTCCTCCACGGCCACCTTGCGGAGACGGTCTACAGTCACCAACCTTCCGGCTTCGTCGACACCACCTCGCCCTCGCATGTGTGCCGGCTGAACCGTTCTCTCTACGGTCTCAAGCAGGCGCCTCGGGCGTGGTTCACCAGGTTCACGACGTACTTGCGGACACTTGGCTTCGTCGCATCACGGGCGGACTCGTCGCTCTTCGTCCTTCGGCGTGGTGCTCACCTCGCCTACCTGCTCCTCTACGTCGACGACATCATCCTCACCGCCAGCTCGGGCGCGGTGCTCGACTCCGTCATCCAGGCTCTTCACCGCGAGTTCTCTATGACCGACCTCGGCGCGCTCCACCACTTCCTCGGCATCAACGTCACCACCACCGCGCGTGGCTTGTTCCTTTCCCAGGAACAGTACGCCCTGGAGATCCTCGACCGTGCCGGCATGCTCAACTACAAGCCCATCTCCACTCCGGTCGACACGCTGGCCAAGCTCTCCACCGACACTGGCCCGCTCTTCCACGACCCGTCGCTCTACCGCAGCCTAGCCGGGGCGCTGCAGTACATCACGTTGACGCGGCCCGATCTCTCTTATGCCGTCCAACAGTGTTGTATGTTCATGCATGCCCCCCGCGACTGCCACTTCCAGCTCGTGAAGCGCATCCTTCGGTATCTGCGTGGCACGACTCACCTCGGTCTTCGGATCCATCGCGACGCTGGCACTAAGCTCGTGGCTTACTCCGACGCCGACTGGGCCGGCTGCCCCGACACGCGCAAGTCCACCTCGGGCTGTTGTGTCTTCCTCGGCTCCAACCTCCTCACATGGTCATCTAAACGGCAGAGCACCATTTCTCGTTCGAGTGCCGAGGCCGAGTACAAGGCGGTCGTCAACGCCGTCGCCGAGTCGGTGTGGCTCCGCCAGCTACTTGGCGAGCTTCACCAACCGCCGTCCCGTGCCACGATCATCTACTGCGACAACATCAGTGCGGTGTACATGTCGAGCAACCCGGTGCAACACCAACGCACGAAGCACATCGAGATCGACCTTCACTTCGTGCGCGAGCGTGTGGCGCTGGGTGAGATCCGTGTTCTCCACGTACCAACGAGCTCGCAGTTCGCCGACATCTTCACCAAGGGGCTGCCAACGGGCGTCTTCCTCAACTTCCGGTCCAGTCTCAACGTCGACGAACCCCACGTTTCGACTGCGGGGGGGTGTTGGAACGTGCCCACGTCCCGCTCGTCAGGTGGCTAACCATGCAGTCCGCGTCGTCCGCGTCTCCAACAGTAGCATGCACTTCGTGCTTATCTTCTCCTGCATGGTAGCGATAACCGGCTAATGCCGTTGTACTCTCCCACGTTCTCACTGCCTTCTCTCATGTAAACTGTATATATGTACACCCGATGCATGAATACAAGCAGTGTGTGAGTGTTGCATAACTCAACTGTAATAGCACAGGAACGCAGGGGAAGCCGGCGGCATGTGCCGGCGTCCAGGGCGACCGGGTGCGGTATTGTAGCGGTGTCATGGGGAGGAGCGCCCATAGTCAGGCTCCGGGGATGTAGCCATATCGATGAACCTCGTTAACAAATCTCGGTGCCATGCTCGTGTGATTGCTTTGGTCCTCGGATGATCAACGGTATGCCTCAGATTTATTTTAACGAGTGGTATCATGAGCAAGGTTCGAAGAGGTCACGGTTCTGTTGATCTAGAGGAAGGAGTGCCAATGTTTTGATCAACGGTGTTTGCATGAGAAGTCGCCGACGCGGCGTATGCAGACGAGAGACGATCGGGATACATTTGAACTCGATAAGCGATCGGGAGCTAGCACGTGGAGTCTTCGGCAAGCAACAGCAGATCAAAATCGGTCCTAGCGTACAGCGATGGTGCAGAGCTGCTAGGGTTGCGTGGCACATGCACGTACAGGAGGCGAGGGACCGGATCATCCATCGATGCTGGAGCGGCGTGCAGGCCGGCGCGGGTAGGATAGCAGCTGAAGGGCGTGTGGCCCAAGTTGAGGGGCCACAGGCAAGTGCGCTGCAGGAAGCCAAGGCCCAAGGTGTGGTGGCAATCAGCGACTGAAGTTAAAACGGCTCTATTCCAGATGTTCCCAACAAAGGCGCCGGGGCCTGATGCATTTCATGCACATTTTTTTCAGCGTCATTGGGATATTTGCGGTTCTGAGGTAACTTCGGCGGTTTTACGCATCATCAATGGGACTGAGTCGGCAGAGTGCATTAATGAAACATTGTTGGTATTAATAACGAAGGTAAAGAACCCTACATCCTTATCACAGTTCAGACCTATCTCCCTTTGCAATGTGTTGTACAAAATTGCGTCCAAAGTTATAGCTAATAGGCTCAAAATAGTGCTACCTGACATCATCTCAGAGGAGCAGTCTGCTTTTGTCCCGGGCAGGCTCATTACAGATAACATCATTACAGCTTACGAGTGTCTTCATTTTATGAAACGAAACAAGGCAAAGAGGAACAAATACTGTGCTCTAAAACTTGATATGATGAGGGCTTATGACAGAGTGGAGTGGGACTATCTACAAACAATCATGTTGAAACTCAGTTTCACAAAGAGGTGGGTGGAGATTGTCATGAGCTTGGTTAGGATAGTGAAATTCTCTGTCATGTTTAATGGAAAGAAGCTTCAGGAATTCCAACCGTCACGTGGTTTACGACAGGGAGACCCAATTTCCCCATATTTATTCTTGATAGCGGCAGAGCGCCTTTCGTGCCTTTTAAAATCTATTGACGAGTCATCAAACTTGAATGGCATACAGGTGGCTTCTTCGGCACCACCGGTTAACCATTTATTATTTACAGATGACAGCCTGCTGTTTTTTCAAGGCAAGTAATGACGGGGCAAATGAGGTAAACCAGTTGTTGAACACCTATTGCCAAGCATCTGGACAACGGATAAATAATGATAAATCATCAATTTTCTTTAGTAAAGGTTGTCCTGAAACAGTGAGGTTGGAGATAAAAAAATTGCTACAAGTTCCTAATGAAGCATTGAGCGCAAAATACTTGGGTATGCCCACAGAAGTTGGAGCCTCCAAAAATGGTGCATTTAAATATCTAAAGGACTATCTATGGAGTAGAGTTCAGGGATGGATTGAAAAGACACTATCATACGCAGGTAAAGAAGTCCTAGTAAAGGCCGTTGCCCAAGCGGTCCCGGTTTTTTCCATGTCTTGTTTCAATCTACCCAGAGGTTTGTGTGAGCATTTGAATATGTTGATAAGGGAATTTTGGTGGGGAAGTAAAGATGGTCAGCGGAAACCCAGTTGGGTCTCTTGGGAATCTATGATGCAGCCAAAGCACATGGGAGGTTTGGGGTTCAAGGATTTCGAGCTTTTCAAATTGGCTTTATTGGCAAAACAGGCATGGAGAATTCTACAATGTCCGGCCTCCCTAAGTGCGAGAGTATTAAAGAGCATTTATTTTCCCACTGGTAACATTTTGAATGCTGAGCTAGGTAACCATCCTAGCCAGATCTGGAGGTCTATAATTGAGGGCCGAGATGTTCTAAAACAGGGGCTCATCATGCGAGTTGGCAATGGCGAATCTACACACATATGGATAGATAACTGGATACCCAGACCTGAAATGATGCGCCTATAAGGGAGCCGGTCTGCTAATCCTCCGGCTCTTGTCTCTGAGTTAATTGACCACACCAACGCCATATGGAATCTGGAAAAGCTTGAAGAAATTTTGTGACGCCCCCGATTTGACCGTACACTAATCATACACGCAAACGTGTACGATCAAGATCAAGGACTCACAGGAAGATATCACAACACAACTCTAGAAACAAATTAAAATAATACAAGCTTTATATTACAAGCCAGGGGCCTCGAGGGCTCGAATACATAAGCTCGATTACACAAGAGTCAGCGGAAGCAATAATATCTGAGTACAGACATAAGTTAAACAAGGTGCCATAAGATGGCTAGCACAAATTGGGATACAGATCGAAAGAGGCGCAGGCCTCCTGCCTGGGATCCTCCTAAACTACTCCCGGGCGTCGGCGGCCTACACGTAGCAGTAGGCATCCACGGTGTAGTAGGGGTCGTCGTCGACTGTGGCGTTTGGCTCCTGGGCTCCAGCATCTGGTTGCGACAACCGAGATGAAAGAAAAGGGGGAAAAGAGGGAGCAAAGCAACTGTGAGTACTCATCTAAAGTACTCGCAAGTAAGGATCTACACTACATATGCATCGGTATCAATGAAATGGGTAGTATCTGTGGACTGAGCTGCAGAATGCCAGAATAAGAGGGGGATAGCTAGTCCTATCGAAGACTACACTTCTGGCAACCTCCATCTTGAAGCATGTAGAAGAGAGTAGCTGGTAAGTTCACCAAGTAACAACGTATAGCATAATCCTACCCAGAGATCCTCTCCTCGTCGCCCTATGAGAGAGCGACCACCGGGTTGTATCTGGCACTTGAAAGGGTGTGTTTTATTAACTATCCGGCTCTAGTTGTCATAAGGTCGGAATACAACTCCGGGTCGTCCTTTTACCGAGGGACACGGCTATTCGAATAGATAAACTTCCCTGCAGGGGTGCACCACATTACCCAACACGCTCGATCACTCTGGCTGGACACACTTTCCTAGGTCATGCCCGGCCTCAGAAGATCAACACGTCGCAGCCCTACCTAGGCACAACAGAGAGGTCAGCACGCCGGTCTAAATCCTAAGTGCGCAGGGGTCTGGGCCCATTGTGTAGGAGATATGCCCTAGAGGCAGTAACAACCGTTATTTTGTATCTCCAAGTTTGTAATGAATGTTTATGTTCCATGCTATAACTGCTATGATTCTCGAGTCTGCAATAACACGAGGCTCGGAGGGAAACTCATGTGCACGTGTGGTATAATAAACGGTAAAATGTATTCCTAGTCTTGCCTCTAAGACTGGCTCAAGTATTGCATGATGATCCTGTTTTCCTGATCATGGGCATGGCTATGCCAGCAATTTTGAGGGCACGATGTTGATAGAACACTTGTGTTGAATCGACCCAGATTGATGTTATGCTATGAGTTTCTATCATTACAAGTTTATGGTTCTTAACATAGAGATAGTTAATGTTTGCATAATTCCTTAGACCATGAGAGTATTGAGTTCCTTCGTACTTGCTTTGTGAACTTTGGGGTTTGTTAAACGTCATCCGTAACTGGGTGGCTATTACGGCGGCTTACGGGTTCACGGAAAAGTATGGCAAGTAACGAGATAGCTCAAGATTGGGATTTGCTCCTCCGACGATGGAGAGATATTCTCGGGCCCTCTCGGTGGTACGGTATCCATCATCGTCTGGCCAGACACCTTGTGATTTGATCACTGGGATGCCGAAAACACAGAAACGAGAAAAGAGAACAAAACCGGTAACGAGGTAACTTGCATAGTGGACAAATTTGTTGATCCACGGGGATGCAATAAATCTCACCTCGGGTGTTTGTGACATATCGCGAAGCAACAGGAATAGCACACAGCAACTGGAGGTTCACTCGAATAATCATTCGTGTGGGTATAGGGGTTAATATGGGTGTCCACGGCTCCGATGTTGATCATTGATCGGAAGGGGTTCCGGGTCATGTCTATACTTCACCGAACCTATAGGGTCACACGCTTAAGGGTCATCTATCTGCTGAATACTAGACAGGGAGTCTGAGAGAAAATCACCGAAAAAGTTTCGGACACCAAAAAAAGTTTCGGACAGCGGAAAAGTTCCGCAGAGAGAACACCGGATGAGTTTCGGTGAAACTGAAAAGTTGTTTTGGGGTATTCCATTAAGTCAAATTGGTTTCGGGATGCCCCTGATAATTCTTGGAGGGTGCCAGAATTATTCTGGAAACTTTCTGGAATTTTCGGGGATAAAAACCGGAAATGTTTCGGAGCTGCCGGAACCGCTTCAGATGCTTTTTCGCAGATGAAATCACTAATCTGGAATTGTTCCAGAACGCGTTGAAAATTATTTTAGTGGGTACTAGAAATGTTCTAAGCCCACATAAATATTTTTAGTTCGTACGGACGCTGAAAAATGTCATCGTGAATAGTGAAAGTGCTTTTTGGGAATTTTTATGGAAAGCACCTTTTGGGAATTTTCCCAAAAGGCTTCTAGAAACCTTGGGCACTAAGGAAGCCCCCTTGGGGGGCCCCCCCAAGGGGTGGCCGGCCATGGAGGGTGGAGCTCCATGGAGCTCCACATGGCACTCCTTTTTGCTTTATTCTTTATGTAAATGACATAAAGTGGGGGTACTTTTGGTATTTGTGAATGCCAACTTTACCCCTTGGTTTTCCTATAAATAGAGGAGAGTGGGCTGCCCACAAAGCTCATCCCTTGCTCTCATACACATGCCATGCATTATCTGGCTTCTTCTCTCCCTCCCACGAAAAGAGTTTCGTAGAGCCGAAAGGCTGTCTGGGTTCCGGCAGGAACTAGTTCTGGACGGCGAAGCCCTGCCGGATAGCTGACACCGTATGTGTGCAACCCCATAGAGAGGTCGTAGTTTCGGTCTTTTGCCCGAGGGGCTGTTCGAGTGTCCTCCCGAAGGGCTGTCCGAGTCTCCGTTCGAGTTTCGAGGGTCCTCCCGAAGGGCTGTCTGCGACATCGTCCGGGGGACTGTCCGACCGCCTCCCGAAGGGCTGTCCGGCGAGGGAGTACATCCTCGCGGTTGGGAGGTTGTAAATCCTAGCTGCGGGGATCTGCACCAACGATCTCCACCGACTCTTCTTCCGCTGCGCTTCGAGTCGGTACGGATCAGATCAAACCTTGTATGCAGTCTCCATAGTGGTCCTGGGCGTGCTCGCTATACCGAAATTTTTTGTTTTCTGTCGCGTTCCCCTACACATTGCACACCTGCACGTTGCGTGGGTGGCCGGTGAGCAGACCTAGCAACCTCCATTACAAAGGAAGTTGCGTTACGCGGTCCAACCCGACGCGCGCCGCTCAGTCGCTGACGTCAAGAAGGCTTCGGCTGATACCACGACGTTGAGTGCCCATAACTATTCCCGCATGGCGGTTAGTGTGTATTGCCTCGTAGCCAGACTCAGATCAAATACCAAGATCTCGTTAAGCGTGTTATTTTGAAGTAACCGCGGACACCGACCAGGAACCAGGCCCACCTGTCTCCTAGGTGGTCACAACCTGCCCTGTCGCTCCGCCACAAAGTAACACTCGGAGGCCGTCGGGAACCCAGGCCCACCACTACCAGGGTGGAACCACCTGTCCCTTCAGCCCCCACATCCGAACAGTATCAAAGTGATGTAGCAGTAAAGTAGTATATAGTATATATCCGTGATCACCTCCCGAAGTGATCACGGCCCAGTAGTATAGCATGGCAGGCGGACAAGAATGTAGGGCCACTGATGAAGTACTAGCATCCTATACTAAGCATTAGGATAGCAGGTAAAGGTATCAACAATTGTAGCAACAATGACAGGCTATGCAACAGAATAGGAGCTATCGAATCAACAACAGTAGCAAACCTAATGCAAGAATAAGGGAGAAGAGAGTGGGTGATATCTGGTTGATCAAAGGAGGTTTGCTTGCCTGGAAGCTCGGTCGAGAAAGAGGGGTCGTCAACACCGTAGTCGATCGGGGCAGCAGCAGCGGCGTCAGCCTCGTAGTCTACCGGAGAGAATAGGGGGAAGAAACGATGAATACAATGCAAACAGATGCATGACAAAGCAAATAGCGGTGCTAGGCGTGCCCTAACGCGGTACTAGGCGATACTGGCAAGGGGGGGGGACATCCAGGAAAGTATTCCCGGTGTTCGGCGTTTTCGAATATACGGACCGGAACGGGATGGTTGCATGTTCGCTATGCTAGGGACGTGTGGCGGACGAACGGACTGCGTATCCGTATTCGTCTCGTCGCTCTGAGCAACTTTCATGTATAAAGTAATTTCATCTGAACTACGGTTATTTTTTATTAATTTTTAAAGTTTTAATTAATTTCTGAATTTATTTATATTTCAAAATTAAACAGTAAAATAATTTTGTCTCCTAGTGCTATTCTAGCCATAGTGTATGACAGTGGGGCCAGGGGGTTGGGTTGACCCGGTCAAAGGTTGACTAGCCAACATATGAACAGTGTAGGGGGCCACATGTCATTGACATAGACAATTATTTTAAATTTGTTTTTCTCTAAACCAATAGTGGGTCCACATGTCATCTACTATTGGACAAATTAGCTAGTACTATTAATTAAACTAACTAAAAGGCTGGCCAGGGTGTGGCATAGCCGGCCACACACGGCTGTGGCGCCCACACACACGCACTCACGCACACACTGGTCATGGCCATGGTCAGCCGTAGGAGCAGAACAACTGCATCTAGCAAGCATCAGCGAACTTCAGCAGTAGTGGCTAGGAGCAGTAGCAGCGTAGCACATCAGCAGCAGCAGTAGCCAACGTAGCAAGAAGAGCAGCAGCTTCAAAGCAGCATTAGCAGCACCAAACGGCAGCGACAGCAGCGGTCCTAGTAGCCAGCAGGAGCGGCAGCAGGTAAGAGGAGCAGAAGCAAGCAGCCGCAGGGAGAAGCGGCAGCGGCAAGAGCAGTTGCAGGCAGCGCAGCAGAGGGTGGCGGTGACAGCGGCAAGACGAGCAGCGTCAGCCAGCGGTGACGCAAGGCTAGGCGAACGGGGCGGCCAGAGCAGCAGCAGGACGCGACGGCTGTGGGCGCCGTCCGGCGGGCACGGCCGCAGGCGCGAGCGGCGCGGGCGTGGCCGGCGCGGGTGCGCGGCAGCGAGGCCAGGGCGCGGCGCGTGCGCGAGCAGGCAGCGCAGGGACGCGGCCAGGGGCGCGCGGTGAGCGAGCCGAGCTCCCGTCCATGGCGATCGATGCATAGGGCGACACGGCGATGCTACGACGGTGGACCCGATGGGGAAAATGGGGGGCGGGGAGGAACGAGGAGCTCACAGGGGCCCTGTAGTGGTGCACAGCGGGCTCGGGGAGGGCTCTACGGCGGCGGGTTCCGGCGACGGTGACGGCGATGCAGAGGAGGAAAACGACTCGATCCCGACGTGGTGATGGCTCCCGGGTCACGTTCGTTGGCGTAGAGGGCGTAGTCGAGCACTGCGGAGTGGCTGGACACGACGGCTAGGCGTGAGGATGACGGTGGCTATGCGTACAACGGATCCATGGCGATGGGGGCGTTCGGGCGTGTGCGGGGAGGTGGATCTGGGGCGAGAGGGGGAGAGTGGGGCGTCTAGGGTTGCCGGGGGCGTCGAGGACGGTCTTAACCAGCGAGAGGAGTCGGCGGATGGCCGGCGCATGGCTGATCCGAGGCACGGGCATCGCACAGGCGTCCACCGAGCCTCCTGTGAACAGGAGGTTGAAGGAGGGAGGTGAGTTGGGCTGGGCCTGCTCATTTTGCTAGATGGGCCAAGTGCCCAGTAGATTAGGTATTATGTTTTTCACTTCTTTTTGTTTATTGTTTTTCTTATTTATCTACTATTTTGTATTTAGTTTAGGCATAATAAGGTTTTGAAACTCCTCACATAATTACCTCCTGATATTTTGGGTGTTGTCCAAAAAGTTTGGGGTTATTTGGAAATGTTTGAAATTAAGTTCATATTTTAATGGGCATAATAAGGGATGCTTGTTCACTTTAATTATTTCTAGGGGAAATTTAAAAATCCATTTATTGTTAGTTCCTACATGGTAATTACTTAGTGAATATTTGCAACCCATCGAACATTTTTATTTGATAGTTTGAAGAAATAAGAATTTGACTTGTTATTTGAAATTTGAATTTGACTCCGATTTCCTCAAGTGGCAAATTGGCATAATAAAACATGATGACATGGTACATTAGGGCGGGGGTTACTGTAGCTTAATTATCCGGGTGTTACAGATTTGCTTGCCGATTGACATTTGCTTGTAATTTTATTTTTGAAGGCAGAGCCGCGAATGGTGATGCCGATAGGTTAGCCAAGTTTTCTCATTCATTGGATCAGGGGCGACACGTTTGGATGGTCGAACCCCATGACCCTTTCTATATCCCACTCCATGTGGAATTTGATCAATAAAAGCTTGGTTTACCCCTCAAAAAAAATGTTGGGAGAGTAACTAGTTAACGAGCGCTCCTTCGGGAGCCTCGCAATGATCAGCGCCACTTGGCGCGCTTCCAGCCGCCTCGCCACATGTCGCGCTCTGGACGCTCCCTTCGGATTTTGTTTTTTTTTTTTCGCACTCGTTTTTGGCTTTTTAAACGGTTTTTTTTCGGGGTTTTTCGATGTTTCGGTTTTCCACCGATCTTCCTGAACTTTTGGATTGCGTGAAAAAATGTGTTTTTTTTCCTTTCGCGAGTCACGGTTTAATTCAGCGAGAGGCACGGTTTTCCTTTCGCGAGAGTTATGGCCGTGCCTCCCGGAAACGGAAAAAAACGTGTTTTCTATTTTTTTCCTTCCGCGAGAGGCACGGTTTTGCTTCCGAGAGAGGCACGGTTGTGCTTTCGTGAGAGTCACGGCCGTGCCTTTCGAAAACAAAAAAAATGCATTTTCTGTTTTTTTCCTTTCGCGAGAACCACGGTTTTGCTTCCGCGAGATGCACGGTTGTGCTTTCACGAGAGGCACGGCCGTGCCTCTCGGAAACACAAAAAAAATTGTGTTTTCTGTTTTTTTTCTTTCGCGAGAGGCACGGTTTTGCTTTCGCGAGAGGCATGGTTGTGCTTTCGCGAGAGGCACGGCCGTGCCTCCTCGAAAACGAAAAAAAGACATGTTTTCTCTTTTTTTTCTTTCTTTCGCGAGATGCACGGTTTTGCTTCCGCAAGAGGTACGCTTGTGATTTCGCGACAGGCACGGGCGTGCCTCTTTCGGAAAGGGAAAAAACCCGTGCTCCCGGTTCGGTTTTTTAGTCCGGATTTTTTTGTAACAAAAGTTCGTCAAAATCTATCAACATGGAATCTAGTTTTGAAGATCTCGATGCGAGGAATCCAACGGTGAAAACGGTTCGAGATTTGGACGCACGGTTTAAGAGATAAAACGTTTTGAATAAACGAATCTACGAAAAAAGTGAAAACTCCCAAGTTGTGACAAGTGGCACACATGCAGCGCACCACTTGTCGCAACCTGGGAAGGTGGGAGTGATCTTTGCAAGGAGTACTCCTAAACTAGTGATTTCGTGTTGTTGGTGCGCTATGACTACAGGAGGTTAAGCTTTGGAGGCACGCGATTTGTTTGGGAAAAAAATTGGCACAAAGACCAGTAAAGACCGGGATGCCATCAAGAAAGAAAAAAAGATAAGTCCAATAGCTATATACGTGTGGTGTTGATACGGGAAGGCTGTGAGGGATTTTGATTTGGTTTTCTTTGCTGGTACACTTCTGTGTATGGATGGTGTTGGTTACGGTGAAGGCTTGAGGAGTTTGGAGCGTGTCGTTGCTGCCGGACAAGGGCGGCTGGGTCAGACTTGCCAGTCTAACGGATCGACTCAAGTCGGTTGGTACAGAAGACGGTGCGGGATCGGCGACGGTGATATAGGAGCGTGATGCTGATGGTGACCGACTTCTGGGCGTGGAAACACGTGGCGTAGGCCTGAGGGCTTGTGTGGCTTCGACAAGACTATGGCGCGGTGTTGATTCAAGACGGTGCACATGTGAGCTTGAAGTCGACGGGGCGCGAGGGTAGACTGATCATCTACCATGGAGTCATGTTGAAGGTGGAGCTGGATTGAGGGGCTACGGTGTAAGGATCTAGGGAATCGAAGCCTATTCAGCATGGGGGAAAAAGCGAGTGACACGTAATTTGGACTGGAGCCCAGTGGTCAACTCGTCATCGATCGGTGATGATCGGTGGTACTCTGCAGTGGGGGTTGAGTGGTGTGGGTTCGCGACCCTTGAGACTCGACCGGGATAGCAAAGGCTCGACGCAGTAATAGCGGCGAGGTGTGCGGTATGCACAGGACATGGAGACATACCAGGGCTCTGGTGGTCATACATGTGATGAGACAACTGTGAATTTGACTTAGGGTAACACAGGGCGACGGTGAAATTCCTTCAAGTTTCAGACATGCGGTCAAGGAAGAGCGGTGATGTTGAGTTCCGGTAACTCTTATGTGTGACACCCAATATGTGAGTTGTTCACTTTCGCGCAGGTCAGTGATCGGTATGTGATGGCGTTGGACGGATACTCTGGAAGTTAAGAGCACAAACTAGAGCAGCATGAAACTTAATTTTGCTCGAGTGTTGACTATCGTCAAGAAAAGGAGGGACTACAAGTTGCAGGTGGAGTCACATGAAGTCTTTGGAGTAGCAGCGGTACTCATGGGATAAGCTCAAGTCCAATGTACATGGAAGTTTGACGCATGGACAAATTCAAGGTGGTGGAGAATATTCGCCAAGGTGGAGTTTGTTAGAGTTGTGTCGAATATTGTGTACAAGGTAGGTTACAATTGGACTCCGAGTAGTATTGTGTTTACATAGGATATGGAGTCGTGTCCTAGTGGGACACTTATATTCTAGGCCTCTCATATATAGCGGAGGTAGACACACAATGTATCCTATGCCAACGTAATTGCACTGGAACACAGGGGAAGCCGCCGCCATGTGCCGGCATCCAGAGCGACCGGGTGCGCTATTGTAGCGGTGTCATGGCGAGGAGCGCCCATAGTCAGGCCCCGGGATGTAGCCATATCCACTACTGGAATCGAGTTATACGCCGAGTGCCACGGACACTCGGCAAAGGGCCAAAACCCGCCGGCAAAGCCTTTGTCGAGTGCCGCACTCGGCAAAGCCACCCGGCGTACACCTCTCAGGCAAACAGGAATTTGCCGAGAGCCAAACAGTAACACTCGGCAAAATAAAGTAGCTAACGGACAACAGACGGGGACGGCGGTTGCCACGTGGCGCATCTTTGCCGAGAGCCACTCTCGACAAAGAGAGCCAATAGGAGAGCGCCACATGTTAGGTCCTAACACGTGGGTCCACAGTATCATGCCGAGGGCCATCTTTACCGAGAGCCACTCTCGGCAAAGAGAGCCAATAGGAGAGCGCCGCGTGTCAGGTCCTGACATGTGGGTCCATAGTATCATGCCGAGGGCCATCTTTGCCGAGAGCCACTCTCGGCAAAGAGAGCCAATAGGAGAGCGCCACGTGTCCGGTCCTGACATGTGGGTCCATAGTAACATGCCGAGGGCCATCTTTGCCGAGAGCCACTCTCGGCAAAGAGATCCAGTAGGAGAGCGCCATGTGTCAGGTGCTGACATGTGGGTCCACATTAACATGCTGAGGGCCATCTTTGCCGAGTGCCGCTCTCGGCAAAGAGAGCCAGTAGGAGAGTGCCACGTGGCAGCTCCTGACATGTGGGTCCACAATAACATGGCGAGGGCCGTATTTGCCGAGAGTGGCTCTCGGCAAACCTTGTACCTTTTCCGAGAGGCCTCTCGGTAAAGTTGTCAGGGGCGCTACAGGTTGTGATCCTTTTCTGAGAGGCCTCTCGGTAATGGTGTCAGGTTCTACTGGTTGGCACCCTTTACCGAGAGTCCACTCGGTAAAGGTTCCAGTTTCACAGTCTTCGCCGAGAGTCCCTCTCGGTATTGTTGTGCCCAGCAGCCTTTTTTGTGTGTTTTTGTTTCTTTCCTGCAGCAAAACATATACAGCAGCAGCAGTTCATCACACATAGAACATGTCACATATAGGCATCAATGAACAAAAAAAGCATTGATTCTCAAGAACATCCCACATAAAAGCAATAGTGCATAAAAGGTGCAATAGTTGTCAAGCACACTCGACTACCACAAGTTTACAAGTCTCAAGATCACATAAGATGCAATAGTTCTCAAGCACATACAAGGAACAGTTTCAAACACAATATACCATGAAGTTCACGCGGTTTTGAAGATCGGAGTGGTAACATCAACATCAGAAGACGTCATTCCGTTTGCTTCCCCAACTCCACCAACTTGAGGTGGAACTATCGGAACATTGTTCGACCCTTATGATGGATTCAGCTGTGATGGATTGACCCAATAATGAGATGAATGCATATGGTAATGCCGAAAATGGTGATAGAAATAGTTTGAACGAAACTCACAATGTTCCACTCTGGCGTCGGTGGCATCTCTGGCACTGGTTTGCCTTGCATGGAATAAAGATTGGCCACCATATGTTGTAAAGACTTCACTAGATCATCTTGTGCCTTCAGCTTAGCCCGGTCTTCATCTCATTCTTTCTGGGTGTCAATCAGTCGAGTCTACAATATGGCAATGCAAATGTCATTCGTGTTGAAATGCAAACATGCAGGATCATGAAGGATCAATGAAAAAGCGCTGACCTGAATATCCTCAATAATGGTCGTGGTATGTGGTACGTGACGCTCTATGGTAGGAGTAGAGCCAGTACTCATAGCACAGAGCATGTTGACTCTCGGAAGGGAGGATGTTATGACAGAATCAAGGTGAACCACCATCCGGCCATTCGGTCTACCGCCTGCCACGGCAATGGCCACAAGAGGGTCAAACGACAGCATGTGAGGATCAGCCTCTTACCCGTACGTCTCCTTCAATTTTTTGGTGTAGTTCTCCCCATCTGATCGGGCTTTAGAGCTGATCCAGTCCCTCTCCGGGTGGAGAGGGTCCTTGTCCTTGTCGTCTTTGGTATGTTTGATGGTCCACGCCTCGAAGTAAGAGATATCCTTGCCAGTGTCTCCTTTCTGCAAAAGAAAGTGATCCAAACAATCAAGGGAATGCTCACAAATGAAAGAGAACATGATGAAAAGAAAAGGATGTTGTTGCCTACATGTTTGGAGACGACACCTGGGATGGTGAGGTTGCCTTGACGGTGTCCTGGACAACCCATCAACTTACGTCGTTCCCCTATTGCCTTGTGTTCATCCTGCCACCCTGGATATGTCCAACTGTTCGACGATCTTCTCCCAGCACGGACGTTTGTCAGCGCACCACCGAGGAATCACCTGTAAAGTAAACAAATACATCTTAGTAAGGAATCTAATTTGCAGTAATGTAGGGAATAGCAAGCATCCATCGCCACTTGCCTTGAAGTAATTGTCTCGTGAAAGATGCTTCCCTCGAATCTCCTTTTTGGAAATCTTCTGGTTGAGATAGTCCGCGTGATACTTGACCACTAACCGGACGCGCTCCTCATAGTGCATGTCGTGGACTAGTTTCTTGGCAATATTCTCAACCACCACATTTGCACGATCCTTCTGACCCACTACGCATGTATAGAAATCCTACAAACATGCATACATGTGAGAAGGGTGAAATCATGACTATGGCAAATTTAAACCTTTTGGTATTGACATTCAGGTGTTTGAAAGGACTTACCCAGAAATCGTTGACCACTCGCAAGGCTCTATTATCATAAACCCTCTGACGCATATCCAGGAAATCCGGAGCGAGTTTGTAGTGATCCCATGACAAGGCTGGCTCAATGATACTGTTCGGCAAAGTGACCAGTCCAGGATATTTTAACCTACAAAGACCCCCAATGATGCCACTCGGCGACCGTGGCAGACGCCTCTCACCACCTTTTACTAAGCTCCTGCATTACGAAGAGTGAAGTCATATTATATGTGATGAAATGACAAAGGTACAATTTATATGGGATGAGTCGAGATAACCACTTACTTCTCTCCCACTGGTTTAATCAACACGTCTCTATGCACATATTGACGTTTTGGAAGCTTCGAAGGACCACGCAGCCACACTTTCCCTGTGGAAGTAGTGTTGATAGTCGAACCGCCCGGCTGTGAGCCGCTCACCTCGTGCTGCTCCGTCACTCGTGAGGGTCCATCCCCACCCTCAGAAACTTGACGAACAACCAGCCTCCTCTCGGCGGCGGCGTCCTCCACCACCACCTCCTCCTCCTTATCCTCCACCACCACCTCCTCCTCATCCTCCTCCTCCTCACTCGCATCCTCCCCATCCTCTGTTTCCTCCTCCAGCCGTCGAGCATCCTCCTCCTGAGCACGGCGAAGCACTGCATCAGAGGGTCCAGGAGAAGAAAGAGGTGCTCTACTCCGGGCTGCTCTACGTCCTCCTCCCCCAACTCGTCCTCCTCGCCCCCCTCCTCGTCCGCCTCCTCCTCCTGCCTCATCTACTCCACCTCCTCGTCTGCCTCCTCCTCCTGCCTCATCTACTCCCCCACCTCGTCCCCCTACTCGTCCTCCTCGTGTCCCTCCTCCTCTTCGCTCATCTACTCCCCCTCCTCACCCCCTCCTCGTCCGCCTCCTCCTCCTGCCTCATCTACTCCCCCTCCTCTTCCTGCCTCGTCTACTCCCCCTCCTCGTCCCCCTACTCGTCCTCCTCGTCCCTCTCCTCCTCCTGCCTCATCTACTCCCCCTCGTCCTCCTTCCTCATCTACCCCCCCTCCTTGTCCGCCTCCTACTCCTCCCCCGCGTACTACTCGAGCTCGTTTCGCCTGGTTTTTCTGACGGGTGTCTAGACCCGCTGGTCGTTTGGCCTTCTTGGCGGCTGTGGCAACCGACGCAGGAGCGGCCACCGCTTTCACCGGTCGAGCTGCCACATCTTTCAAACTTTCCTTTGGATTCTTGTACAGAGCTGCCACATCTTTCAAACTTTCCTTTGGATTCTTGTTGCCACCTATCATGTTTCAATCACCTGATACAAAGAAGAACAAACCAGTTAGTACAGATGATACAACTTGATGTAAATACAATAAATATATCACATATGAAGAAAAAATGGAGTTGTCACAATAATACATATAGTTGTTACACACACGAATGCATAGAGTTGTTGCACACACGAATACATAGAGTTGTTGCACACACGAATACATAGAGTTGTTACACACACGAATACATAGAGTTGTGACACGCATACATAGAGTTCTCACACAATTACATGGAGTTGTTAGAAATAAGGGTCAATATTAGGTGCAACATTTGGATCAGGGTTGTCATCATCGCTATCACGCCCGTTCATACATTCATCCTCGAAGTCTTTAGGGGGGCCCTCATCATCATCTAGCCCCATGTGCCATCGCATAAGTAATACCAAATCCCGAGGGTCAAAAACATCCTTGTATTCGTCCTCCGCATTATCTACTTCCATGTCATGCATGGCCTCATGTTCCATAGCATCATCTTCGTGATGCACGCCATCATCTTCCTCTGCATCATCTTCGTCTTCGTGATTGTCTGCTTCTTGATAGAACTCTCCCTCGTATGTGTTAGGGTTTATGTGGTAATCGTCCTTGTTTGGGGTAGGTACCTTGATACGTGGGGGTACCCTGTACACGACATCCCATTTCAAGAGATCGATATGTTCCATAGATGTGCACGCGTACGGGAGATAAAACACTTGTGTAGCCTGTTGAGCCATAATATAGACATCATTTCCTGCATATTTCGATGCTCATTCAACTTCGACCCAACCAATACTAGGGGTCCGTCTCACTTTCTCAGGATTGAGCCAACTGCATCTAAATACGATGGGCTTCACACCTTGTAAACCACAGTATTGCAGCTCATAAATTTCTTCGATGGTTCCATAGTAGTGACGTCCATCTGTCCCTAGACAATAGACCCCACTATTTATTGACCTTCGATTGGGCCTCTCACGCATGTGTTTATCAGTGTGGAAGCGATATACATTCATGTCGTAAGCCTTAAATGACTTGGCCTCATATTCAAAACCTTTGGCTACTTCTCTCACTTTCGCGTCCATATCAACCTCCTGATATGCCTGCAAGATTAATAGGAGATTGTCAGGTTCATTACTGGAAGCATTGCCGGCAAGTAAGAACAACTTGAAGTTTACATAAAGTTAGGAAAGTTACTTTTCTTGAGAACCAAGAAATGAAACCGCCATCAGCATTGGTATCTTCAAGAAGGTTTGCTGATTCTTCGTCGCTAGGGAGCCATGGTAGCTTCCAGAATTCGTTCTGGAATTCCCTAGCAATGAGAAGAATTTGACTTAGGACTCAAGACTAGTGAGTAGTTGTCAATGAAGGTGTTCTACACTTACTTTATGTACGGCTGCACTTCTTCCATGTTGGTCAAGACATAGATCATAAGAGTCGACCACTCGGTAGGTGAAAAGGTCTTGGGCTTCGATCACTTGCTTTGCCACCTTGGCCTTCGAAGAGGCTAAGGTCGGAAACATTACTGGTGGGTTCTTCATTGTAACGAGGAGTTGGATTTAACCTAGTAGGAATACTGTCATGATAGTACTTTGTCGTGGTCGTTGCCACCTCCTTGTTCAGGTATGCCTCGGATATGGTGGCTTCGATGCGGGCTTTATTCTTACATTTTCCACGAAGATGCTTGAACTCCCGTTTAGGTGCATACTGCCATCAGAACTGCACAAGTCCTCCCATTCTAGCCGCATACGCGAGATGTAAAATCATATGTTTCATCGGATTAAAGAAACCCGGCGGAAATATCTTCTCTAACTTGCATAGCAGCTTAGGTGCTTGTTCCTCCAACTTTGCAACCACTTCATAATCTAATTCTTTGGCACTGGTGGAAGAAGTAGCTCAACTCCGCCAGCACTCACCAAATATCCTCTCTGACATACCCTCGAATCATCACAGGCATTATCTGCTCAAGCCATACATGGTAGTCATGACTCTTGAGGCCTCCTATTCGCTTTGTAGCCATATTTACTCCCCCCATGATATTAGTTGCATATCCATCAGGGAAGTACAACTTGTTCACAATCCATTGGAGAATTTCCTTCCTTTGGGGCATTGAAGGGGTGAAAGGGGCTTGTGGCTTATTCCAAGAATTACCTTTTGCACGAGGCACCAATTTTAATTTTGGCCTGTTGCATAGTTAGGCTTGATCAATCCTAGCCTGAATGTTATCCTTTGACTTCTCGATGTCGAGGAGTGTGCCGAGTAAGGCCTCCGCAATATTATTTTCAGTGTGCATTACATCAATGTTGTGTGGAAGGAGAAGATCTTTAAAGTAAGGGAGCCTCCATAAGCTTGGAATGTGAGTCCACTGGTGTGTCTCTCCATATCCCACAAAACCTTTCCCATCGAGATTTTTCTCGAGAGCATCTAACTCATCCTTAAGCTGGGCACCAGTCATAATAGGTGGTGGCAGGTCATCAACAATAACACCTTTCCGGAAGTTCACAGTGTCTTGTCTGTATGGGTGATCAAGACAAAGGAACTGCCGATGTTGGTCAAAGCATACATACTTGCGACCCTTAGCCAGCCAAATGAAAGTCACATGCTATCGGCACACTGGGCAAGGCCACTTCCCCTTTACACTCCAACCACAAAATATCGCACGTGCTGGTAGGTCATGTAGCGATGTGTGGTACTAGATATGCATATTGAAGTGCTTCTTTGAAATGGCATCGTATGTCCTTACCCCATTGTTCCAAGCAATGAGTAAGTCATCCACCAATGGCTCCATGTACACACTCATATGCTTCCCCGGATAGTTAGGCCCTGGAATTATCAGCGTCAGGAACATGTGATGTCGTTGCATGCAAACGCCAGGGGGCAGATTCAGGGGGATAACATATACTGGCCAATAGCTGTATATGGCAGCCATCAAACCATATGGATTGAACCCATTGGTTGTTATCCCAACAGCTACACTCTTCCAGTCATCTGTTTTCTTATGTATTTCAACAAATTTCTTCCATGCTTCACCATCCCGTGGATGTTGCATCTTTTTTGTATTGTACATCTTCCCTTCGGCGGCCCATCTCATATGTTGGGCAGTTTCCTCGGTCATATAAAGCCTCTAGATCCTTTCTGTGAATGAAAGATATCGAAGGATATTGATGGCAATTTTGAGCTGCCTCTTGCTACCATCATCATCTATTGCCTCAATATACCTAGAGGATTTGCACTTGACACAGTAGTTCGTATCTTTATGTTCATTTCTAAATAACATGCATCCATTTGGACAAGCATGTATTTGCTCATACGGCATCTTAAGTGAATCGAGGATTTTGTTCGACTCATACATGTTCTTTGGCAATATGTTTTCTTTAGGCAGCAGGCTAGCAATAACTGACAATAACTCATTGAAGCAAATTATGCTCATGCAATGGCTTGCCTTCAGGGCCATTAGGCATGCGATGCCATCTAGTTGAGTAACCTCTGTATGGGCATGGAGGGATTTCTGTGCTGCAAACAAAGCTGCATGATACTCTTCTGGGCTTTCCGGTGGCTCCTCGGAGTGCGGGTCCTCCCGCGGATTTGCATGGTGGATGTCATCTAACAAGTTTTCAATCTGAGTATCATATTCGCCGGTGCGCTATCGCATCACCTCCGCCCTGGACTATTCTGTCTCACCGTGAAAGATCCACCGGTAATAGCCTGGCGTAAACCCATATTTGCCTAAGTGTTTACTCATAGTAATCTTATCTCTTTCAGTCTGGTTATCACACTCCGTGCATGGGCACCAAATTCCATGAACTGGTGTTTCTCCAGCAAATACTAATTCCAGGAAATCATTGGTCTTCGACCTCCACTCAGGGGTCATACCCTCCATGCTGGGATGTCTGGTGTACATCCACCCACGATCTTCCATCCTCTGATATAGAGTGAAACACACACATAATGTTTTTTATGTAACAAGTGGTTCCATCAAGTTTTACGACATGCACTAAGCTATCTAATAGGTAAAGATAGGTCCTAATCCCACCCGAGGATGTGAAGCTGGGTCCGCTTCCATGCCGTACTCCGACCTGAGACAAAATTTCAATAGCACCTCCCCGCTGTTCTCCAAATACACGTCTTGGCAATAAGCCGAGAGGATGTGCATCCAGAGAACAACAAGGAGACACCGTCGAAATTCTGTCTCGGATCGAAGTACATCATGAAAACGACCAGCCTACACATCCTTGGGCTATCCATGGAAAACATGGACAATTCAAAAGAGTTGAGGTTATAAATATGCAAAGACTTGCATATTTATAGATACAACCCTTTTGAATGGGAGACACCTATGTTACGCGACTATTTAGGTGATCTACAAATAATGGAAAGCTACACATGAACGGGAAGATATTACCCTTGAAGCGTGCAACGGAATTCACTCTCTCTATTGTCAAAATAGATGCATGTCCTGCACGAAAGAATGAAGTTGTGCCAATCATATGTCAAACACACACACATCAATAACACTCACTCACACACGCACACACATCAATAGCACTCACTCACACGCACACACAAACACGTCACACACACTTCAATAGCACCCCCCCACACACACACACCAACATCACCCACTCACACACACATACAAAGCACACACTCACACACATTAATCACCATGCATATACATATTTTGTTAAAATGGAGAGGGGGGAAACCCCTTTTGTTTAAAAAAAAAGAGATTGGCTAGGGGCTCACCAACGGGGCAGGGGGTGGTGGGGGAGGTGGATGCTGGACGTGGCGGAGCTTGGTGGAGGGGAGGCCGCGCCGGTGGTGGCTCGGTGAAGCTTGTTGCCGAGATGGTGGCGGTGGGCGAGCTCGGTGGACGTGGGGGCAGGGGGGGCTCGATGGAGGGAGTCCCAGTGGCGGCGGCGGCGGCGACCGAGCTCGATGGACGGGACTGCGGTGGTGAGGGGTGGCGGCGGACGTGGGGGGGGGGAGTGAGAAAACAGAGAAGGAGTGAGCGCGCGAGGGGGAAATTTTGGATAAGTCCCTGGGGGGAACATTTCCGAGAGCCAACTCAAGGCGGCACTCGGTAAAAGACTTACCCTAGATCTCGCGGGCACTTTTCCGAGAGTCGCCACGACGGTCGGTAAAGATGGAACCCTAGATCTTGGGTGCTTTTCCGAGAGAACTCTCAGTAAAGTACAAGACGTAGATCTAGGTTTCGCCTAGTACTGAGAGCGGCTCTCGGAAACATAACACTCACCGAGAGCTGCGCTCGGTAAACGACTTAGTCAATATCATATGTTGCAGCTTTCATGCATGTATCCCTTCAGAAAAACATATATAAAAGCAATAAAATTATCACAAATGTTGCACTGCATTTATATCAAGAAATTTATTGCTCTGTTAGGGTTTCATCACCGGAAATTCCAGACCTGCAAGGCACCACATGAAATCATGCCCGAAAGCGGCATGGGAAATCCTGTGTGATGTCCTTGCGGCATGCCTAGGACTTGCGTAGATGAGGGAGGGGCATGCCATGGCAACGGGGGGCGAAAGTACCTCGATGGCATGCCTGATGCAACCGTTTAAATCCTCGAAAAATCGTACGATGCCGTAATTACTCGAGAGCTGGCACGGTGTCATCACATGGCCCCTGTAGGGTGTGGTAAATTTTATGGTGCGTTTCGAATAAGCCTCCCCTCAGGCCACTTGTAAACCGCACCATCTCCCAGCTAGTCTCTGGGTATCAAGAGGGAACGTGTCCGGTTTGTGCAGGAAGTGCGGGGCCTATTGCTCCGGTGGCCTCAAAACTTCTTGTGCTCTAAAAGGAGGCCATCGCATGACATGTGCCACCCCCCCCCCCCGCATTTTCCAGGCACGCGTGCAATATTCGAGATATTTATTGCTCTGCTAGGGTTTCATCGCCGGAAATTCCAGATCTGCAAGGCACCACATGAAATCATGCCCGGAAGCGGTATGGGAAATCCTGTGTGATGTCATTGCGGCATGCCAAGGCCCTGTGCAGAAATGGGAGGGGCATGCCATGGCACCGGGGAGGCGAAAGTACCTTAGTGGCATGCCTGATGCAACTGCTTAAATTCTTGGAAAATCGTACGATGCCGAAATTACTCGAGAGCTGGCATGGTGTCATCACATGGCCCCTGTAGGGTGTGGTAAATTTTTTGGCGCGTTTCGAATTTGCCTCCCCTCAGGCCGCTGGTAAACCACACCATCACCCAGCTAGTCTCTGGGTATCGAGAGGGAATGTGTCCGGTTTGTGCAGGAAGTGCGGGGCATGTTGCTCCGGTTGACTCGAAACTTCTTGTGCTCTCAAAGGAGGTCATCACATGACACGTGCCATGCCCCCCGCATTTTCTAGGCACGCGTGCAATATTCGAGAAATTTATTGCTCTGCTAGGGTTTCATCGCCGGAAATTCCAGATCTGCAAGGCAACACATGAAATCTGCATATGCATGGGCCCTACGCATGCAGGTGTGGTCCCCCTCCCCCCTCGAGCGGTTTCCAGATCGAGGACCCATCCGGTGGCCCGGCGGTCTAGGGCGTTGACCGGCACCGAGAGAGGGTAGGCCACGGTGAACAACTGCTTCTTCGTGTTACGGCAGGTCATCGCGAGATGACAGACCAAGTCTAAGCCCGTTCTGTCACAGGATCGCCCACCAAAGACTCGGTCTCGCGGACGAACACAGCAGGTCCTCGATGTTCCCGCCCGTCTGTGTGGTTCGTGAGGCATGTGTCACGTCAAGGACGTGCGTAGGTTATTCCAACAACACACACCCATTTGCATTCATATGCATGGGGCCTTGCACATGCAGGTGTGGTCCCCCCTCCCCCCCCGGGTGATTTCTAGATCGAGGACCAATACGGTGGCCCCGGCGGTCTAGGGCGTTGACCGGCACTGAGACGGGGTAGTCCACGGTGAACAACTGCTTCTTTGTGTTACGGCAGGTCATCACGAGATGACAGACCAAGTCTAAGCCCGTTCTATCACAGGATCGCCCACCGAAGACTCGTTCTCGCGGACAAACGCAGCCGGTCCTCGACGTTCCCGCCCGTCTGTGTGGTTCGTGAGGCATGTGTCACGTCAAGGACGTGCGTAGGTTATTCCAACAACACACCACCCATTTGCATGCATATGCATGGGGCCTTGCGCATGCAGGTGTGGTCCCCCCTCCCCCCTCGGGCAGTTTCCAAATCGAGGACCCATCCGGTGGCCCCGGTGGTCTAGGGCATTGACTGGCACCGAGGGAGGGTAGCCCACGGTGAATACCTTCTTCTTCGTGTTACGGCAGGTCACCGTTCTCTACTTTATAGTCTTTAAAGTTGAGGTTTGAACAAATCTATCCCAAAACATATATGTAAGTCATCAAAAAGTCCTTTTCATAGAAAAAGTTCATCGAAAGTCATGGAATTTTCAAAGTTTAGTAATAAAAACATTTGAAATATTAGATACAAAAAGAGAGTGCCAAAAAAGACAAAAATAGAAGGAAAATAAAGAATTAGAGCAGTGGTTACCGAGGGTCGATTCTTGGCTCTCGGCAATGCCCACCTTTACCGAGAGTAACTCTCGGCAAAGCACCTAAACCTAGAACTTTTCTCTTCTACCTTTGTGTGCATTCTCGATAATATGTCTTATACTTTTTTTTTCTTCCATGCTTGGCAAACCACCTTACCACATTATAGTTGCTGTCTTGTTTTCTGCTTTTCAGATGGCCCTCGCCCGGTTCTACAGACCGAGCACCCATCCTGTGGCCCAGGCGGTTTAGGGCGTTGACCGGCATCGAGAGGGGGTAGGCCATGGTGAACAACTGCTTCTTCGTGTTACGGCAGGTCATCGCGAGATGACAGACCAAGTCTAAGCCCGTTCTGTCACATGATCGCCCACCAAAGACTCGGTCTCGTGGATGAACGCAACCGGTCCTTGATGTTCCTGCCCGTCTGTGTGGTTCGTGAGGCATGTGTCACGTCAAGGACGTGCGTAGGTTATTCCAACAACACACCACCCATTTGCATGCATATGCATGGGGCCTTGCGCATGCAGGTGTGGTCCCTCCTCAGGCGGTTTCCAGATCGAGGACCCATCCGGTGGCCCCGACGGTCTAGGGCGTTGACCGGCACCGAGAGAGAGTAGCCCACGGTGAATACCTGTTTCTTCGTGTTACGGCAGGTCACCGTTCTCTTGTTTTTTACTTTACAGTCTTTAAAGTTGAGTTTTGAACAAATCTAGCCCAAAACATATATATAAGTCATCAAAAAGTCCTTTTCATAGAAAAAGTTCATCAAAAGTCATGGCATTTTCAAAGTTTAGTCATAAAAACATTGGAAATATCAGATACAAAAAGAGAGTGCCAAACAAAAACACAAATAGAAGGAAAATAAAGAATTAGAGCAGTGGTTTCTGAGGGTCGATTCTTGGCTCTCGGCAATGCCCACCTTTACCGAGAGTAACTCTCGGCAAAGCACCTAAACCTAGAACTTTTCTCTTCTCCCTTTGTGTGCATTCTCGATAATATGTCTTTGTGGCGCCCCCGACTCAATCGTACACTAATCATACACGCAAACGTGTACGATCAAGCACAGGGACTCACAGGAAGATATCACAACACAACTCTAACAAAATTTAAACGGAGATCCACAATATTACAGACCAGGGATCCGAAGATCCGAATACATAAGTCAGTCATACAAATATTATCTGAGTACAGACATAGTTAGACAAGTTTTGCCTTAAGAGGGCTAGCACAAACAACGACACTAGATCGAAAGGCGTTAGCCTCCTGCCTGGGAGCCTCCGATCCTACTCCTGGTCGGCTGGCTCGATCCAGTAATACGTGCCCTCTAGACCGTCCTGGTAGTAAGCTCCTGAGGTGGCATCTGACTCCTGGACTCCATCGTCTGATGTATCATCAAGGTGGGGTATGGGGAAAAGAGAAAGTAAAGCAACCGTGAGTACTCATCCGAAGTACTCAGCAAGCAAGGATCTATACTACATATGCAACATTATCAATGGAGAAAGGTTGTATATGTGGACTGGGCTGCAGAAATGCTAGAATAGAGAGAAGGCCTAGTCCTATCGAAGACTAGCATCTTCAAACATCTTCACGGGCCACCATCTTGCAGCAATAGAGGAGAGTAGATTAGCATTTTATTAAGAAAACATGTTGAGGCAAAGCCTAGAGATCCTTCCTCGACTCCCTGCGAGAAAGCGATCCCGAAGCTTCAATTAAGTAACAAGTATCCAGTTCAAGTAGTAGATCGGGATACACAAACTGAGCATCCTTTACCATAGGACCGGCTATCGATAGATCATTCATCCCTGCAGGGGTGCACTACTATTACCCAACACGCTCGATCAACTCTGGCCGGACATACTTGCTGGGTAATGCCCGTCCTCGGAAGATCAACACGAAGCAGCGCCCTACCTAGGCTCGGCAGAGAGGTCAGCACGCCGGACTAACCTATGCACCCAGAGGTCTTGGGCCATCGCCCTGGGCACCCTGCGCGTTGCGAGACTGGCCGGGGTGCAGGCGCGACACTGAACTCGTCAGTGAAGTATCCAGCCCAATCCCGACAATCAGCCCGCACGGTGAATCGTGACGTCTGACGAGCTTTCGGGAGAAACGTACATCACAGAGGGCCCCATAACCATAATCCCGCGTGGAGGTAGTGCGTAAAGGGCACGACGACCCACTCAGATCACACACCCAAATCCAATAGGCTCATTTAGTATCACGCGGAGACAATCAGAGTCTCTAATGCTCTGCCACAATATCACACTCGAGTGCCCTTCCGGCACACCCGACATCATAGATCCCCTGCGGGTACCCATCAGGGTCGACCCGCCTGTAACAAAGGTCAAAGTAACTGTGTGGTCATAACATCAAGGGGGAAACCCCGAGGAATCACGCTCGGTGGATTCCACTCGATGAAATCAACAGGGTGAACGTATGAGGCATCACCCTTGAGGTTCACACTGAGGGGTTGCACGACAGAGTCGTATCAGAAGTGGAGAGGGAGGAATCACCCTCGATGACCACGACCGAACAGCTACACTGTAGAGTATTCATCAGGGGTGCGTTACGAGGTATCACCCTCGGCACTCGACAATAACTATGCAAAGTCGTACAACTAAGAGGGGGTGAGGTGATGTGTCGGTCTCTGGTCGACGATCACATTGATCGAGTCATCGATGGTCAAGCAGGGGCAACAAGGGTAAGGTGGTGGGGGTCACTGATGGTTCACTACCAACCTATACTAAGCAGTTTAACATAGGCAGGTAAGGTGACAATAAACAGGTTACAAAAGTAGGCTATGCATCAGAATATGAGCAAACATTAACAGTAGCAAAATCTAATGCAAGCAGGAGGAATGGAATGGGCGATATCTGGATGCTCAAGGGGGGGCGGGGCTTGCCTGGTTGCTCTGGCAAGAGAGAGGGGTCGGCAACGGGCTGCTCGTCGGTAGTGTAGTCGTACCCAGCTGCAGCGTCGTCGGTCTCGGCGTCTATCGAGAGAGAAGGAGGGGGAGAGAAACAATAAATTCACGGCAATAATGCAAACAATATGTATGACATGCCTAAATGATATGCCGGGGTGTTCTACTACCTAACTAAATGATTTAGTTAATTTAGGAATTTATTCGAATTTATTTAATCAACAATGGGCACTATTCATTTATCGAATTCGGTCTAAAAGTTCAATGTTTATATAGCTAGGGGCATCTGACAGGAATACGGAGGGCGTATTTGGGTTCGTATCGGAATTCTGAGCAAGTTTCATATATAAATTATTTTCATCGGAGTTACGGTTTATTTAATATGATTTTCTAAAGTTTTAAACATTTTCTGAATTTAATTATTAATTTAAATTCGAATTATCCAGAATAGTGAATGATGATGTCAGCATGAGGTCAGGGTGACGTTAGTAGGTCAACTCTGGCTGACCAGAGTCAAACCTGACAAGTGGGGCCCACATGTCATACACTGAGACATTAACAGAGGGGTTAAATTAACTAATTGGGTTAATTAACAGGTGGGGCCCAGCAGTCAGTGCCTGATTAGTGTTTAAACTAATTAATTAACTAATTAACAGATTTTCTATTTATTTAAATTCGTTTAAATGGCCGGGTCCCACATGTCAGTGAGACAGGGGCGGCCACGTCAGCAGTTGACCCGAGTCAACGGGTCAACTGGGGCCCGGGGGGCCCACAGTCAGTGGCACGGGGGGTGGGACCCACCAGCCACGTCGGACGCCGGCCGGAGAGCTCTCCGGCGAGCTCCAACGCGGCGGAGCGAGCCGGCGAGGTTCGGGATTCACCCACAGGGCGTCTCCGGGGCTGGGGAAAGGTGCGTTCGACGTGGCTCGACGCCGCGCGTGGAACGGTGGCGGTGCGGGGTGCTGGGGAGGCCGGAGTCGAGCGGCAGGAGCTCGTCGGCGGCGAGGCTTCTCGGGCGAGCTAGGGGAACGGCGCCACGGCGTGTTCTACGGGCGAAGCAAGGGGTAGGCGAGGCCTATGCGAGGCGGCGAAGCGAATGGGCAGCAGCACATGACCAAATGGTCGCCGGACAGTCGCCGGCGATGAGGTCCGCGGCGGTGGGTTCGCCCGAACGCGGAGCGGGCGCTACAGATGGTTTGAGGAGGCAGGGGAGGGCGCATCCGGCGCAGGGGCTCACCGGGGGAACGTGGGGTCTGGGCAGAGGGCTCGGGGAAGCGCGACGGAGCCGGAATCGATGGCGAACGGCGGCGGGGATCCGAGGAGGAAGACGATGGTGTTGGGTCGATGTAGGGGTGTTCGGCTTCGGTTCGTTGGCGCAGTCGAAGGAGAGGACGACGGCAAGCACGCAGGACACGTCGGGGAGGCGAACGGGGCACGGTGGACGCGCGATCTAGGGAGGCGCAGCCATGGCGGCGGCGGGAGAGGTGAGGGGAACGAGGATGAGGGTGAACGGGGCGACTAGGGTTCGCCAGAGTGGTCGAGGGGACTCTTATCCACGACGAGAGGGCGCGACGCGCGCTGTCGAGCAAGGGAGAGGGGGGCCTGGGGTGCGCGCGCGTGCGCGTTCGACAGCGGGGCGGCGGTGAGCAGTGAGAGGTGGAAGGAGGCGCGGGCTGGGCTGGGCCGCGGCTGTAGCGAGCAGGCCTAGTGCACAGTAGCTTCTTTAGGCCTTTTTCCTTTTCTCTTTTTCTGTTTCTTTCTTTTCTGTTTTGCTAATTATTTGGGCCCCAAATGGATTTTGTAAAAAGTGTGAGCTAGTCCTTAAATATCAGTGCACTATACCCTAACACCAAAAACTAGTTTGGGCAAAACATCATTTCATATTTGATCTAGATTAATTAAAAGGCTATTAAATATTATTTCCAGCCACTGTTAAAAGAGGTATGGGTCACCTAATTAATTTATTAAACGTTGGTTACAATTTTAGAATGGTCTCTGTAATATTTGTTAGTTATTGAACATTTTAGTTTCTATGTTGAACAACTCTTATTTTCCACTTACATTTAAATTTGAATTTGAGTTAGGAGTTGAAATGCAATATGATGCTAATGATGATTATGCACTGTTAAACATGCTGACATGTCATTATCAAAAGTTATAACTGTGGCTAATGACATGGGGGGTTACAGTCTTATACTTTTTTTTGTTCTTTTCTTCCATGCTTGGCAAACCACCTTACCACATTATAGTTACCGTCTTGTTTTCTGCTTTTCAGATGGCCCTCACCCGGTTCTACAGACCGAGCACCCATCCGGTGGCCCCGACGGTCTAGGGCGTTGACCGGCACCGAGAGGGGGTAGGCCACGGTGAACAACTGCTTCTTTGTGTTACGGCAGGTCATCGCGAGATGACAGACCAAGTCTAAGCCCGTTTTGTCACAGGATCGCCCACCGAAGACTCGGTCTCACGGACGAACGCAGCCGGTCCTCGACGTTCCCGCCCGTCTGTGTTGTTCATGAGGCATGTGTCACGTCAAGGACGTGCGTAGGTTATTCCAATAACACACCACCCATTTGCATGCATATGCATGGGCCTTGCGCATGCAAGTGTGGTCCCCCTCCCCCTCGGGCGGTTTCCAGATCGAGGACCCTCCGGTTGTCCCGGCGGCCTAGGGCGTTGACCGGCACCGAGAGGGGGTAGGCCACGGTGAACAACTGCTTCTTCGTGTTACGGCAGGTCATCGTGAGATGATAGACCAATGATACGTCTCCAACGTATCTATAATTTTTTATTGTTCCATGCTATTATATTATCTATCTTGGATGTTTTATATGCATTTATATGCTATTTTATATGATTTTTGGGACTAACCTATTAACCTAGAGCCCAGTGCCAGTTTCTGTTTTTTCCTTGTTTTTGAGTTTCGCAGAAAAGGAATATCAAACGGAGTCCAAATGAGCTGAAAATTTTCGGTGATTTTTTATGGACCAGAAGAAGCCCCCGAAGCAAAAGAGTTGGTCCAGAAGAGCCACGAGTCATCCACAAGGGTGGAGGGTGCCCCCCCTAGGGCGCGCCCTCCGTCCTTGTCATCGCCTCGTGGGCCCCCTTGACTTGTCCCCGACGCCAACACCTCTTATAAATCCCAAAAACCCCAGAACTAAACCTAGATCGGGAGTTCTGCCGCCGCAAGCCTCTGTAGCCACAAAAAACCAATCGGGACCCTCTTCCGGCACCCTGCCGGCGGGGGAATCCATCACCGGTGGCCATCTTCATCATCCCGGTGGTCTCCATGATGACGAGGGAGTAGTTCACCCTCGGGGCTGAGGGTATGTACTAGTAGCTACGTGTTTGATCTCTCTCTCTCTCTCTCGTGTTCTTGATTTGGCACGACTTGATGTACCGCGAGCTTTGCTATTATAGTTGGATCTTATGATGTTTCTCCCCCTCTAACTTCTTGTAATGAATTGAGTTTTCCCTTTGAAATTATCTTATCAGATTGAGTCTTTAAGGATTTGAGAACACTTGATGTATGTCTTACATGTGCTTATCTGTGGTGACAATGGGATATTCACGTGATCCACCTTATGTATGTTTTGGTGATCAACTTGCGGGTTCTGTGACCTTGTGAACTTATGCATAGGGGTTGGCACATGTTTTCGTCTTGACTCTCCGGTAGAAACTTTGGGGCACTCTTTGAAGTTCTTTGTGTTGGTTTGAATAGATGAATCTGAGATTGTGTGATGCATATCGTATAATCAAACCCACAGATACTTGTGGTGACATTGGAGTATCTAGGTGACATTAGGGTTTTGGTTGATGTGTGTCTTAAGGTGTTATTTTAGTACGAACTCTAGGGCTGTTTGTGACACTTATAGGAATAGCCCAATAGATCGATCAGAAAGAATAACTTTGAGGTGGTTTCGTACCCTACAATAATCTCTTCGTTTGTTCTCCGCTATTAGTGACTTTGGAGTGACTCTTTGTTACACGTTGAGGGGTTGTTATATGATCTAATTATGTTATCATTGTTGAGAGAACTTGCACTAGTGAAAGTATGAACCCTAGGCCTTGTTTCTAAGCATTGCAATACCGTTTTCGCTCACTTTTGTTACATGCTACCTTGCTGTTTTTATATTTTCAGATTATAAAAATATATTTCTACCATCCATATTACACTTGTATCACCATCTCTTCGCCGAACTAGTGCACCTATACAATTTACCATTGTATTGGGTGTGTTGGGGGCACAAGAGACTCTTTGTTATTTGGTTGCGGGGTTGTTTGAGAGAGACCATCTTCATCCTACGCCTCCCACAGATTTATAAATCTTTGGTCATCCACTTGAGGGAAATTTGCTACTGTCCTACAAAACTCTGCACTTTGAGGCCCAACAATGTCTACAAGAAGAAGGTTGTGTAGTAGACATCAAGCTCTTTTCTGGTGCCGTTTCTGGGGAGGCTAGGTATGTGGCACTTACATCCCGTCAACAAAGCTCTTTTCTGGCGCCGTTGATGGGGAGGTGAGTGCTTGAAGGTATATCTTTAGATCTTGCAATTGAATCTTTTAGTTTCTTGTTTTATCACTAGTTTAGTCTATAAAAGAAAACTACAAAAAAAATGGAATTGAGGTTGCCTCATATTATTCATCTTTATCATGTCTTTCTTGAAAATGATGGATCGGAAAATTGTGCTGAATTGATAGAAGAAGAATGCAATAAAATGTTTGGCACTAAATATTTGAATGATGAGCATGATTGCAATGTTGTTAG
Organism: Thinopyrum elongatum; assembly: GCA_011799875.1. Taxonomy (NCBI): domain Eukaryota; kingdom Viridiplantae; phylum Streptophyta; class Magnoliopsida; order Poales; family Poaceae; genus Thinopyrum; species Thinopyrum elongatum. The sequence continues at coordinate 477,545,035 of CM022302.1, forward strand.
TATGAATTCTTTGAATATCCATGATGCTAATGATATGCGAAGCTACAAGCTTGGGGATGCTATGTTTGATGAAGATGATATTTTTAGTCCCCCAAGTTGTGATGAGAAAATTTATTATGATGATAGCATGCCTCCTATTTATGATGATTATATTGATGAAAGTGGGTTTGGAAGAGTGTCAACTCTAGGTACTAATGATCCCACTATTTTGGAGGGTGTTGAATCTTATTACAATATTGATGAAAATGGATTTGGAGAGGTCATGACTTTATTTAGTGATGAATCCACTATTTTGGAAGAGGTTCCAATTGATTATGAGAACAAAGTTGCTATCTATGATGATTATTGTGATGACATGTATGCTATAAAGAACAATGATAACCATGAAACTTGTCATCATGATTTTAATTTTCAATTGGATTATGCCTCACATGATAGTTATTTTGTTGAGTTTGCTCCCACTACTATTCATGAGAATAAATTTGCTTATGTGGAGAGTAATAAAATTTCTATGCTTGTGGATCATGAAAAGAATGTTTTATGTGATAGTTATATTGTTGAATTCATTCATGATGCTACTGAAAATTATTATGAGGGAGTATATACTTGTAGGAATTGCAATAATATCAAGTTTCCTCTCTATGTGTTGAGAATTTTGAAGTTATACTTGTTTTGCCTTCCTATGCTAGTTGATTCTTGATCCCATAAGTTATTTGCTCACAAAATCCCTATGCATAGGAAGTGGGTTAGACTTAAATGTGCTAGTCATATTCTTCATGATGCTTCCGTTATGTTTCAATTCTTATCTTTTATGTGAGCATCATTGAAATCATCATGCCTAGCTAAAAGGAATTAAAGAAAAGCGCTTGTTGGGAGACAACCCAATGTTTATACCTACTGTTTTTGTGTGTTCACATGATTAGGCTACTGTAGTAATCATGTTTTATAGTTTTTGTTTCAATAAAGTGCCAAGTAAAGCCTTTGGGATAGTGTGGATGATAGTTGACATGATTCTGTGCAAAAACAGAAACTTTTGTGTCCAGTACAGAAATTCCTATCTTTCACTGGAAAGTGTAAATATTCTGAATTTTTTACAGTTGATTTGTATACAAATTTTCTACGTTGTCCTAATTTTTCAGAATATTTGGAGTTACATAAGTATGACCTTAATTCATATCTTTACAGACTTTTCTGTTTTTGACAGATTCTGTTTTCAATGCATAGTTTGCTTGTTTTCTAGTTTCTATGGCTTATATTGCTCAATATAAATTGTAGAAATGATAGAGTACAGTAGGCATCATGTGAGAAATTTTTTAATCTTGTCTTGACAGTACCAAAGTGAATGATTTGTTTTATCATACTAACCCATCTCACGAAGTTCCGTTAAGTTTTGTGTGATTGAAGTTTTCAAGTTTTGGTTGAGAAATCGATATGAGGAGAATAAGGAGTGACAAGACCCTAAGCTTGGGGATTCCCAAGGTACCCCATGGTAATATTCAAGGAATACCCAAGCAACTAAGCTTGGGGATGCCCAGGGAGGCATCCCCTCATTCGTCTCCAACATTATCGGTAACCTTACTTGGAGCTATATTTTTATTCGTCACATGATATGAGTTTTGCTTGGAGTATCATTTTATTTTATTAATATTTGCTTTATGTTATGTAGAGTAATGTTTTTCATCTTTTAGTTCAATAAAAAGGTCAAGTATAGCCTTTACCATGCTTATTTTGCAAGTCTATATGTTGCTGTTTTGAAAACAGAAAGTTTTCTATCATTGTCTAAATTCTTCTGGAAAGTCAGAACGTGCTAAATTTTTACACAATGAGTAACAACAAATTTTATACAGTGTGGTCATTTTTCAGAATTTTTGGAGTTAGGGAAGTATGAGTACAATTGCACTATTTACAGACTATCCTGTTTAGACAGATTGCTGTTATGTTTGCATATGTTTGCTTGTTTAATGATTCTATTTGAGGATAGGAGTATTAAATATGCAGAGGCATTTAGTATGCAATGTTAAATAATAATTTTAGTGATTTGCTACAGTAGAGAATGATAAGTTTTTGCATTTGATTTATACTAACTTTACTCACGAGTTCTTGTTGAGTTTTGTGTGGATGAAGTTTTTAAGATTTAGGAAAACCGCGATATAAAAGGAATTAAGGAGACACAAAAGCTCAAGCTTGGGGATGCCCAAGGCATCCCTAGTTAATATTTCAAGAAGTCTCAAGTATCTAAGCTTGGGGATGCCCTGGTTGGCATCCCACCTTTCTTCTTCAACAATGATCGATTAGTATCGGTTGAGCCTAAGTTTTTACTTCTTCACATGATGTGTGCTATTTTTAGAAAGTCATTTTATTTTTTTCTGCCTGCTGTTTTAATAAAATACTTAGATCTAAATTTTTTAAATAAGAGAGAATCTTCACATAGCTAATTAATTATTTGACTACTCATTGATCTTCACTTATATATTTTTGGAGTAGTTTGTCAGTTGCTCTAGTCCTTCACTTATATCTTTTTAGAGCACGACAGTGGTTTTATTTTGAAGTAATTGATGAACTCTCATGCTTCACTTATATTATTTTGAGAGTCTCAAAATAGCATGGTAGTTTGCTTAGGTTATGAATTTAGTCCTAATATGATAAGCATCCAAGAGGGATATAATAAAAACTTTCATATGAATACTATGAGAAGTTTGATTCCTTATGATTGTTTTGAGATATAAAGATGGTGATATTAGAGTCATGCTAGTGAATTGTGAATTGGAGAAATACTTGAGTTAAAGTTTGTGATTCCCGTGGCATGCACGTATGGTGAACCGTTATGTGATGAAGTCGGAGCATGACATATTTATTGATTGTCTTCCTTATGAGTGGCGGTTGGGGACGAGCGATGGTCTTTTCCTACCAATCTATCCCCCTAGGAGCATGCGCGTAGTACTTCATTTCGATAGCTAATAGACTTTTGCAATAAGTATGTGAGTTCTTTATGACTAATGTTGAGTCCATGGATTATACGCACTCTCACCCTTCCACCATTGCTAGCCTCTCTAGTGCCGCGCAACTTTCGCCAGTACCATATACCCACCATATACCTTCCTCAAAACAGCCACCATACCTACCAATTATGGCATTTCCATAGCCATTCTGAGATATATTGCCATTCAACTTTCCACCGTTCCGTTTGTTATGACACGTTCCATCATTGTCATATTGCTTTGCATGATCATGTAGTTGACATCGTATTTGTGGCAAAGCCACCGTTCATAATTCTTTCTATATATGTCACTCTTGATCATTACACATCCCGGTACACCGCCGGAGGCATTCACATAGAGTCATATCTTTTGTTCTAGTATCGAGTTGTAATATTGAGTTGCAAGTAAATAAAAGTGTGATGATCATCATTATTAGAGCATTGTCCCAGTGAGGAAAGGATGATGGAGACTATGATTCCCCCACAAGTTGGGATGACACTTCGGACAAAAAATAAAAACTAAAAAAAGAGGCCAAAAAAAAGAAAAAAAAAGAAAAAAGAGAGAGAAGGGGCAATGCTACTATCCTTTTACCACACTTGTGCTTCAAAGTAGCACCGTGATCTTCATGATAGAGAGTCTCCTATGTTGTCACTTTCATTTACTAGTGGGAATTTTTCATTATAGAACTTGGCTTGTATATTCCAATGATGGGCTTCCTCAAATTGCCCTAGGTCTTCGTGAGCAAGCGAGTTGGATGCACACCCACTTAGTTTCTTTTTGAGCTTTCATACACTTATAGCTCCAGTGCATCCGTTGCATGGCAATCCCTACTCACTCACATTGATATCTATTGACGGGCATCTCCATAGCCCGTTGATATGCCTAGTTGATGTGAGACTATCTCCTTCTTTTTGTCTTCTCCACAACCACCATATTCTATTCCACCTATAGTGCTATATCCATGGCTCACGCTCATGTAGTGCATGAAAGTTGAAAAGGTTTGAGAACACCAAAAGTATGAAACAATTGCTTGGCTTGTCATCGGGGTTGTGCATGATTTGAATATTTTGTGTGATGAAGATGGAGCATAGCCAGACTATATGATTTTGTAGGGATAGCTTTCTTTGGCCATGATATTTTGAGAAGACATAATTACCTTGTTAGTATGCTTGAAGTATTATTGTTTTTATGTCAATATTAAACTTTTGTTTTGAATCTTATGGATCTGAACATTCATGCCACAATAAAGAAAATTACATGGATAAATATGTTAGGTAGCATTCCACATAAAAATTTTGTTTTTATCATTTACCTACTCGAGGACGAGCAGGAATTAAGCTTGGGGATGCTTGATACGTCTCCAATGTATCTATAATTTTTTATTGTTCCATGCTATTATATTATCTATCTTGGATGTTTTATATGCATTTATATGCTATTTTATATGACTTTTGGGACTAACCTATTAACCTAGAGCCCAGTGCCAGTTTTTGTTTTTTCCTTGTTTTTGAGTTTCGCAGAAAAGGAATATCAAATGGAGTCCAAATGAGCTGAAAATTTACGGTGATTTTTTATGGACCAGAAGAAGCCCCCGAAGTAAAAGAGTTGGGCCAGAAGAGCCACGAGTCATCCACAAGGGTGGAGGGCGCCCCCCTAGGGCGCGCCCTCCGTCCTTGTCGTCGCCTCGTGGGCCCCCCTTGACTTGTCCCCGACGCCAACACCTCTTATAAATCCCAAAAACCCCAGAACAAAACCTAGATCGGGAGTTCCGCCGCCGCAAGCCTCTGTAACCACGAAAAACCAATCGGGACCCTGTTTCGGCACCCTGCCGGAGGGGGAATCCATCACCGGTGGCCATCTTCATCATCCCAGCGGTATCCATGACGAGGAGGGAATAGTTCACCCTTGGGGCTGAGGGTATGTACCAGTAGCTATGTGTTTGATCTCTCTCTCTCGTGTTCTTGATTTGGCATGATCTTGATGTACCGCAAGCTTTGCTATTATAGTTGGATCTTATGATGTTTCTCCACCTCTACCTTCTTGTAATGAATTGAGTTTTCCCTTTGAAGTTATCTTATCGGATTGAGTCTTTAAGGATTTGAGAACACTTGATGTATGTCTTGCATGTGCTTATCTGTGGCGACAATGGGATATTCACGTGATCCACTTGATGCATGTTTTGGTGATCAACTTGCAGGTTCTGTGAACTTGTGAACTTATGCATAGGGGTTGGCACACGTTTTCATCTTGACTCTCTGGTAGAAACTTTGGGGCACTCTTTTAAGTTCTTTGTGTTGGTTTGAATAGATGAATCTGAGATTGTGTGATGCATATCGTATAATCAAACCCACAGATACTTGTGGTGACATTGGAGTATCTAGGTGACATTAGGGTTTTGGTTGATGTGTGTCTTAAGGTGTTATTTTAGTACGAACTCTAGGGCTGTTTGTGACACTTATAGGAATAGCCCAATAGATCGATCAGAAAGAATAACTTTGAGGTGGTTTCGTACCCTACAATAATCTCTTCGTTTGTTCTCCGCTATTAGTGACTTTGGGGTGACTCTTTATTGCACATTGAGGGGTTGTTATATGATCTAATTATGTTATCATTGTTGAGAGAACTTGCACTAGTGAAAGTATGAACACTAGGCCTTGTTTATAAGCATTGCAATACCATTTTTCTCACTTTTGTTACTTGCTACCTTGCGGTTTTTATATTTTCAGATTATAAAAATATATTTCTACCATCCATATTACACTTGTATCACCATCTCTTCGCCGAACTAGTGCACCTATACAATTTACCATTGTATTGGGTGTGTTGGGGACACAAGAGACTCTTTGTTATTTGGTTGCAGGGTTGTTTGAGAGAGACCATATTCATCCTACGCCTCCCATGGATTGATAAACCTTAGGTCATCCACTTGAGGGAAACTTGCTACTATCCTACAAAACTCTGCACTTGGAGGCCCAACAACGTCTACGAGAAGAAGGTTGCGTAGTAGACATCAACCAAGTCTAAGCCCGTTCTGTCACAGGATCGCCCACCGAAGACTCGGTCTTGCGGACGAACGCAGCCGGTCCTCGGCGTTCCCGCCCGTCTGTGTGGTTCGTGAGGCATGTGTCACGTCAAGGACGTGCGTAGGTTATTCCAACAACACACTGATGCGGCTTGAACTACGTCGGTATTTCCCCAAAGAGGAAGGGATGATGCAGCACAGCTACATTAGGTATTTCCCTCAGTGATGAGACCAAGGTTATCGAACCAGTAGGAGAACCACGCCACACTCGCGGCGGATCCGCGCCGGAGTTGGCCGGAATCCCGCTACGGTGAGCCATTTCGCGCGCGCCTTGGTTCATTCGAACGGGCACTTCAACCCGCGTCCATCCGTGATGGTCGGAGCGGCGGGGGTGGCCGGAATCTCGCCGGCGTCGAGCCGCGGCGGAGATGAGCTACGGGAGATCGGGGAGATGGAGTTAGGAGGCACGGGAGGCTCGGGCTTGAGCTCGCCGGGCTCCTGGGAGCACCAGGAGCTCAACAGTGACCTCTGTTGGCGATGACGAGGGTCACGTCGGCTGCACCGAGCTCACCGGCGGCAACCAGAGCATGGCCTCGGGGACGACTAGCTATAGCGCGCGAGATGGATCATGGGAAGAAACAGGGGAGAGAGTAGCTCACCGCGCGGTCACGTAAGACCCGTGGTTGCTTAGGAGCTGCAGAGGAGGTCGAGGACGCCGGAATTCGACGCGGTGGCCGGAGATGGGGAAGTGGCCGAAGACGGTGAGGACGACCTTCCCTGCTCCAGCTGGTGAGCGGGGACGAAGGAGTGGACGTCTGCGAATCGCTTGGGCTTGTCGGAGAAGCTCGAGGATGCCGGTGGCCACGGCGGCGTTCGGGCGCCGGATCTGGAGGGGTAAAGGGGGAACGGCGCGCGAGGGGGGGAGAGGTCTGTGGGGGTTAGGGTTTGAGCCAGGGGCTCGGTCGCTCTTATCCTTGCCGGGGCGTCGCGAATGGGCGACAGCGCGGCGGCCGGTCGCCGTGTCGGCGTCAGCGCGCGACAGCGCACGGAGGAGGACGACGGGGAGATGGGCTGGGCCGTTTGGACCTCTAATCGGGGCACTGTGCACTAAGGCCCAGTGCACAGTGTCCCGTTTATTACTTTCTCTGCTTCTGTCACATTTTCTTTTATTTCACTTCTGTTCTGAAATGTTTGGGATAGTTGTGCACTTTTGAAAAATATGGAAGTTGACCCTAATATTGCAGTGCAATATTAGCTCCCACCAAAAAGTGGTTTGAACTAATTTGAATTCCATTTGAATCTGATATCAATTTAAATAGATTGAATAATCTGTTTTGGGTGCTGTTTCAAGTTGTTTGAGTCAATTATCCCACTCCAAATATTTTGATGTTGATTTTGGAAATGTTCCTGGATTATTTGTCATTTAATGAACATTTTCCCAACTGTGTTTGATCAACTTTATATTTCACTTAAGAATTTAAGTTGATTTTAAAAATGGAGTTGATTTGCTTTGGTTAACCACTATGATTAGGCACTGCAAATGATATGACTTGGCAAGGTTAGTAGTTGATCATAAGGGCTATTACACAGGGGGTGTTACAAATTCTCCTCCTCTAAAAGAAATTCTCGTCCCGAGAATTTAGGAGGTAGAAGGAAAGAGTTCGGGATATTCTGCTCGGAGATGATCCTCGCGTTCCCAAGTGGCTTCGTCTTCAGTGTGATTCGACCATTGCACTTTTAGGAACTTGGTCGTCTTCTGACGAGTACGACGCTCAGCTTCGTCGAGGATGCGGATCGGATGCTCCTTATAGGAAAGATCATCTTGTAGCTCGAGCATCTCATGATCCACTGCACGGTGCGGGGATTCCTTGAAGCACTTACGGAGTTGCGACACGTGGAAGACATCATGAATATGGGAGAATTGCGGTGGCAACTCCAATTGATATGCCACCTGTCCACGTCTAGCCACGATGCGGAAAGGACCAATATAGCGAGGAGCTAGCTTGCCCTTGATTCCGAAACGACGGGTGCCCTTCATTGGAGTGACACGAAGATAAGCTTGATCACCAGGTTGATAGATCACACCCCATCGCTTGCGATCATAATTACTCTTCTGGCGGTCTTGAGCTGCTTTGAGATTCTCCCGGACAATTCGGACTTGTTCTTCGGCATGCTGAATAATGTCCGGTCCAACAAGAGGTCGTTCCCCAGTTTCTGACCAATTCAGAGGGGTTCGACATTTACGTCCATAAAGAACCTCAAAGGGGGCCATTTTTAAGCTGGCTTGATAGCTGTTGTTATAGGAGAACTCGGCATACGGAAGAGATTCCTCCCATTTCTTACCGAAGGATATAACACAGGCTCGAAGCATGTCTTCAAGCACTTGATTAACGCGCTCCACTTGGCCTTGGGATTGGGGATGATAAGCTGAACTCCAGGTAATATGAGTTCCCATTGCTTTCTGGAAACTTTCCCAGAAATGGCCAGTGAAAATACTGCCACGGTCTGAACTGATTTCCTTGGGAATACCATGGAGTGAAACAATTCTGGAGATATATAGCTCTGCTAGCTGACTAGCAGTAATAGTCTCCTTAACTGGCAGAAAGTGTGCAACCTTGGAAAGTTGGTCAACGACGACAAGAATAGCATCGTGACCCTTCTGAGACTTGGGAACACCAGTGATGAAGTCCATTTGCACTTTATCCCACTTCCATAGAGGAATAGGGAGCGGTTGCAGAATTCCAGCAGGTTTTTGATGTTCTGCCTTCACGCGACGACAAACGTCACACTCGGCAACATAATGAGCAATATCTTGTTTCATTCTAGACCACCAGTACCTTTGACGAAGATCTCAATACATTTTGGTACTACCCGGATGGATAGATAGCGGTGTATCATGGGCCTCCTTCATGACTTTGTCAGTCATCAGCTCGAAGCGAGGTACTACAATGCGGTCTCGGAAGTACAAGGTTCCATCTTCAGCAATCGAGAAATCCCTGTACTTTTGAAGGTGAAGCTCTTTCTTCATTAGATCAATTTCAGCATCCTTAGATTGCGCAATCTTGACAGCTTTCTCAAGATCTGGTTGTATCACAAGGTTATTAAGAGAACCTTGCGGAATAATGCAGAGATTCAGCTTGCGCAATTCTTCATATAGCTGGGGTTGAGCTTGCTTTACCATGAGGTTGCTACAGTATGACTTGCGGCTCAAAGCATCAGCCATCACATTAGCTTTGCCGGGAGTGTATGAAATTCCACAGTCATAATCGGTGATTGTTTCCAACCAACGCTGCTGACGAAGATTAAGTTCCGGTTGAGTGAACAAGTACTTCAAGCTCTGATGATCGGTGTAAATCTCACACCGATTACCAAGGAGGTAATGTCGCCACTGCTTCAAAGCATAAATGACAGCAGCAAGTTCGAGGTCATGCACTGGGTAATTCTCTTCATGTGGACGCAGTTGTCGCGAAGCATAAGCAATAACTCTTCGCTCTTGCATTAGGACACAACCTAGTCCTTGGCGAGAGGCGTCGCAGAAGATCACAAAATCTTTGCGGGAGTCTGGAGGAGCAAGGACTAGAGCAGAAGTCAGCTTGTCCTTGAGGGTCTGGAAGCTTTCCTGACATTTGTCTGTCCACTCAAACTTAACGCCTTTGTGAAGCAGCTTAGTCAGGGGCTTGGCAATCTTGGAGAAATTTTTGATGAATCGGCGACAATAACTTGCAAGCCCGAGGAAACTTCTGACTTGCTTGACATTCTTCGGAGGGGTCCAGTCAAGAATAGCCTGAACTCGCTCCGGGTTAACTGCAATACCATCCTTGGAGATGACATGTCCAAGGTAGGTTACCTCGGAAAGCCAGAATTTGCACTTAGAGTACTTGGCATATAATTGGTGCTCTCGAAGTCTCTCCAGAACTAGTCGAAGGTGCTCAGCATGTTCTTCTTTGTTCTTCGAATAAACCAGAATATCATCCAGATATACCACGACGAATTTGTCGAGGTAATCCATGAATATGTAATTCATTAGGCGGGAGAATGTAGCTGGAGCGTTTGTTAAACCAAACGACATGACTGTGTACTCGTAAGAGCCATAACGAGTAACGAATGCAGTCTTCGGAATATCCTCTTCGCGGACACGGATCTGGTGATAACCCAACCTCAAGTCGAGTTTAGAAAACACCGAAGATCCAGCGAGTTGATCATATAAATCGTTGATCCGGGGAAGTGGATATTTATTCTGAATGGTAGCCTGGTTGATAGGACGATAATCTTGGACCAACCTATTCGTCCCATCTTTCTTCTTGACGAAAAGAGACAGTGCTCCCCATGCAGAGGAACTGGGGCGAATGAAACCCTTCCTTAAGGATTTATCAATTTCCTCCTTAAGCTCGATGAGGTGGTGCGGAGGCATCTTGTAAGGACGCTTCGCAATAGGAGTGGTGCCAGGCTTCAAGTCGATGACGAACTCGACAGCTCTAGCAGGGGGTATTCCTGGAAGTTCTTCTAGAAAAACATCTAGGAAGTCACAGACAACTGGGATATTCTCGATCCCATCAAGCGGAGAAGCATTCAACGCGTTCAAGGCATAAATTTGAGCCTCGGCGTTCTGAGTGATATGAGCATGGTAATTCACCATCTCATTCGAGGGGTGCAAGAGGTGAACAACTTTGGTGGCACAATTGATTGAGGCATAATGGGCCTTCAACCAATCCATTCCCAGAATAAGGTCAATCTTGGACGATTTCAGAATAATGGGAGACGCACTGAACTCCAACCCTTCAATTTCAACGGGAACATTATAGCTAACTGCAGAGGTTCGGCAACCACCCGCGGGAGTGTGTACCAATAAGGGTGTGTTCATGTATTCGCATTTAATGTCATGCATGCGTGCAAAATGTTCTGACATGAAGGAATGCGATGCTCCTGAATCAAATAAAACGGATGCAGGTACTGAATTAACGAGAAGTGTACCCATCACAGTATCTGGTTGATCTGGAGCTTCAGACATGTTGACGTGGTAGTACTGCCCACGACCATAAGAAGGTCTGGCATTATTGTTGCGCTGCTGAGGAATACCACGGCCAATTCCACGGCCAGTAGAAGGGAGAGCCAGTTGATTCTGATTCTGAGAACAATCTCTAGCACGGTGACCTGGCTTGCCACACTTGAAGCATAGTCCGCTGTTAGGACGAGGTGCTGGAGCTCGAGATGCTGGAGTTGGCAGAGGCTGTCTCGGTGGTGGAGGTGGCAGATGTGGTGCAGCATAAGAAGGCCTGTTCGCAGGAGCTGCTGAACGGAACATGCCTTGGGGAAACCAGATGCGTCGCTTCTGGGAAGACGAGCCCGAAGATGAGCCCGACTCACGGGTGCGTCTGGACGCTTCCTTGTGCTTCTTAAGTCCAGTTTCAACCATGATGGCCTTATTCACCAAGGTGGCGAAATCAGGGTAATCTTGAACAAGAAGGGCTAACTGAATGTCATGGTGCAGTCCTTCACGAAACTTCTCCTGTCTGCGTTCATCAGTAGGAATGTCCTCTTCAGCGTAACGAGATAAGTCTAGAAACTCGCGCTGATAGACTTCCACAGTCTTGTTTCCTTGGACAAGGCTACGGAACTCAGCCTTTTTCCTAGCTATGACAGCTAGAGGAATGTAGCGGGCACGGAAAGCAATCTTGAACTCTGCCCAAGTGACGACAGTACCAGGCGGCAGAGTCTGTCGGTGAGTGGCCCACCACTGGGCTGCGGGGCCCTTAAGAAGATATGTCGCAAAAGTGACATAGTTAATTTCGGCGACACCAGCAGACTCCATCTCATGAGAGATATCACGCAGCCAGTCATCTGCATCCAGTGGGTTGACTGTGTTGCGGAAAAACGATGGACTGAGCCTCATGAACTCTGGTAAGGTAATGGATGGTTGCTGCTGATTAGCTTCAGGACGAGGGAATTGCTGCATAATCCCCGTCATAAACTGGCGGTTGAGTTCAAACTGTTGCATCATCGCTGCCATGTAATCAGGTGGTGGCGGCGGTGGCGGGTTGTTGTCAGCCATCCTGCTATTCCAACAGGGGTATTTCAGCGATAGCTTATGCAAGTGTTTAACAATAATTATGAGGTAACTCGACATTATTGAAAGAGTGCAATAGATGCTTAAAGTAGTCATTGAGACATACAGATCCGTACACAGTCGGTTAAAATCGGGCAGCATAGCGGCGCAAATTGAAAAACTAGAGACACACTAGGCGGCACGCAGGCACGCGGTAAGGAAGTACACAACGTGACATAGCAAAGGCTACATCAGCGTCGGAGAAAACCACGGAAACAGGGTAACTGCAAGTGCGGACGACGAATGTTCATCGCGGCAGGATCCTGTGCTCCATGTGCACTCTGATGCAGAACCCGGTCTCGAACTGTAAGAAGAGGTCCACGTGCAGGCGTGTGACCTCCCACTGCAGGCCAATCAATACCTGGCGGCATCTCGGTCCTGCGTGGGTATAGAATATCCTCCGGATGTATCCCTGCACGAACAGCTGGTAGCAACTGTGTCATTGCCTCGTAGTAGCGTGCTCGAGTGGCGAACAACTCGACGGCAAGAGCCCGAACAGTGCGATCCAGAGCCTGAGTGCACTGAATCAGAACCTGCGGGTCGTAGCGTCGAGACTCATACGGGGCACAGATAGCTGTGTAAAATCCAGTAGCATCTCCAACAGGTGCATACGGAATGTACCGAAACACAGTATCATCCAAGTTAGCATTATGCTCTCCTCGGAGACGTGCGACAGCAGAGTAGGCGGCATCATGTACTGCCATCTCAATCGTCACGCCTAATCCATGAAAAAGGTGTAGCTCGGTGTCTGAGTTGTTCTGCTGATCATAAATCCGAACTTCAGCATAGTACCGTTCCTGGTTGAACTCACAGTAAACCTCATAGACCATGTACTCGGGATACCAGCGGTAACCCAGTCTACTCAGGAGGGCGATCAGAACAGCTGGAAATCCAGGGGCATCACGATCCCAAGTGCGACGCACAAGCTGGGTCGTAGGCCGCGGTGGAAACAGTCGATCCATCTGAAACAGAGAAGTTCAGGGTTGTCATAAGACAATGAGAAGCATAACCGATCCCGGAAGGAAAGGTTAAACAAAACAATGGAAAGGAAAATGATTATCAGACTAATCAGATCAACGTCAGGGAAATCGCACTGAATCCAGCTCTCCGGGTGGATAGAATTAACGAGAACCTAAATGTCGGTGTTAGTAAATTTTATTAAACCCGAATAGATGAGAGATTAGAATCCCAGATTAAAGACGAGGAATAAAAGATCCTAATACCACCCAGTTGGCGACGTGGGCCCGTAAGCCACACAGCCAAGTTAGTAAAACAGTTTTTGACTTCTAGACTCAACTTCGGCCAAGGAATTGGGAAGGGGGACTCCTAGAGGCAGTCGGCTCTGATACCAACCTGTGACGACCCCGGCTTAATCGTGCACTAATCATACACGCAAATGCGCACGATCAAGCCTAAGGACTCACTTGAAGATATCACAACACAACTCTAAAACATAAATAAAGTCATACAAGCTTAATATTACAAGCCAGGGCCTCGAGGGCTCGAATACATAGCTCGATGGCATACAAGCGTCAGCGGAAGCATTAGATATCTGGGTACAGATATATTACATAGAGAGAATTAGGCCTTCACAGAGGCGGGGTAAAATAAAATACTACGATCGAAAGGCGTAGGCCTCCTGGCCTGGACCCTCCGATCCTACTCCTGGTCGTCGAACGGCTCCTCGTAGTAGTAGTACTCGCTAGGCGGGTAGTAGTACTGGTCGTCGGCTGGGGCTTCTGGCTCAGGGGCTCCGTCGTCTGGTGGCATCAAATGGAATATGGGGGAAAAAGAAAATAAAGCAAACGTGAGTACTCATCCGAAGTACTCAGCAAGCAAGGATCTACACTACGTATGCAACATTTTCAAAAGGGGGCTGTATATGTGGACTGGGCTGCAGAAATGCCAGAATAGAGGGAGAAGCCTAGTCCTATCGAAGACTAGCATCTTCATCAGTCTTCAACAATCTTGCAGCATCAGAAGAGAGCAGATGAACATAACTAAAAGTAGTAGCAGTAACATCATCAACCTCGACCTGAGATCCTTTCTCGACCCCCGCGAGAAAGCAATCCCAGAGCCGTACTATCCAGTTCTCATCACATGTTCTAGTTGTACCGATCGGGATACAACTCCGAGTGTCCGTTACCGTAGGACAGGCTATCGATAGAAGTTTCTTCCCTGCAGGGGTGCACCAACTTACCCACCACGCTCGCTTAACTCCGGCCGGACACACTTTTCTTGGTCATGCCCGGCCTCGGCTAAGCAACACGCCGCAACCCGACCTAGGCTTATAAGAGAGGTCAGCACGCCGGACTAAACCTATGCCCCCAGGGGTCTTGGGCCATCGCCCCGGGAACTCCTGCATGTTACGGGGCCACCGAGAGCAGACCTAGCAACCCCTTATACAAGCGCGGTTGCGTTACCAGTCCAACTCGGCGTGCGCCGCTCCTTACTGATGTCCAACAAGCTTCAGCTGATGTGTACGACGCAGAACGCCCATGCTATGCCCACGTGATGGTTAGTGCTATCGGGCCAGAGGCCCCTCGGATCAAATATCCAAACCGTAGTGGATTAGGAGCGCGCGGAAACGAGCAGAGACTCACGATCGATGTGACCCCGTCGCCCCATCTCGAGGACTTGCGGCAAGGGCTAAGAATGCCCGGCCACGCCTCGTAGTTACCTCGCGGGCACCATCCAGGTCAACCCGACTCCACATCACTTCGCGTTAAGCTCGCGCGGGTACCCCTTAGGGCCGACCCGTCTTTAGTATCATAGTTTAGTGCAAGTCATAATATCCAAGGTAACTGTGTGTCTGACACCGAAGGGAACCCTGAGGAATCACCCTCGATGGAATTCCCGCTCGATGTTATCATCAAGGTGAACGAAGGAGGAATCACCCTCGAGGTCCACCTTGAGGAGTTGCGCGACGACGTTGTTATCGGGGGTGGTGTAGGAGGATTCACCCTCGCTTACCACGACCGAGTAACTAACCTACAAGGTTAACATCAGAAGTGCTGATGAGGTATCACCCTCGGCACTCGATGGTAACCCAGCAGTGTCGGCAACTAAGGGGAAGTGAGGTGCGGTGCCAGGGTCTAGTCTTCAATCCCGATGGTCGGGTCTTCTGATGTCCAGCAGGGCAGTCGGGATCAAGGGGGGGTCTCTGTCGTGTCTCTACCCAGCCTATACTAAGCAGTCTAGGATAACCAGTAAGGTAGCAAGGCAGGTTACAATAAACAGGCTATGCAACAGATATAGGAAACAGTAGCAACAACAGTTCTAATGCAAGCATAAGAGAGAAGAGAGTAGGCGATATAGGCATGCTCAAAATGGGGGTGCTTGCCTGTTTGCTCGGGGGCAAGGGCAAGGTCTTCAGTAGTATCGTCGGGGACGTAGTCGTACTCCTGTGCGGCGTCTGCCTCGGGAGCTACGTCAACGTCGGGGTCTACCGAGAGAGAAGAGGGGGAAGAAACAGGTAAACATAATGCAAACAAATGCAATACGGTGCGTGTGATGCTATGATGCAGTGCAGGGTTGCCTAAATATGCATCTAAGTCATTTTAGTTATTTTTAGAATTAATCTGGGATTTAATATCCGACATGTGTGCACTATTCATCTGCCGGATTCGGGTCCGAAGTTACGAGTTCTTCTATGTAGGGGGTTCCGATGGAGAAACAGACGGCACGATCAGACTCGTCTCGTCGTTCTGAGCAATTTTCATGTTTTAACTTTTTCGATCCGAGCTACGGTTTAAAAGTTATTAATTTTTAAAGTTTATTTGAATTTCTGGAATTATTTTATTTATCCGAAAATGAATTATGACGTCAGCATGACGCGCTGCTGACGTCAGCAAGTCAACAGTCGGCTGACTAAGTCAAATATGACATGTGGGTCCAGTGGGACCCACATGTCAGCCTCTGTTTAGGCTAATCAGTGGATTAATTTAATTACCAGGGTTAATTAGGGGGTGGACCCCACATGTCAGTGAGAAAATTAGTATATCTAATTAACTTTTAATTTTTAAAATGTTCTAATTAGTTTTAATTTACTGGGGGCCCACATGTCATAGACTGGGGCTGCCCAGTCAGCAAAGTTGACTGGGTCAACCCAGTCAACGGGGCCCCCCGGGGCCCACTGGCAGCGACTCTGAGGCGGGGCCCACCAGCGCCACGTCAGCCGCGTCGCCGGAGCGACGCCGGCGACCACACTCGCGGCGGATCCGCGCCGGAGTTGGCCGGAATCCCGCTACGGTGAGCCGTTTCGCGCGCGCCTTGGTTCATTCGAACGGGCACTTCAACCCGCGTCCATCCGTGATGGTCGGAGCGGCGGGGGTGGCCGGAATCTCGCCGGCGTCGAGCCGCGGCAGAGATGAGCTACGGGAGATCGGGGAGATGGAGTTAGGAGGCACGGGAGGCTCGGGCTTGAGCTCGCCGGGCTCCTGGGAGCACCAGGAGCTCAACAGTGACCTCTGTTGGCGATGACGAGGGTCACGTCGGCTGCACCGAGCTCACCGGCGGCAACCAGAGCACGGCCTCGGGGACGACTAGCTATAGCGCGCGAGATGGATCATGGGAAGAAACAGGGGAGAGAGTAGCTCACCGCGCGGTCACGTAAGACCCGTGGATGCTTAGGAGCTGCAGAGGAGGTCGAGGACGCCGGAATTCGACGCGGTGGCCGGAGATGGGGAAGTGGCCGAAGACGGTGAGGACGACCTTCCCTGCTCCAGCTGGTGAGCGGGGACGAAGGAGTGGACGTCTGCGAATCGCTTGGGCTTGTCGGAGAAGCTCGAGGATGCCGGTGGCCACGGCGGTGCCGACGCGTGGCGACGGCGGCGTTCGGGCGCCGGATCTGGAGGGGTAAAGGGGGAACGGCGCGCGAGGGGGGGAGAGGTCTGTGGGGGTTAGGGTTTGAGCCAGGGGCTCGGCCGCTCTTATCCTTGCCGGGGCGTCGCGGATGGGCGACAGCGCGGCGGCCGGTCGCCGTGTCGGCGTCAGCGCGCGACAGCGCACGGAGGAGGACGACGGGGAGATGGGCTGGGCCGTTTGGACCTCTAATCGGGGCACTGTGCACTAAGGCCCAGTGCACAGTGTCCCGTTTATTACTTTCTCTGCTTCTGTCACATTTTCTTTTATTTCACTTCTGTTCTGAAATGTTTGGGATAGTTGTGCACTTTTGAAAAATATGGAAGTTGACCCTAATATTGCAGTGCAATATTAGCTCCCACCAAAAAGTGGTTTGAACTAATTTGAATTCCATTTGAATCTGATATCAATTTAAATAGATTGAATAATCTGTTTTGGGTGCTGTTTCAAGTTGTTTGAGTCAATTATCCCACTCCAAATATTTTGATGTTGATTTTGGAAATGTTCCTGGATTATTTGTCATTTAATGAACATTTTCCCAACTGTGTTTGATCAACTTTATATTTCACTTAAGAATTTAAGTTGATTTTAAAAATGGAGTTGATTTGCTTTGGTTAACCACTATGATTAGGCACTGCAAATGATATGACTTGGCAAGGTTAGTAGTTGATCATAAGGGCTATTACACAGGGGGTGTTACATCCAAGATTACCGTCCTATCAACCAGGCAACCATTCAGAATAAATATCCGCTTCCTCGGATCAATGATTTATACGATCAACTTGCTGGATCGTTGGTGTTTTCTAAACTCGACTTGAGGTTGGGTTATCACCAGATCCGTGTCCGCGAAGAGGATATTCTGAAGACCGCCTTCGTTACTCGTTATGGCTCCTATGAATACACCGTCATGTCATTTGGACTAACAAATGCTCCAGCTACGTTCTCCCGTCTAATGAATTATATATTCATGGATTACCTCGACAAATTCGTCGCGGTATATCTGGATGATATTCTGGTATATTTGAAGAATAAGGAAGAACATGCCAAACATCTTCGTCTTGTTCTGGAGAGGCTTTGAGAACATAAGTTGTATGCCAAGTACTCCAAAAGCGAATTCTGGCTTTCCGAAGTGACCTACCTTGGACATGTGATTTCCAAGGACGGTATCGCCGTTAACCCAGAGCGTGTTTAGGCTATTCTTGACTGGACTCCTCCGAAGAATGCCAAGTAAGTCCGAAGTTTTCTCGGCCTTGCAAGCTACTGTCGACGATTCGTCGAAAACTTTTCCAAGATTGCCAAGCCCCTGACTAATCTGCTCCACAAAGGCGTTAAGTTTGAGTGGACAGACAAATGTCATGAGAGTTTCCAGACCCTCAAGGACAAGCTTACTTCTGCTCCAGTGCTTGCTCCTCCCGATTCTCGCAAGGACTTTGTGATATATTGTGATGCTTCTCGTCAGGGATTAGGCTGTGTCCTAATGCAAGAACGGAAGGTAATTGCATATGCCTCGCGACAATTGCGTCTGCATGAAGAAAACTATCCAGTGCATGATCTCGAACTCGCTGCTGTGATCTATGCTTTGAAGCAGTGGCGACATTACCTTCTTGGCAACCGGTGTGAGATTTATACCGATCACCAGAGTCTGAAGTATTTGTTCACCCAACCGGATCTTAATCTCCGTCAGCAGTGATGGTTGGAAACAATTACGGACTATGATTGTGGTATTTATTTTCCCTGTGGCAAGGCTAACATGATGGCTGATGCCTTGAGACGCAAGTCCTATTGCAACAACCTCATGGTTAAGCAAGCTCAACCCCAGCTATATGAAGAACTGTGCAAGCTGAATGTCTGTATCATTCTGCAGGGTTCTCTTAATAACCTTGTGGTACAGCCAGATCTTGAGAAAGCTGTAAAGATTGCACAAGCCAAAGATGCCAAAGTAGATCTAATGAAGAAAGAGCTTCACCTTGAAAAGTACAGGGATTTCTCGATTGCTAAAGATGGAACCTTGTATTTCAGAGACCGCATTGTCGTTCCTTGTTTCGAGCTTATGACTAACAAGGTCATGAAGGAGGCTCATGATACACTGTTGTCTATCCATCCGGGTAGCACTAAGATGTATCGCGATCTTCGTCAAAGGTACTGGTGGTCCAGAATGAAGCAGGACATTGCTCGATATGTTGCTGAATGTGACGTATGTCGGCGCGTGAAAGCAGAACATCAGAAGCCCGCTGGAATTCTTCAACCACTTCCTATTCCTTTGTGGAAGTGGGATAAAGTGCAAATGGATTTCATTACTGGCCTTCCCAAGTCTCAGAAGGGTCACGATGCTATTCTTGTCGTCATCGACCAACTTTCCAAAGTTGCGCATTTTCTGCCTGTCAAGGAGACTATCACTGCTAGTCAGTTAGCAGAGCTGTATATCTCCAGAATTTTTTCACTCCACAGTATTCTGAAGGAGATCAGTTCGGACCATGGCGGTCTTTTCACTTCCAAATTCTGGGAAAGTTTCCAAGAAGCTATGGGAACTCACATTACCTGGAGTTCAGCATATCATCCTCAATCCCAAGGCCAAGTCGAGCGAGTTAGTCAAGTGCTTGAAGATATGCTTCGGGCTTGTGTTATATCGTTCGGTAAGAAGTGGGAAGAATCTCTCCCGTTTGCCAAATTCTCTTATAACAACAGTTATCAAGCCAGCTTGAAAATGGCCCCCTTCGAAGTGCTTTTTGGACGAAAGTGTCGAACCCCTCTGAATTGGTCAGAAATTGGGGAACGACCTCTCGTGGGACCGTACATTATTCAACACACCAAAGAACAAGTCCGTATTGTCCGAGAAAATCTCAAGGCGGCTCAGGACCACCAGAAGAGCAACTATGATCGCAAGCGATGGGGCTTGACCTATCAACCAGGTGATCAAGCTTATCTTCGTGTCACTCCTATGAAGGGCACCCGTCGTTTCGGAATCAAGGGCAAGCTAGCTCCTCGCTATATTGGTCCTTTTCGCATCGTTGCCAGACGTGGACAGGTGGCTTATAAATTGGAGTTGCCACCGCAATTCTCTCATATCCACGACGTCTTCCATGCGTCGCAACTTTGTAAATGCTTCAAGGAATCCCCTCACCGAGCAGTGGATCATGAAATCCTCGAATTGCAAGATGATCTGTCTTATAAGGAGCATCCCATCCGCATCCTCGATGATGCTGAACGTCGGACTCGTCAGAAGACGACCAAGTTCCTGAAAGTGCAGTGGTCGAATCACACTGAAGATGAAGCCACTTGGGAACGCGAGGATCATCTTCGGGAAGAATATCCCGACCTCTTTCCTTCTACCTCCTAAATTCTCGGGACGAGAATTTCTTTTAGAGGAGGAGAATTTGTAACACCCCCATGTAATAAGCACTGTGACACTCCACTAAGTATGCCAAGTCATCATCATTTGCAGAGCCTAGTCATAGTGGTTAACCAAAACAATTCAAATTCTATTCTGAAAATCAACTCAATTCAAAAGTGTAATATGAAGTTGCTCAAACACTGTTGGAAAAATGTTCATTAACTAGCAAATAATCCAGAGGCAATTCTAAAATTAAAATCAACATTTGCAAAATAAATTGTGTGACTCAAACATCATGAAACAGCACCAAAACAGAATTATTTAATCCATTTATGATAATATCAAATTCAAATAAAATCCTACTTTATCCAAACGAGTTTCTGGTAAAAGGTAATATTGCAATGTAATATTGGGGTCAACTCTCACATTTTACAATAGTGCAAAAGTGGCCTAAACAATTACCTAACAGAAAAGAAATGAAAGAAAAATAGAAAACAGAAAAATAAAAGAAAAAGGAGCACTGTGCACTAGGCCTAAGTGCACAGTGCCCCAGTACAGCCCACCGGCCCAACTCCCCTCCTCTCTCTCCTGCGTGTCGTCGTGCCCGTGGGCGAGCGCACGTGCGCCAGCGAGGCGTCGACACGCCGACGCCCACCGACACCCCACCGACGAGGGGATATGGCCCAGGCCTCGTCCATTCCCCTACCTCCTCCTCGTCATTCTTTCCATTCCTCTTCTCCCCTCCTCGCTCGGATCTGACGCACCCGAGCGCCACCGCCGCCGCACCTCCGTCGACTCCGCGGCCACCGGCGTTCCCGCGAGTCACCATCATGCCTGGTAGGAGCGCCGTGCTCGACCACATCGTCTGGCGCTGCCCATTGAAGCCAGGGACCTCTGCACCGAGCCCCACAGCCTCATCTTCTTCCTCGGATCATCGGCGCGCCTCTGACGAACCCCGCCGTCCTGCTGCTACTAAACCTTCGAGGGCCACCGTGCGTGCCGCAGGGTGAGCCCCTAATCCTCTCCCATCTCTCTGTTCTCCCTCGCGCACCTCCTAGCCACTTCCTTCACCATGGCCGAACGCGACGCCGCGCGAGCTCGTCGCCGGCATGGCTCCGGTGATCCCTCGGCCGCGTAGTAATGTCCAACGAGTTCGCCTGCTCCCGTAGATAGCCCCTGCACCTTTCGTTTGGGCCGTAGCGCACGGTATCGCCGTTCTCATCGCCACCCGAAGCCGTCGCCGCCGCCTTAGCTCGTCGCCGACGATGATTCCGGCCACGCCATCCCGCGCCACCACCACGGTTGGATGCGGTTTCGTCGCCTCGTTCGAACACACTCAGCCCCGAGCCAAATGGCCACCGGACGGCGAAATCCGACACGCGCCCGTGCCTCCGCCGTGTTTTGGCGTCGCCAGCGTTGATCCGCCGGTCGCCGCTGATGTGGCGCACCTGGGGTCCAATCCTAGGTCGCTGCCAGCGGGCCCGAGGGGCCCAGTTGACTCAGTCAACTTTGCTGACTAGGCACTCTGTGTCTATGACATGCGGGCCCCACCGCCCTTTAATTAAATAAAACCTTATACTAATAAAAATAAATAAATAAAGTTGATTAGTCTATGACAGGTGGGGCCAGCCACTAATTAACTCTCTGGATTAGTTTTAGTTAACTCTGTTAAGCCTCTGTCAATGACATGTGGGTCCCACTGGACGCACAGGTCAGTTTTGACCTGGTCAGCTGACAGTTGACTTGCTGACGTCATCCTTAGTCATGCTGACATCATAAATCTTTTCTGCTGATAAAAATAATTCCAGAAAAAATTTAAATCTTTGAAAATTCGTAACTTTTAAACCGTAGCTCAGATCGAAAAACTTAAAAATGAAAGTTGCTCAGAACGACGAGACGAATCTGATCGTGTCGTCTGTTTCGATGCCGGAACCCCCTACGTAGGAGAACCCATAACTTTCCATCCATATTCGGTATATGAATAGTGCATAATCACAAGATAATAAATCCCGCGTTAATCCTAAAATAACTAAAATGACTTAGGTGCATCTGTAGGCAACCCAGCACTGCATCCTAGCATAACATGTCCTGTATTGCATTGTTGGCTGTGCATTTATATGTTTCTTCACCCTCTTCTCTCTCGGTAGAGCCCGACGTCGATGTAGCTCCCGAGACCGACGCAGCTCAGGAGCCCGACGACGTAGTTGACGACCTTGCCCTTGCCGCCGAGCAACCAGGCAATCACCCCCCTTTTGAGCATTCCGATATCGCCTACTCTTCTCTCTCTTATGCTTGCATTAGAAGTTGCTGCTGCTACTGTTATCCTATATCTGCTGCATAGCCTGTTTAATTGTAACCTGCTGTTGATACCTACCTGTTATCCTAAATTGTTTAGTATAGGCTGGGTAGAGACCTATCAGAGACCCCACTTTATACCAACTGCCCCGCTGGATTCTCAGAAGACCCGATCAACGGGATCGAAGACCAGGCCCCGACATTGCACGTCACTTCCCCCTTAACTACTCGACACTACTGGGTTACTATCGAGTGCCGAGGGTGATACCTCGTCAGCACTTCTGATGATGACCTTGTAGGTTAGTTAATCGGGCTTGGTCAGCGAGGGTGATTCCTCCTACACCACCCTCGATAACGACACCGTCGCGTAACTCCTCAAGCGTGGACCTCGAGGATGATTCCTCCTCCATTCACCTTGATGTTTACGTGAAGTGGGAGTCCAATGAGGGTGATGCCTCGGATTCCTTATTGATATGGTGGCCACACGGATGCCTTTACTTATTGTTGACACTACTTATTATGGATAAAGATGGGTCGACCCTGAGGGGTACCCGCGCGAGCTTAATTGCGAGAGATGTGTAGTCGGGTGGACCTGGATGGTGCCCGAGATTTGAACACGAGGCGTGGCCGGGCATTCCTAGCCCTTGCTGCAAGTCCTCGAGATAGGGCGACGGGGTCACATATTTCGTGAGTCTCTGCTCGTTACCGCACTACCAACACACTAACTGTTTGCATATTTGATCCGAGGGGCCTCTGGCCTGATAGCACTAACCATCACGTGGTCATAGTATGGGCATTCTACGTCGTATACATCAGCCGAAGCTTAATTGACGTCAGTAAGGAGTGGCGTACGCCGAGTTGGACTGGGAACGCAACCACGCTTGTATAAGGGGTTGCTAGGTCTGCTCTCGGTGGCCCCGTAATGTGCAGGAGTTCCCGGAGCGATGGCCCAAGACCCCTGGGGGCATAGGTTTAGTCCGGCGTGCTGACCTCTCTTTTAAGCCTAGGTCGGGTTGCGGCGTATCGTTTGGCCGAGGCCGGGCATGACCCAGTAAAGTATGTCCGGCCGGAGTTAAGCGAGTGTGGTGGATAAGTTGGTGCACCCCTGCAGGGAAGAAATAATCTATCGATAGCCTGTCCTACGGTAACGGACACTCGGAGTTGTATCCCGATCGGTACAACTAGAACTTGAGATGAAATGGATAGTATGGCTCTGGGATTGCTTTCTCACAGGGAGTCGAGGAAGGATCTCTGGCCGAGGTTGATGACACTACTACTACTTTACATTATGTTACTCTGCACTCTTCTAATGCTGCAAGACTGATGAAGATGCTTGAAGATGCTAGTCTTCGATAGGACTAGGCCTTCCTCTCTATTCTAGCATTTCTGTAGCCCAGTCCACATATAGAGCCCTCCTTTGAAAAATCTTTCATATGTAGTGTAGATCCTTGCTTGCTGAGTACTTCGGATGAGTACTCATGTTTGCTTTACTTTCTTTTTCTCCCCATATCCAATTGTCGCCGCCAGATGAAGGAGCCCCTGAGATAGCTGCCCCTGTCGATGATTACGGCTACTACTAGTACCCTCCAGGCGAGTACTACTACGAGGAGCTGACCGACGACCAGGAGTAGGATTCGGAGGGTCCTAGGCAGGAGGCCTACACCTTTCGATCATAGTATATTATTTTGCCCCGCCTTTCTAAAGGCTTATCTGTACTCTGTTATATCTGTACCCAGATATCTGATGCTTCCACTGACACTTGTATGCCATCGAGCTATGTATTCGAGCCCTCGAGGCCCTGGCTTGTAATATAAAGCTTGTATGACTTTATTTAAGTTTTAGAGTTGTGTTGTGATATCTTCAAGTGAGTCCTTAGGCTTGATCATGTGCATTTGCGTGTATGATTAGTGCACGATTAAGCCGGGGTCGTCACACCACCTGTCATGCCACGTCGGCGATGACCATCGGAGTTGCTCCGGCGACCAAAAACACGGCGAAGCTCGCCGGAACGCGTCGGAATTTCGCTACGTTGCGCCAAAACGCACGCGACCACTTGCGTTCGAACGGCCTCTCGCTCGCGCATCGACCTGTGGGGTTGGTTCTACCGGAAACGGTCTAAAATGACGGCGGCGAGCAGCGGAGCGGGCGCCGGAGTTCGGTCAACGACGGAGACGGAGCTAGGGGGCACGGGAAGGCATGGGCTCGAGCTCGTTGGGCTCCTGGGAGCACCCGGAGCTCGATGCCGTGCTCAGGCGAGCACGATAGGGCCCATGGTCATGACGGCGTAGCGATCTACGGCGACCAGAGCTCGGGTTCAATGATGGGCTGGCTATGGCGCGATTTAGAGGATTTAGAGGGCAGGGGAGGGGAGCATGCTCACCTAGCGGCACGCACGCAGGCCCGTGATAGCTTAGGAGCAGTAGAGGCCGGCGTCGGAGACGAAGAAGATGGCGGTAACCGGAGACGTGGTCGAAGGGGATCCGGTGCTTTGGTTCTTCCCAGCTCCAGCTGAGGCCACCGGTCGATGGAGAAGACGACGGCGGAGCTCCTCGACAAGTCGGTGGAGCGAGGCGGCAGCTGTGGCCACGGTGACGGCGAGGCACGGTGGCGATCGCGTCGGGCGCCAATGGGATCGAGCAGAAGAGAGCAAGGGGAGAGGTGAGCAGTGAGCGAGGAGGTCCAGGGGGAGGCACGGGCCTCATCCTTATCTTCTCGTCAGCTGCGGGCGTCGGTGGCGTCGGCGTGTCGAGCTGCGGCTGGTGCGCGCCGGCGCAGCCACGGGGAGAGTGACAGCGCGAGGGAGAGAGAGTGGGGTGGGCCTGTTGGGCCGGTTTCGGGGCACTGTGCACTTAGGCCCAGTGCACATTGCCTCTTTTCTTTTTATTTTCTGCTTTCTGCTTTTTCTTTTAACAGAGTTGGTTTTGAAATATTTTGAGTATTCAAATGGATTAGCAAAAATGTGAAACTTGCTCACATAAATATCTTGCAATATACAGCACTGCCACAAAAAGTTTGGGCATTTTTGGATTCCATTTGATATTATTCAAAAATGAATAGGGCATTTAAATACAGTTTTGGCTCTGATTTAAATGCTTAGACCCTTCTGTGATTGATGGTGATGTTGTGTTCCTTAACAGCAAATAGTTTTGGACTATTTGCTATAAGGTGAACATTTTTCCCACATATTTTAAGCAACTTCATATTTCACTTTTGAATTTGAGTTGATTTCCAGAATAGAAGTTGGATTGTTTTGAATAACTACTTTGACTAAGCACTGCAAATGAAGTGACTTGGCATTATTAGCAGATGATCACAGTGGCTATTACACAGGGGTGTTACAAATTCTCCTCCTCTAAAAGAAATTCTCGTCCCGATAATTAAGGAGGTAGAAGGAAAGAGTTCGGGATATTCTTCCCGAAGATGATCCTCGCGTTCCCAAGTGGCTTCATCTTCAGTGTGATTCGACCACTGCACTTTCACGAACTTGGTCGTCTTCTGACGGGTTCGACGTTCTGCTTCGTCGAGGATGCGGATGGGTTGCTCCTTATAAGAAAGATCATCTTGCAATTCGAGCATTTCATGATCCACTGCTCGGTGCGGGGATTCCTTGAAGCATTTACGAAGCTGTGACACATGGAAGACGTCGTGGATATGAGAGAATTGCAACGGCAACTCCAATTTATAAGCCACCTGTCCACGTCTGGCAACGATGCGAAAGGGACCAATATAGCGAGGAGCTAGCTTACCCTTGATTCCGAAATGACGGGTGCCCTTCATGGGAGTGAAACAAAGATAAGCTTGATCACCTAGTTGATAGGTCAAGCCCCATCGTTTGCAATCATAGTTGCTCTTCTGACGGTCCTGAGCCGCCTTGAGATTTTCTCGGACAATTCGGACTTGTTCCTCGGTGTGTTGAATAATGTCCGGTCCCACGAGAGGTCGTTCCCCAGTTTCTGACCAATTCAGAGGGGTTCGACACCTTCATCCATAAAGCACTTCGAAGGGGGCCATTTTCAAGCTGGCTTGATAGCTGTTGTTATAAGAAAATTCGGCAAACGTGAGAGATTCTTCCCACTTCTTACCGAACGATATAACATAAGCCCGAAGCATATCTTCAAGCACTTGATTAACTCACTCAACTTGGCCTTGGGATTGAGGATGATATGCTGAATTCCAGGTAATATGAGTTCCCATAGCTTCTTGGAAACTTTCCCAGAACTTGGAAGTGAAAAGACCGCCACGGTCCGAACTGATCTCCTTCGGAATACCGTGGAGTGAAACAATTCTGGAGATATACAGCTCTGCTAACTGACTAGCAGTGATAGTCTCCTTGACAGGCAGAAAATGTGCAACTTTGGAAAGTTGGTCGACGACGACAAGAATAGCATCGTGACCCTTCTGAGACTTGGGAAGGCCAGTAATGAAATCCATTTGCACTTTATCCCACTTCCACAAAGGAATAGGAAGTGGTTGAAGAATTCCAGCGGGCTTCTGATGTTCTGCTTTCACGCAACGACATACGTCACATTCAGCAACATATCGAGCAATGTCCTGCTTCATTCTGGACCACCAGTACCTTTGACGAAGATCGCGATACATCTTAGTGCTACCCGGATGGATAGACAGCGGTGTATCATGAGCCTCCTCCATGACCTTGTCAGTCATAAGCTCGAAGCGAGGTACTACAATGCGGTCCCTGAAATATAAGGTTCCATCTTTAGCAATCGAGAAACCCCTGTACTTCTCAAGGTGAAGTTCTTTCTTCATCAGATCTATCTCGGCATCTTTGGCTTGCGCAATCTTTACGGCTTTCTCAAGATCTGGCAGTACCACAAGGTTATTAAGAGAACCCTGCGGAACGATACAAACGTTCAACTTGCGCAGTTCTTCATAAAGCTGGGGTTGAGCTTGCTTAACCATGAGGTCGTTGCAATAGGACTTGCGGCTCAAGGCATCAGCCATTACGTTAGCCTTGCCAGGGGTATAATAAATACCACAGTCATAGTCCGTAATTGTTTCCAACCATCGTTGTTGACGGAGATTGAGATCCAGTTGAGTGAACAAATACTTCAGACTCTGACGATCGGTATAGATCTCACACCGGTTACCAAGAAGGTAATGTCGCCACTGCTTCAATGCATATATCACAACAGCGAGTTCGAGATCATGCACTGGATAGTTTTCTTCATGTGGACACAACTGTCGCGAGGCATATGCAATGACCTTTCGGTCTTGCATTAGAACACAGCCTAATCCCTGACGAGAAGCGTCGCAATAAATTACAAAGTCTTTGCGAGAATCCGGAGGAGCAAGCACTGGAGCAGAAGTAAGCTTGTCCTTGAGGGTCTGGAAACTCTCCTGACATTTGTCTGTCCACTCAAACTTGACGCCTTTGTGGAGCAGATTAGTCAGGGGCTTGGCTATCTTGGAAAAGTTCTCGACGAATCGATGGCAATAACTTGCAAGGCCGAGAAAACTCTGGACTTGCTTGGCATTCTTCGGAGGAGTCCAGTCAAGAATAGCCTGAACACGCTCCGGGTTAATGGCGATACCGTCCTTGGAAATCACATGTCCAAGGTAGGTTACTTCAGAGAGCCAGAATTCGCATTTGGAGTACTTGGCATACAACTTGTGTTCTCGAAGCCTTTCTAGAACAAGGTGAAGATGTTCGGCATGTTCTTCCTTATTCTTCGAATATACCAGGATATCATCCAGATAAACCACGACGAACTTGTCGAGGTAAACCATGAAGACATAATTCATCAGGCAGGAGAACGTAGCTGGAGCATTTGTTAAACCAAACGACATAACGGTGTACTCATAGGAATCATAGCGAGTAACAAATGCAGTCTTCGGAATATCCTCTTCGCGGACACGGATCTGGTGATAACCCAACCTCAAGTCGAGTTTAGAGAACACCGATGATCCAGCAAGTTGATCATACAAGTCGTTGATCCGGGGAAGCGGATATTTATTCTGAATGGTTGCCTGGTTGATAGGACGGTAATCTTGGACCAACCTATTCGTACCATCTTTCTTCTTGACAAAGAGAGACGGTGCTCCCCAGGAAGAGGAAGTGGGACGGATGAAGCCCTTCTTAAGTGATTTATCAATTTCTTCCTTAAGCTCGAGAAGGTGGTGCGGAGGCATCATGTAAGGACGCTTCGCAATAGGAGTGGTGCCAGGCTTCAAGTCGATAACAAACTCGACAGCTCTAGCAGGGGGTATTCCTGGAAGTTCTTCTGGAAAAACATCCTGGAAGTCACAAACAACCGGAATGTTTCCGATCCCCTCAAGTGGAGAGGCGTTCAATGCATTCAAAGCATAAATCTGGGCCTCGACGTTCTGAGTGATATGAGCACGGTAATTCACTAACTCGTCTGATGGATGAAGGAGGTGTACAACTTTACTGGCACAATTGATTGAGGCATAGTGAGCCTTCAACCAATCCATTCCCAATATAAGGTCAATTCTGGAAGACTTCAGGATAATGGGAGACGCGCGGAACTCCAATCCTTCGATTTCAATGGCAACATTATAACTAACCACGGAGGTTCGATATCCACCTGTGGGAGTATGTACCACTAAAGGTGTGTTCATGTACTCACACTTAACGTCATGCATGCGTGCAAAATGCTCTGACATGAATGAATGAGATGCTCCTGAATCAAATAAAAGAGAAGCTGGTGCTGAATTAACAAGTAGTGTACCCATGACTGTAGCTGTTTGGTCTGGGTCTTCACTCATGTTGACATGATAGGACTGCCCACGACCATAAGAAGGTCTGGCATTGTTGCTACGCTGCTGAGGAATTCCACGTCCATTACCATGGCCAACAGGAGGAAAAGCTAGCTGATTCTGACTCTGAGAGCAGTCTCTGGCATGGTGACCTGGCTGGCCACACTTGAAGCAGAGTCCACTGTCTGGACGTGGTGCAGGAGCTCGAGGTGGTGGAGCTCGAAGGGCCTGCCTCGGTGGTGGAGGAGGCAGACGAGGTGCAGCATAAGCAGGCCTGTACACTAGAGCTATTGGACGATACATACTCTATGGAATCCAAATATGGCGCTTCTGGGAAGACGAGCCCAAAGATGAGCCCGCTTCACGAGTGCATCTGGTCGCTTTCTTGTGCTTCTTTAGACTAGTTTCGACCATGATGGCCTTGTCCACCAAGGTGGCGAAGTCAGGAAAGTCTTGGATGAGCAGGGCTAGCTGAATGTCATGGTGTAGCCCTTCACAGAACTTTTCTTGTCTACGAGCATCAGTGGGGATGTCTTCTTCAGCATAGCGAGATAAATCAAGGAACTCTCGCTGGTAGACCTCCACAGCCTTGTTGCCTTGAACAAGGTTGCGAAACTCAGCCTTCTTGCATGCTATAACTGCTTGAGGAATATAGCAGGCGCGAAAAGCAGTCTTGAACTCCACCCAGGTAACGACAGTCCCAGGAGGTAGGGTCTGTCTGTGGGTGGCCCACCATTGTGCTGCGGGTCCCTTCAGGAAGTAGGTCGCAAAGGTGACATAGTTGAGAGGAAGGACATCAGCTGACTCCATCTCGTAGAAGATGTCACGCTACCAGTCATCGGTGTCCAGCGGATTAACTGCGTTGTGGAATGTCACTGGGTTGAGGAGGACAAACTCTGGCAGGGTGATTGAAGCTGGCTGCTGATTGGCATTGGGACAGGGGAACTGCTCCATAATTCCCGTCATGAACTGATGGTTGAGTTCAAACTGTTCCATCATAGCAGCCATATAGTCAGGCGGTGGCGGCGGAGGTGGATTGTTATCACCCATCCTGCTAAATTCAACAGGGGTAGTTTAGCAGAAGCCAATGCGAGTGTTTAGCAACAAGCATGATGTAACGCGATGGAATTTAAGTGGTGTAACAGATACTTAATAGTAGTCATTTAAGATATATAGATCCATACAGAGTCGGTTACATTCGGGCAGCATAACGGCGCAAATGCAAAAGCTAGACATGCTAGGCGGCACGCAGGCACGCGGTAAGGAAGTACACAACGAGACATAGCAAAGGCTACATCAACGTCGGAGAAAACCACTGAAACGGGGTAGCTGCAAGTGCGAACGACGGATGTTCGTCGCAGAAGGATCCTGTGCTCCATGTGCACTCTGATGTAGAACCTGGTCTTGAGCTGAAAGAAGATGTCCATGTGCAGGTGTGTGACCTCCCACAGCAGGCCAATCGATCCCTGGTGGCATCTTGGTCTTGCGCGGGTAAAGGATACGCTTCAGATGTATCCCTGCATGAACAGCTGGTTGCAACTGTGTCATAGCCTCATAGAGTCGTGCTCGAGTGGCAAACAACTCGACGGCAAGAGCCCGAACAGTGCGATCCAGAGCCTGAGTACACTGAATCAGAACTCGCGGATCGTAGCGACGAGGCTCGTACGGGGCACAGATAGCGGTGTAGTATCCAGTAGCATCTCCAGCAGGGGCATACAGAATGTATCCAAACTCAGAGGCATCCAAGCTAGCGTTGTGCTCTCCTCGGAAATGTGCGACAGCAGAGTAGGCGGCATCATGGACTGCCATCTCAATCGTCACGCCGATACCGTGGAAAAGGTACAGCTCAGTGTCTGAGTCATCCTGCTGATCATAGATGCGAACATCAGCATAGTACTGCTCCTGGTTGAACTCGCGATAAACCTCATAGACCATGTACTCAGGGTACCAGCGGTAACCCAGTCTGGTTAGAAGGGCGATCAGAACAGCTGGAAACCCAGGGACTTCACGAGCCCAAGTGCGAAGCACAAGCTGTGTCGTAGGGCGCGGTGGAAACAAACGATCCATCTAAAACAGAGGAAATTCAGAGTTGTCATACGACGATGAGAAGTATAACAGATCTCGAAGAGAAAGGTTAAACAAAACAATGGAAAGGAAAATGATTATTAGACTAATCAGATCAATGACAGGGAAATCGCACAGATATCCAGCTCTCCGGGTGGGCAGAATTTACGAGATCCTAAGTGTCGGCGTTAGTAAATTTTTAAACCCGAATAGAAGAGTGATCAGAGTCCCAGAGTAAAGACGAGGAATAAAAGATCCTAATACCACCCAGTTGGCAACGTGGGCCCGTAAGCCACACAACCATGTTAGTAAAACAGTTTTTGGTTTCTAGACTCAACTTCGGCCAAGGGGTTGGATAGGGGGATACCTAGAGGCAGTCGGCTCTGATACCAACCTGTGACGACCCCGGCTTAATCGTGCACAAATCATACACGCAAATGCACATGATCAAGCCTAAGGACTCACTTGAAGATATCACAACACAACTCTAAAACATAAATAAAGTCATACAAGCTTTATATTACAAGCCAGGGCCTCGAGGGCTCGAATACATAGCTCGATGGCATACAAGTGTCAGCGGAAGCATCAGATATCTGGCTACAAATATTACAAAGAAACACATAGGCCTTTAGGAAGGCGGGGCAAAATAAAATACTACGATCGAAAGGCGTAGGCCTCCTGCCTAGGACCCTCCGAATCCTACTCTTGGTCGTCGGTCGGCTCCTCGTAGTAGTACTCGCCTGGAGGGTAGTAGTAGTAGCCGTAGTCGTCGACGGGGCCAGCTGGCTCCGGGGCTCCGTCGTCTGATTGCAACAATAGGATAAGGGGAGAAAAAGAAAGAAAACCAAACGTGAGTACTCATCTGAAGTACTCAGCAAGCAAGGATCTACACTACATATGCAACATTTTCAAATGAGGGCTGTATATGTGGACTGGGCTGCAGAAATGCCAGAATAGAGAGGAAGGCCTAGTCCTATCGAAGACTAGCATCTTCAAGCCTCTTCATCGGTCTTGCAGCATTAGAAGAGTGCAGATTAACATAATTTAAAGTAGTAGTAATGTCATCAACCTCGCCCAGAGATCCTTTCTCGACTCCCTGCGAGAAAGCAATTCCAGAGCCATACTATCCATTTCATCTCAAGTCACCAGTTCTAGTTGTACCGATCGGAATACAACTCTGAGTGTCCGTTACCGTAGGACAGGCTATCGATAGATTAGTTCTTCCCTGCAGGGGTGCACCAACTTACCCACCACACTCGTTTAACTCCGGCCGGGCACACTTTTCTGGGTCATGCCCGGCCTCGGCTAAACAACACGCCGCAACCCGACCTAGGCTTAAAAGAGAGGTCAACATGCCGGACTAAACCTATGCCCCCAGGGGTCTTGGGCCATCGCCCCAGGAACTCCTGCACGTTACGGGGCCACTGAGAGTAGACCTAGCAACCCCTTATACAAGCGCGGTTGCATTCCCAGTCCAACTCGGCGTACGCCGCTCCTTACTGACGTCAATTAGGCTTCGGCTGATGTATACGACGCAGAACGCTTATACTATGCCACGTGATGGTTAGTGCTGTCGGGCCAGAGGCCCCTCAGATCAAATATCCAAACCGTTAGTGTGTTGGTAGTGCAGTAACGAGCAGAGACTCATGAAAGATGTGACCCCGTCGCCCAGTCTCGAGGACTTGCGGCAAGGGCTAGGAATGCTCGGCCACGCCTCGTATTCACTACTCGGGCACCGTCCAGGTCCACCCGACTCTATATCACTCTCATCATAAACTCATGCGGGTACCCCTCAGGGCCGACCCGTCTTTATCCAGTTTAAACAGTGTGAACAATAAGTAAAGGCATCTGTGTGGCCACCATATCAAGAAGGAATCCGAGGCATTACCCTCGTTGGACTCCCACCTAACGTAAACATCAAGGTGAATGGAGGAGGAATCACCCTCGAGGTCCACGCTTGAGGAGTTGCGCGACGGTGTCGTTATTGGGGTGGTGTAGGAGGAATCACCCTCGCTGACGACGCCCGATTAACTAACCTACAAGGTCATCATCAGAAGTGCTGACGAGGTATCACCCTCGGCACTCGATAGTAACCCAGTAGTGTCAAGCAGTTAAGGGGGAAGTGACGTGCAATGTCGGGGCCTGGTCTTCGATCCCATTGATCGGGTCTTCTGAGAATCCAGCGGGGCAGTCGGGATAAAGTGGGGTCTCTGATAGGTCTCTACCCAGCCTATACTAAACAGTTTAGGATAACAGGTAGGTATCAACAGCAGGTTACAATTAAACAGGCTATGTAGCAGATATAGGATAACAGTAGCAGCAACAACTTCTAATGCCAGCATAAGAGAGAGAAGAGTAGGCAATGTCGGAATGCTCAAAAAGGGGGGGGTGCTTGCCTGGAAGCTCGGCGGCAAGGGTCTGATCGTCAGGAGCGTAGTCAACCTCCGGAGCTGCGTCGGTCTCAGGAGCTACGTCGACGTCAGGGTCTACCGAGAGAGAAGAGGGGGAAGAAACATATAAATGCACAGCAAACAATGCAATACAGGGCATGCTATGCTAAGATGCAGTGCAAGGTTGCCTAAAGATGCACCTAAGTCATTTTAGTTATTTTAGGATTAACGCGGAATTTACTATCCGGTGATTATGCACTATTCATATACTGGATACGGATGGAAAATTATGGGTTCTCCTACATAGGGGGTTCCGGCATTGAATCAAACGACACGATCAGATTCATCTCGTCGTTCTGAGCAACTTTTATGTTCAAAGTTTTTCGATCTGAGCTACGGTTTAAAAGTTATGAATTTTTAAAGATTTAAATGATTTTCTGGAATTATTTTTATTTAACAGAAATGGAAATATGATGTCAGCATTGCGTAGAAGTGACATCAGCAGTCAGCAGAGCTGACCAGAGTCAAACCTGACATGTGGGTCCAGTGGGACCTACATGTCAGTCTCTGTTAAGACTAACAGTGAGTTAATTTAATTAACAGGGCAATTAGGGGTGTGGGCCCAGCCTGTCAGTGAGACATTAGACTAAACTAATTATTATTATTTATCAAATCGTTTAATTAGCCTAATTACCAGAGGGGGCCCACATGTGAGCGGCTGGAGTTGCCCAGTCAGCAGGTTGACTGGGTCAACCCAGTCAACGGGGGTTCGTGGGGCCCAGCGTCAGTGTCTCAGGGGCCCCACCTGTCATGCCACATCGACGACGGCCACCGGAGTTGCTTCGGCGACCAAAAACACGGCGAAGCTCGCCGGAACGGGTCGGAATTTCGCTACGTTGCGCCAAAACACACGCGACCACTAGCGTTCGAACGGCCTCTCGCCCGCGCATCGACCTATGGGGTTGGTTCGACCGAAAACGGTCTAAAATGACGGCGGCGAGCAGTGGAGCAGGCGCCGGAGTTCGGTCAATGATGGAGACGGAGCTAGGGGCACGGGGAGGCACGGGCTCGAGCTCGTTGGGCTCCTGGGAGCACCCGGAGCTCGATGCCATGCTCAGGTGAGCACGACAGGGCCCATGGTCACGACGGCGTAGCGATCTGCGGCGACCAGAGCTCAGGTTCGATGATGGGCTGGCTACGGCACGATTTAGAGGATCTAGAGGGCATGGGAGGGGAGCATGCTCACCTAGCGGCACGCACGCAGGCCCGTGATAGCTTAGGAGCAGCAGAGGCCGGCGCCGGAGACGAAGAAGACGGTGTTAACCGGAGACGTGGTCGAAGGGGATCAGGTGCTTCGGTGCTTCCCAGCTCCAGCTAAGGCCACCGGCCGATGGAGAAGACGACGGCGGAGCTCCTCGACAAGTCGGTGGAGCGAGGCGGCAGCTGTGGCCGCGGTGACGGCGAGGCACGGCGGCGATCGCGTCGGGCGCCGATGGGATCGAGCAGAAAAGAGCAAGTGGAGAGGTGAGGAGTGAGCGAGGAGGTCCAGGGGGGAGGCACGGACCTCGTCCTTATCTCCTCGTCAGCTGCGAGCGTCGGTGGCATCGGCGTGTCGAGCTGCGGACGGTGCGCGCCGGCGCAGCCACAGGGAGAGTGATAGCGCTAGGGAGAGAGAGTGGGGTGGGCCTGTTGGGCCGGTTTCGGGGCACTGTGCACTTAGGCCCAGTGCACATTGCCTCTTTTCTTTTTATTTTCTATTTTCTACTTTTTCTTTTAATAGAGTTGGTTTTGAAATATTTTGAGTAATCAAATGGATTAGCAAAAATGTGAAACTTGCTCACATAAATATCTTGCAATATCCAGCACTGCCTCAAAAAGTTGGGGCATTTTTGGATTCCATTTGAAATTATTCAAAAATGAATAGGGCATTTAAATACTGTTTTGGCTCTGATTTAAATGCTTAGACCCTTCCATGATTGATGGTGATGTTGTGTTCCTTAATAGCAAATAGTTTTGGATTATTTGCTATAAGGTGAACATTTTTCCCACATATTTTAAGCAACTTCATAATTCACATTTGAATTTGAGTTGATTTCCAAAATAGAAGTTGGAATGTTTTGAATAACTACTTTGACTAAGCATTATTAGATGATCACGGTGGCTATTACACAGGGGTGTTACAATACCCTCCAATACAAACCATAGATTCATCAAAATAAGCACACAACACAAAGAAAATAGAATCTGTCAAAAACGGACCAGTCTATAGAAATGTGAAAACTTCAAATACCTCTGTAACTCCAAAAATTCTGAAAAATTGGGACAACGTAGGCAATTTGTATATCAATCTTGTGTAAACAATTCAGAATTTTTCATCGCTTATGTGAATTTCTAAAATTATTTTACTGGACGTAAAAGTTTCTGTTTTTCAACAAGATCAAATCAATTATCACCCAACATGATCCCAAAGTCTTTGCTTGGCACAAACTCTAATTAAAACACAAAAAACAAAATCATAGCAGTAGCATAATTGTGCAAACACTCAAGAACAGGAAGAAAAAGACAAAAATAAATTTTATTCATTGGGTTGCCTCCCAACAAGCGCTATCGTTTTATGCCCCTAGCTAGGCATAATGCAAGGATCTAAGTGTTGTCATCTTTAGTTTCCAATTCTTCAATCAAACACTTGGAATTCTTCAAAGATTTAGCATACAAATTTTCAATAACAATATTTCTAGGAACAAGATTGAAAAATTCATTCTTGCAAGTAGGATCTCTTATTACTTCAATAAAATCGGGGTGAATACTAATCATCTTAAGATCCTCTTTATTATTATTACTAGAAATTGCACCCTTGTTCTTAGTGATTTGAGAAATCTTGCTAACCTTAACGGGAGTTTTTCAATAGTTTTAGCAGAAGCAAAAGCCGAGCTTAAATTGCTAAAAATTTCTTCCAACTTATCGATCCGAGAAGGACTTTCTTCAATTCTTTCGTGAATTATGGTTCCCTTTTCTTTTAACAACTTAAAAACCTCTCCCACCTTTGACCCAGTTTTACTAGCAAGATTATGTATCTTTTTATCCAAGTTCTCAAGATGTTCTTCAGTAAGCATTTTCTTTTCAATAGCCTCTAGCCTTTCCATAACATGCTCAAGAGTCAAAGTTGTTTCATTAATCATAAGAGGTGGTGATCCCACTAAATTTCCCATAGCATTAAAAGCATCTAGAGATGGACACATCAAGAAATTTCCACCGGTAATAGTATCAAGGACGAATCTCTACCAGGTAGTGATGCCCACATAGAAACAGCGAAGAAGAACAATGGTAGATTGCTTACGAATAGATCTATTATGAGCATTGCAAATTCTATACCAAGCATCCTTTAAATTCTCCCCTCCCCATTGTTTGAAATTAAGAACCTCATTCTTGGGGGTGCACACAATAGAGGAAGAACTATCCATAACGGCAAAAGTGACAAACAAAATTGCACACAAAAACAGATCTGACGAGAAAACGGCGAACGAAGAAGAGGGCGAATAAATCGGCAAATGTTTGTGAAGTGGGGGAGATGAAAATGAGAGGCAAACGGCAAATAATGGAAATTGCAAGGAGATGAGATTTGTGATTAGGAACCTGGTAGATGTTGATGATGTCTCCCCGGAAACGGCACTAGAAATTCCTTTTGATGCGGCTTGAACTACGTCGGTATTTCCCCAAAGAGGAAGGGATGATGCAGCACAGCTACGGTAGGTATTTCCCTCAGTGATGAGACCAAGGTTATCGAACCAGTAGGAGAACCACGCAACACTACGTGAACGGTACCTGCAAACAAAGAACAAATACTTGCAACCCGACGTAAAAGAGGGGTTGTCAATCCCTCCCGGGTAAAGAGATAGATAAATTTGTAGTAGATCTGATAAATAGATCTCGCGGGAACACGAGATAAAATAAATAACAATAAATTGCAGCAAGATATTTTTGGGTTTTTGGATTAATAGATCTGAAAATAAAAGCAAATAAAAATAGATCTCGAAAGCAAATATGATAAAGAAGAGACCCGGGGGCCGTAGATTTCACTAGTGGCTTCTCTCGAGAAAAATAGCATACGGTGGGCAAATCAATTACTGTTGGGCAATTGATAGAACTTCAAATAATTATGATGATATCCAGGCAATGATCATTATATAGGCATCACGTCCAAGATTAGTAGACCGACTCCTGCCTGCATCTACTACTATTACTCCACACATCGACCGCTATCCAGCATGCATCTATTGTATTAAGTTCATGGAGAAACGGAGTAATGCAATAAGAACAATGACATGATGTAGACAAGATCTATTCATGTAGGAATAGACCCCATCTTGTTATCCTTAATAGCAATGATACATACGTGTCGTTTCCCCTTCTGTCACTGGGATTGAGCACCATAAGATCGAACCCATCACAAAGCACCTCTTCCCATGGCAAGAAAAATCGATCTCGCACTAGTACAACGAGGTGCTATACAAACGGTTTTTAACCCCTTTCCACGACGGCATTTGGAATCGTCGCCAAGTGAGTGTGGGCGATAGGGGGGTCCTTCCCACACGACCCAGAAACCGTCAGGGATAGGGAGCCTTGATGCATACAGTTGTCCCTATATAACCGTTTCCGATATCTCGAATATCCCAAACGCTTCATCCTTGCTACTCGTTTGTGCTCGCATTGCCATCGCTGTCGGAGTTTTGCGGTTTTACCTAAAACCAGGCAGATTCCAGGATTTACGATGCCTGGCACATCACAAACAGTTCATGATTATAAACCGTGTACGATAGGTAGACAATCACACACATTTAGTTTTCCCGCACCGTATGTGATAGTGTCTGACATCACACACGCTTTGCAAATGGAAATTGTGTGCATTGTTACACACGTTTCCTCTCCGTAAACCGTGTCAGATTATGATGTATATCGCACACGCTGTGCTTTACTGACCGTGTGCACCGTAATGACCTGCACACCGTAATTTCGCCCTAATTTAATTGCTGCTATTTAAAATTGTACCTAATTTGAACTTCAAAGTAGGCTATAGCTTTATTCTTATCCATCAGGTTCAAACAACCAATGCATTATTCGATTCACAGGTACATATGTTTAAGAATTACATAAGCACCAAATAAAGAATGATGAACCAGGGTTCTATACTTGTACTA
The DNA here is from genome assembly GCA_011799875.1 of Thinopyrum elongatum. Classification (NCBI taxonomy): domain Eukaryota; kingdom Viridiplantae; phylum Streptophyta; class Magnoliopsida; order Poales; family Poaceae; genus Thinopyrum; species Thinopyrum elongatum. The sequence goes on from CM022302.1 coordinate 477,584,014, forward strand.
TTACAGATGGTAAAGAAAGAGGCGACAGATATTCTGGTTGCTGAACAAGGTGAAGCGGAATGGCCCTATTGTGCTCTCCTGGATGCAGAAGGCACGCACGACTCTAGTCCAACCTCTTGTGATGGCCGGCTGCTAATCATGTAGTTTGAGAGGTAATCTTGAGTAAACTGCTTCAGGATCCACTGCAAAGGAAAAAAGATTCAGACATTGTCATCTAACACAACTCATTACGGGCAGTAAAAAGAAGGCTATAGGGTTCTTACTTACCATCCTGCAGTTCACTGTTGTCTTGCATAATGTGTAAACAAATAGTTCGATTGACATCTTTTGAACCATTTTAATAACAATCTTCATCAATTTCCTCACTTGATGCTGGTTCATGAATATCTCATTGCCCCATACGCAGAAAGGGTCGAAGTGTGGATCTTTGGCAATGACATATGTAGCTAAAAGCACCAAGTTAATATTAGAAGCTAAACAGAATTGCAAAATGATGTAGTACAACACTCCCTCCATCCCATTATATAAGATTTTATTACATGTATATCTAGGCATCATCAGAACATTAAGGTAACACTCTTCCTTGTTGCTATGTAGCCTGGGATTGCATATTTAGTCATTCAGTACAATGCATGTTGCTATGTAGCCTCAGATATATTAAATATGGCCCTAGTTAACCTACTGATAAATGGGTTACAGATATATTCAGTGAACGATTAATCCCTTATCAGCCCCCAGGCTATATGGTACCAGCTACCGATATCCTGAACAGTGAGTACATATAAGCAATGCGATGAAACTAACATCGATGGAATACATCACTGTTCTCAATATTGTCCTGTGTGAGTACATATAAAGGCATGTTAAGCACAACAGGCTAAACATCAACCAAATATATCCATGGTAGACAACATAATCTACAAATGATAGCTTCAGTGTGCAGGCTTAAGCACTCTAGTTAAGCAAAACAAGAAGTGGAAAGATGTGTTAACTGCATCAGGCATAACATTTAAAAACAATTAAATAGTCATTCAAACTGGTATTGTGCAGGTCTAAAGTACAGTAGTTATTGTTAAAAAAATGAAAAGGCATGTTAACTGCAACATCCTTAACAGCAACCAAATATCGTAATTCATAGTGGTATTGTTGAAACTGTTATGGATGAAATTGAACTGCACGGCAAATAGTTGCACATATAGAGCATCACATTGTGAAGAACTGAAATAAACAAGGCATAAGGCAATATATAAACATACCAACAATTTTAAAAGTTAACGGACTAAAACCCTTAGTGGATATATATATACTCCAGCAATTTTTGGCCGTTTCTGGTCGATCCCCTAAACTTAACATTGTAAACTTCAATTTGATCAGGTTCAAAGCAGGTTCAACCGAAAGTAGCATGCATTCAAACCTAAACATAGATAGTTTTGCATAACCGAACATAAAACATAAATTTAAACTAAGCTAAACTACTTTCGGTCAAAGTGGTGGTCGAGCCAATCCTTCCTCGTCAGGTACGGTGTGCCGCGAGCCGGGTCTGGGCCGGTGCCGTCGTCGGGGTCGTTGGGGAAGACACTCCTCCACTCATCGACGTCGATCTCCTTGTCCTCGCCGCCCACCTCGATGCCCTCCGCGCCGCCGTCCTCGCCGCCTGCGACCTCGTCATCGGAGGAGAGCACGATAACTTTGCCGCACTCCATGCCGGCAAAGATCACCTGCTCCGCCTCCATGAGCTCCGGGTGCTGCCGGCGGAGCTCTTGCATGTAGGCCTCATCAGCAGCCTCGGCCTCGAGGCGCTCCCACGCCTCGTGGTCCTCCCGTGCCATAGCCGAGCTCACCACCCCTGGCTCCGGTAGAACGAGGTCGACCGGACATGTGCCGAAGGGGAAATTGAGCCTAGCCGCCGCGCCGTGGTAGCGGACCTGCCAGCGGTCGTACTCCATGGCCGCGAGCTCGGCCGTGTGGAAGCTACCGAGCCACCGGTGGTTGTGGGTCTCCCGATCCGTAATCTCGGCAACCCACGTCCCCCACCGCCGCTGCCAGACCACGAGGTAGGACCTCGTCGGCGGCCGGGCCCGAGGGAGGACGGGGAAGTCCTCGAACCGGCATAGGGGCGCAGCGGCGGGCGGATCGGGCGACCGGCGACGGTGGATCGATAAAGAGTCCACGGAGGACGACGGGGACGCCTCGACGGCCACCTCGCCGGCGTCAGGCGAAGAGGCCGCGATAAACCTCTTTTTGGCCATTGGCTCCTCGAGCTCCCCGGCACACAGGCAGAGGTTGAGGATGGAGGCGGCGGCGGCGACCTACCAATGGTTTCGAGCGAGGGAGGGGTGGTGTGTGTCTGTGTGAGCGGAGGTTTTGGTGAGTGTGTGGTGTGTGTGGAGGGGGGGGGCAAGGTGGTGTTTGAGGAAATACCGCGGCAACTGAAAATTTTACTAGGCGGGAGTAACAAGGCGGGGCTACTGAAAATTTGGATCAAGGGCGAGCAGATATTTTCGAGATTGCGAGGGATGCAGAGGCGGGAGTAAAATGCCGGGGCAACTAAAAATTTGAATCAAGAGCGAGCAGATATTTTTGAGATTGCGAGGGATGTAGAGGCGGGAGTAAAATGCCGGGGCTACTGAAAATTTGAATCAAGGGACTAAAGCAGAGAGGGAGTAACAGACATCGCACACGGTCCGCACATACTAATCATGTGCTATCAAACATTAAAACCTTCCAGGCGGTAGATATTTTGGAGATTACGAGGCAGTAGATATTTTCGAGATCGGGAGGCAAGCCTCATGGAGCCCAATCTACTGTGCTGATGTGAGGGACTGCAAGGCACGGGCGTGGCACACGGGTAGTCTGACTGAACCGTGTCTGTTGCGTACCCAATCGCAGATGGTTTCTACATCCAACTCGTGTGCTGTTTATAAATTTGGCAAAAAGAATAACACGGGAGAGGGTCAGAACATGAACACACTTGCATGTGGACCTAATATATGTATGAAAAGGGTGGTTTGATGTTCGAATACCCAATGCACAACTTTGATGTGGCACCTGTCGCACAAAAGCATAGTATTGCTAGTCAGCCACCCCCTACGAACCCCACTTCGTGTCGGCGGTAAGGGAATCCTAGCTACGAATGCATGCCCCCAAATAGCTAGGTCTGAAATCTCACCCTACCATAACACAAAACCTATAGGAGTCCATCATATATATATGGTCAAACTTCCCCTTTCGCTTCCCGACAAAGGTGGACTGTGTGCTGACCCACAAATGTGTGCTTGTGGCGCGAGATGGGTGAGACCACATACGAACCACATGTGGGTGGCCCTACTATATGTATGAAAAGGGTGTGGTGTGTGATATTTAACTACCATTCACAACTTTGATGTGGCACGTGTGTCTCGCAAATTAACCGGACTTCCCTGACCCCACGGAGGTTGCAGGTAGCGCGAAGTAGCCCCCCCCCCCACACACACACACACGTCGGGGGGAGGGCATCTCACCAAGACGTGCTGTAACACGGACCAAGCAGAATCCAACTTGGTCGTACAACCTCTCCCCGCTCGTTGTTGGTCAAAGTGATGGACGTCCACACGGCCCCGCAAAATGGGCTAGCTTGTCGCCGATAACCTCGCGAGGGAGTACTATATGAAGACAAACCCACTCTGCGCATGTGGCCCAAGTATGTATATGGAAGTGGTGTGTGTGGTGTTTGAATACCCAATGCGCAAATTTGATGTGGCACCATGCTTTGGAACCGTAAAATCCCCACACCGAGAGAGGGTTCACGACGCGTAGCATGGGCTCAAACTTAATTAGGCTTGGAATGGGTCGACCTACTATACGGTAACTCGAAGCAAAGAAGAAGAATCCACCCTGGTAACCTTTCTCGTCGTTCGTCAAAATGATGAACGTCCACGTGGGCCCATGAATATATATAGGCTTGCCGCCCATAACCAAGCGAGTGAGAGTGTGTCCAAAGACAACCATTATTGCATGCGTGTGTCCCGAACATATTTATGGAGGTGTGTGATGCATGCATATGTGTTGAATACCCGACCCAATGCACAACATTGATGTGGTGCATGCGTTGAAAATCGCAGAGGTCCCCACACAGAGCAAGAGGTCGTTCATGACGTGTCGTGTGCTCGCCCCCCCCCCCCCCCCTTCGATCCAGCGGGATGAATTCATGTGTACAGATGCGCTATTATATATATGTAATGTCACATCATGATCTATATCAAGACAAAGCAAAAATTCAATCCCCTCCTAAGTCAAATTAGTTAACCTCTCTCGCGCTGTCGGTGAAAGTGATGGACCAAGCTGGCCACCCCCCTTCGACACGTATTATATATACACCTAGTAACACAGCCCTAAAAGAATTAATCCTCCTTGTTCGTCAAACGTACCTCTCTCTCACTGGGTCAAAGTGATGGATGACGAACTCGCGGGCCCAACACAGAAGTGAAGCGTACGTCGCACGCGAGTGATCATCCTATATAGGACTACGTACCACCGTCTGCATGTGGCCCAAAGAGCTATTTGTGTGATGTTTGAATACGCAATGCACAACTTTGATATGGCACCACGTATATAGGAAACCAAAAAGTCCCCACAGAGAGCGCGAGGTTCATGACGCGTGGTATGTGCTATATGTACGCCCCCATTTGACGTGTGGTATATATGTACTTCTACTGTATAGCATAAACCAAAAAAGAATCATTCCTTGATGATCAAATTAACCTCTCTCTCATTGGGTCAAAGTGATGGAGGACAACCTCACATGCCCATGGATGGAAGCGCCACACACGAGTCAGTTCCTATATATAGGGCAACCACCGCCTGCATGGTATTGCGTGATGTTTGAATACAAATATAATGTACAACTTTGATGTGGCACCTGCCTCGGGAACCGAAAAGTCCCCACATGGAGCGAGGTTATGACACGCATATATATAGAGTATTCATGTTGCCCCCTCTTTGACATGTACATACTCCTATACCGTGCATATACGTAACACAAACCAAAAAAGAACCATCCTTGTTGGTCAAATTAACCTCTCTCTCGTTGTACGTTCAACTGGTCGACGACGACCTCGTGGGCCCACAGAGAGAGGCACACGTGAGTGATGTCATAGGACAAAACCACCGCGTGCATGCGCCTGTGTGTTATGTGATGTTTGAATACCCAATGCACAACTTTGACGTGGCACATGCTTCGCAAACCGGAAACGCACTACACCACGATGCGTGTAGCCCCCTCACTTCAAGCCGGTGGGAGTGTGTACGCACGTGCTCGAACTTTGATATGGAATCCCGCCATGATCCACACCACACACATGCCAAGATGAATCCACCTTTTGGTCAAATACCTCTCGTTGTCGGTGGAAACTAAAAACATTTGCGGACTAACGAATGGGCACGTCGCTGATAACCGCACGAGGGAGAGTGTCCGAGAGGACCACCAACGCATGCATGTGGCCTGAACATTATGTATGAAAGGGCTGTGTAATGCTTTAAATAACCAATTCACGACTTTGATGTGGCATATATGACTCACAAAATGATCAATAATCCCACACGGAGGTTCACGACTCGTAGTGTACTGCCGGACCCCTCCCCCCACCCCCACACACACAGACACACACATCCCGCACCACCACAACCACTCTGAGGCATGTCAAACTTTTTCTGCAGTGAACATGTGACCAAAGGTGGAGTGTCGTGTTAAAAAAAAATTTAAACAAACATCATTCGACCGTTTTTATACATTGATTGATTTCCTAGGGATTTAATGTGCAAAAATCAAATTTGAGCTACATGTACACCAAAATGGGTTGCAAAATCATATGTGTCCCTGGGTGCATGTTTCCCTGTGCAAGAGATTTCAAAATATTGAGAATATATATTTTTTAAATCCAGTAAATCCAAAACTTACTTGAAATTCATGAAACTTATCGTGGTGTCATATATGGACACCAGTAGACCGTGATATTGTATTTTTTGTCAATGAGACCCGTTTTGATATAATCTTCTTACAAACGGGAGATTATTAAAAACTGGCAACCAATATCTCATACGGATTATTAATTCGGACCGTGTGCGTTAGACCGTGTCATGCTTCAGTTAGGCAGTAAAGCGGCAGAATGAATCATCAATAAACCAAAAAATATACGTGCTGCCACACGCCCCGTGTGCCGTTCGAGCAGGCGTCAGTTGACGGAACGCATGCGAGCAGTCTGCCGCGCAGGCATACCGGGAGGCGTGCGTGCAGGTGTGCGTATTGATGGGAGGCGTGCGAGTAGCTGTGTGAAATGATGGTAGGAATGGCAAAAGTCCACCGCACAGGCTCACCGGGAGGCGAGACAGCTTTTGACCGTAGCCTGCCTCGCTCCCACTGGTCCGTATTAATTGTGCGCCCGAGCCGCCGGCCATAATAGGCGGCTGCACCCCTGGTCCACAGTGATCACCAACGTCTGGATTCTGGAGTGTATGAGGATGCCGCCGAAGCGCACCATCGGAGGGAGTGGCGACGCCGGGGCTGGTGAAGCACCCGCGCAACGCGTGAAGCTGGGCACAGAGCTTGCCGTCGCCGCCGACGAGGTCTTGCGCGGGCAGCAGCACGACCTTGACTTTGTCGGCGCCGTCGTGCCCCCCCCCCCCCACAGCCGGAGCCGGAGGTCAACAGCAACTTCGGCAACGACTGCGACTCCGACGGAAAACCGGTTAGTCATCTATATACCCATTTGTGCGGCAAACATATCATGTGTTTTCTCTGGTTACTCCCCCCCTCTATAATTTTTCTGGAATACAAATCATATGGTTATGTTCTCTCAGTCCATGAAATCAGAGTAATTAAGATCCGTTAGATGCACGTAGTGTATTGATTGTTTGAATGTTATCCGTATAGAGTTAGTGATTAATTGTTTGTTCTGTACAAATGATTTTTGCTAATAATCCGACTAGGGTTAGCTTGCGTGCTAATAATTCATGGCCAGATCTTGAGAATTGATTTTGAATGTCCTACATATATGTTTGTGCCTTTTTTCTTCCAGATCTTGAGAATTGATTTTGAATGTCCTACATGTATGTTTATGCCATTTTTTCTTTCAGATTGGTACGTACACAGATGATGCTCCAGCCAGCGCCACTGCCGGATGTAGATCTTGGATCCGGTTGCGCGGCCAGAAGCGGCCACGCCCCCCTGGACCTGAGGAACCAGTAGAATCTCCGGCGGACCGCATCAGCGATCTCCCGGACGGCATCCTTGGTCTCCCTTCTCCCCACCAAGGATGGCTGCCACACACAAGTCCTCGCATCTCGGTGGCGCACTCTGTGGCGCGCCGCGCCTCTTAATCTCGACTGTCGTCAGCTATCTGTTGATGATGATTCTGAACTCCCCGGAGCCATCATCTCCTCCCACCAGGGCTTCGTTCAACGCATCTGCATCCCGGCATGCTACCTGCTGGACATGCCCTGCACGGTGGCCGCCTGGCTGACATCCCGTCAATTCGATAAACTCCAGCAGCTTGAGTTCTACCATTACTACAGCGATAGGTTACCACCAAGAGCTGCATCTGTGCCCTCACCACCGATGCCCATCTCATGGTTTTCCTCCTCTCTCCACACCGCCACCTTGACCCGGTGCCATCTAGCAGACAATCTGGTACAAATGCTTCGACTGCCACTACTGAAAAAACTTGCACTTGTGTTGGTTGATCTGTCGATGGCCTCACTGCACAGCATCATCCACTCCAGCTGCCCTGCACTGGAGCGTTTGGTGCTTGTTTTTGGACTAGGAATCCATATCCCTTGTCTCAAAATAAAGTCGCCTCACCTTGTAAGCATTGGAATTCGTTTTGAAGGACAGGAGCTCATCATCGAAGATGCCCCTTCACTTCAAAGGTTGCTCCTTGATTGTTGTTATAAACCTTCGCAAATAACTGTGGTCTCTGCGCCTAAACTGGAGACCTTGGGTGTATTTCCTGGTCCGTTTGAAGGTGACAAGTTGGTGGTTGGCTCCACAATTATTCAGGTACTGTATGTTATCCATGTACACTTTAGTAATCTGCATTTTTCATTTGTGCGCATAAGTTAAATATCATCTTGGAGTACACATTCGGTGCTAATATTATGTTCTATGCTGAATGAAGGGCTTGTCTATGGATGGCGTATCAGGGGTGCTGTATTCTGTCAAGACCTTATATATTTATATAGGGTGTCTTGATCTGAACATCACTATTGGCTTGCTGCGATGCTTTCCATGTCTGGAGAATTTGTATATAAAGGTGATGATTTCACACACATTGAAAGCCCATATATAATGTACTAGAATTAACCATTCAGATGTCGCTCCTTCGACATACTCTATTTTAGACATTAACTATTTTCAATCTTCATGTCTATTTAGGTACTAGGACTTCGAGAAAAAGGTCTAACCAATCAATGGCAGAGGAAGCACAAGGATTTTCTCAGATCTCATGACATACGTTTGAAGACAATAACGGTGGAAGGATATGCATCCAACCATGTAAACACTAGCTTTGTCACATTCTTCATGAGGAATGCGAGGGCACTATTGTCCATGAGGATTAAGTTTTTCAACAAGAAATTTCTCACGGAAATTTATGTTGAACAACATAAAAAGAAGTTTCAGGTGGACCTAAGGGCTTTTGATCGTGCTCGGCTTATATTTACAACAACTTGTCGTCATCATGGACGAGTAGATCTTTTGTACCGGGATCTTGATTTTATGGATCAGACCGATCCATTTGATTGTGACTGCCAAAAACTTTGGTTGAGTTAGATGTTATTGCCCTGTTCAATCCGGGTTATGTGTAAACCTGATGAACAATTAATTCTCGTGTTTTTGTACCTTTTGTAAGCTGGAGTTAGACATTGTTGCCCTTTTCAACTAGGGTTTGACCCACATTTTCTTTCATACTGGGCGTCTGTGTTCCTATAGGTACTACCTCTATCATGGTTTATTCTTTATTGGCCCCCTTCGTATTTTGTAGTACCAAACTTTGACCTTAGATTTAACTAAGAATATATTAATGCATGTCATCGAAAATAATATTGTTGGACGGCTATTTCCGGCTATGTTCATCTGCTATATGCAATAATTATGCATGTGCTTGCTCGCCATTTAGGCGGCCGCGCCGCGCTCTGCTCGCGTGCCTCTGCGCGCTCTACTCGCTGTTTAGGCGCCCTCGGGTCGCGTCCCTCTGCGCGCTCTGCTCGCCGTTTAGGCGCCAAGTCTCGCTTGGGTCGCGTCGTCCCTCCACGCGCGCTCTGCTAGCGGTTGGGGAAACTTTAGTTATTTGATCTTAGATTATGTTAATTAATTATACCTCCAGAGCCGGAATCATCCGGCTCTAGAGGTATAATTAATTAACCTAAACTATGATCTCCGGCGCCCATTCTCGTCGCGCAACTCCATCCTGTCGTCGGCCGTTGGGGGTATGCCGGTATGTCTGGGTAACTAGCTAGCATGTGGATCAGTAGCGAGTCACCGCCGGCGGCCATTGCTGTGGTTATTTATAGCTAGCAGCTGGCTAGGGGATTGGTGATTTTACAATTCACCCCTATGGAGCGCGGGAAGCCTTCGCTGGAGCACGGGCAGACTTGAGCACACAACCCGACAACCATATGCGTTCTCATGTGTTACCAGACACGTGTTAACATAAGGAAACGTATGTGTAACCTACTAATCATCGCACACATATCGTGTGCGATACTCCTAGCCATCGCAAGCAACTAGTATGCATTTTCAGAGTTTTTAGTACACACATAATCGCACATGAATTAACTCTAGTAACCGTGTGTGTTATATTTTCTCATCGCAAACAGTTCATCCGAGTGGGCTGTTTGCCGCATATCACACACATCTTGTTTACATGAATCGTTTGTGTTTTTTTGGCTCATCGCAAATAGTTCATCTATGTGAACTGTCTGCCGCATATCACACACATCTTGTTAAGTTGAACCGTTTTTGTTGTGTCCCTAATCGAAAACAGTTCGTCCGAGTGAACCGTATGCCGTATATCACACACACCTTGATCTGGCTGACCGTTTCTGTTGCATTCCCTAATAGCAAACAGTTCATTAGAGTGAACTGTATGCCGTATATCGCACACACATTGATATGGCTGCCTGTTTCTGTTGTTCTGTCTAATCGCAAACCGTTCATATGGATCAATCATATGCCCAGCATCACACACGTAACTAAAATATTAACCGTGTTTGATGTCTCCGCCATCGCAAATGTTTTGCATCTTTTTTGACCGTTTTTTACATCCCCGTTTGCGATTAATGCATCGCACACAGTTTTGTCAAAGGGTCTCTGATCGTAGTGTCGCGTTAGCAGCATCCTGCAGTAGTGTAGTCGGCCTAACTAAACCAAAAATTCGAAGAAGAAATACGAGGCTATAAGTAATCATGCATATAAGAGATCAAAAGATTCAAATAACTTTCATGGATAAAAACATAGATCTGATCATAAACTCAAAGTTCATCGGATCCCAACAAACACACCGCAAAAAGAGTTACATCAAATAGATCTCCAAGAGACCATTGTATTGAGAATCAAAAGAGAGAGAGGAATCCATCTAGCTACTAACTACGAACCCGTAGGTCTACAATGAACTACTCACGCATCATCGGAGAGGCACCAATGAGGATGATGAACCCCTCCGTGATGGTGTCTACATTGGATCTGTGATTTCTGGAACTTACGGCGGCTGGAATTGTATTTCGTCGACTCCCCTAGGGTTTCTGGAATATTGGGGTATTTATAGAGCAAAGAGGCGATGCGGGAGGCCACCGAGGTGGCCACAACCCACCAGGGCGTGCATGGGCCTCCAGGCGTGCCCAGGTGGGTTGTGCCCCCCTCGGGGCACCCCTCTGGTACTTTCTTGGACCAACTTGTGTCTTCTGGTCCAGAAAAAATCACCAAAAAGTTTCGCTGCGTTTGGACTCCGTTTGGTATTCATTTTCTGAGAAGTAAAAAACAAGCAAAAAATAGCAACTCGCACTGGGCACTATGTCAATAGGTTAGTCCCAAAAAATGATATAAAGTTGCTATAAAATGATTGTAAAACATCCAAGATTGATAATATAACAGCATGGACCAATCAAAAATTATAGATACGTTGGAGACGTATCACACACCACCCATTTGCATGCATATGAATGGGGCCTTGCGCATGCAGGTGTGGTCCCCCCTCCCCCCTCGGGCGGTTTCCAGATCAAGGACCAATCTGGTGGCCCCGGCTATCTAGGGCGTTGACCGGCACCGAGAGAGGGTAGCCCACGGTGAATACCTACTTCTTCGTGTTACAGCAGGTCACCGTTCTCAGGTTTTTTACTTTATAGTCTTTAAAGTTGAGTTTTGAACAAATCTAGCCCAAAACATATATATAAGTCAAAAAAAGTCCTTTTCATAGAAAAAGTTCATCAAACGTCATGGCATTTTCAAAGTTTAGTCATAAAAACATTTGAAATATCAGATACAAAAAGAGAGTGCAAAACAAAAATACAAATAGAAGGAAAATAAAGAATTAGAGCAGTGGTTTTCGAGGGTCGATTCTTGGCTCTCGGCAATGCCCACCTTTACCGAGAGTAACTCTCGGCAAAGCACCTAAACCTAGAACATTTCTCTTCTTCCTTTGTGTGCATTCTCGATAATATGTCTTATACTTTTTGTTGTTGTTTTCTTCCATGCTTGGCAAACCACCTTACACACATTATAGTTACCGTCTTGTTTTTTCTGCTTTTCAGACAGCCCTCGCCCGGTTCTACAGACCGAGCACCCATCCAGTGGCCCCGGCGGTCTAGGGCGTTGACCGGCACCGAGAGGGGGTAAGCCACGGTGAACAACTGCTTCTTCGTGTTACGGCAGGTCATCGCGAGATGACAGACCAAGTCTAAGCCCGTTGTGTCACAGGATCGCCCACCGAAGACTTGGTCTCGCAGACGAACGCAGCCGCTCCTCAATGTTCCCGCCCGTCTGTGTGGTTCGTGAGGCATGTGTCACGTCAAGGACGTGTGTAGGTTATTCCAACAACACACCACCCATTTGCATGCATATGCATGGGGCCTTGCGCATGCAGGTGTGGTCCCCTTCCCCCTTCGGGCGGTTTACAGATCAAGGACCATCCGGTGGCCCCGGCGGTCTAGGGCGTTGACCGGCACCGAGAGGGGGTAGGCCACGGTGAACAACTGCTTCTGCATGTTACGGCTGGTCATCGCGAGATGACAGACCAAGTCTAAGCCCGTTCTGTCACAGGATCGCCCACCGAAGACTCGGTCTCACGGACAAACGCAGCCGGTCCTCAACGTTCCCGCCAGTCTATGTGGTTCATGAGGCATGTGTCACGTCAAGGACGTGCGTAGGTTATTCCAACAACACACCACCCATTTGCATGCATATGCATGGGGCCTTGCGCATACAGGTGTGGTCCCCCCTCCCCCCTCGGGCGGTTTCCAGATCGAGGACCCATCCGGTGGCCCCGGCGGTCTAGGGCATTGACCAACATCGAGAGAGAGTAGCCCACGGTGAATACCTGCTTCTTCATGTTACGGCAGGTCATCGTTCTCATGTTTTTTACTTTACAATCTTTAAAGTTGATTTTGAACAAATCTAGGCCAAAACATATATATATAAGTCATCAAAAAGTCCTTTTCATAGAAAAAGTTTATCAAAAGTCATGGCATTTTCAAAGTTTAGTCATAAAAACATTTGAAATATCATATACAAAAAGAGAGTGCCAAACAAAAACACAAATAGAAGGAAAATAAAGAATTAGAGCAGTGGTTACCGAGGGTTGATTCTTGGCTCTCGGCAATGCCCACCTTTATCGAGAGTAACTCACTAGTAGAAAACGGCCCATTGGTCCTGGTTCCAGAGGCCCATTAGACCCGGTTTTGGAACCGGGACTAAAGCCCAAAACCTTTAGTCCCGGTTCGCTTACGAACCGGGACAGAAGGGGCTCCACGTGGCCGCTGCGGGGAGCCCAGGCAGGAGGACCTTTAGTCCCAGTTGGTAACACCAACCGGGACCAAAAGGCATCCACGCGTCAGCATTTGGCAGGAGCTGGGGTTTTTTTTTGAAAGGGTGGGGTTTAGGGGGTTTTGGAGGGTTAATTTAGGGGTTTCATATTGTGTTAGCTTGCTAATAGAGAGAAGTGTCCTCTCTTTCTCCATGCTTGGTCGACGATAGCTACTATACGTATAGAGAGAACTCGACACACTAGCTAGTAAGTAAATGAAGGAACCGTTAAGTACACAAGATCGTCATGAACATATACAGAGAGAAGTGATCGACCTCCCTTTCTCCGAGAGATTGGTCGAACAACAAGTTTTCGTATATCTATCCGACACTACTAGCTACATATATACAATATAAGATCTCTTACGTACAATCCCTAACATCTAATGTCAAATTCCACATGGTATTCTCCGGCTTTATTTATGACGTGGTCAAGAAAGAATCCCGCCAATTCCTCTTGAATTGCTCGTATGCGGTCATGTGGTAGGAGTTCATCCCGCATCTGCCACATCTAATTTGAAGAAGGGGGTCAATACATACATATGAATGAAACTCAACACAAATGATGGTAATAAAATAAAATTGTGAATATTATAGCTTACGCACTTCATATTGTTTTTCAGAGTAGCCCCGCTTAGAGGTCGTCGCGTTGTAGATGAACTCGCAAACATAGTATCCACAAAAATCATTCCCGGCTTCCTGCCACAAGCACTTTACGAGAAATAGAGTTCAATCAAACTGATAATCAAGCATTATAAATGGTATTGATGAAACTAGAATCAATGGGAGATGCGCGGAACTAGCTAGTAGTACTTACTTTTGGGTGTGTAAATCGCAGCTCCCTCGGCAGTGCCGGAACAATTCCGGTGAACTCTTTCCAAACCCTGCCAGACAAAGAAAATAATTACTTGATATCAGGAAATGAACAAAGTTGCCGATATGGTGCGATAATGATTGATTGAACTTACTTCTGGAGCATTTCAGTCATGTCCGCATACTCCTGGGGATCTTTTCGTCTCGAGTCTAAGACGGTTACTACTCCCCGCTCAAGCTTAATCTCTAGCAGAATAAAGTGGAACCTGCGCACGCATGCATAACTCATCAATTACATTACTATAACCTCGAGTAATAAGGGAAACCGAATATGCACAAGACAGTAACACTCACTTGAAGTTGTAAGGAAAGAGTATTTTCTCTTTGTTTTGATTTTTAAGCAACGATTGTAGCAAGTTGTCCTCGGTTTCTGTGACAATCTTTTGAACCGTCCATTCATGTATGATATTTGGGTTAATGAACCCAATGTCATACATTAGTGCTTTTCTGCATTCGACGATCTTCAATCTACATAATATAGTGAGGATAATTATATATACATGCAATGAAAGAGCTGAGCTATATATAGATACTTAATTACAGAAGTAGTACTTACTGACAGTAGCAAGTCACGAGTGTTTTGTCGAGGGCCTTTTGATTGTATAACTAGAATAACTCGTCAAATTCAACAGACAGCTGATCCATTCCAACGAGGTCGTGCTCCTCTTTAATTCTCAGTGTCAAAGTATCCTTCCCAGACTCGCTGCAGGTTTTCATGTACCATTCATGGAATCTTCGCATCATCGTTGTTAGAGGAGGATGATGATCAGGTTTGACGAGAGGCTGCCCGTACTGGTATCTGAATTCGTCCACCTCCATTATTTCAAACTCTACATCATCGCTCAGGTAATCAGCAGGATTGGTACCGGGCACCATCCCTGGCTGATTAGCGATGATATCGCTAGACACCTTGAGCGGGGGGCATGATTGGTTCGCCTGTTCGCCGAGCTGGGGAATTTTTTCCCACTTCTTCGTTCTGCTATAAAAGAAGAAAGAAGCGTTAATATATGTACATACCAAAACAATTAATGCATCAATTAGTTAGCACAGGCTTAATTAATATATATACCTCGCCGGACTTTGCAACAGCTCCCTCCTCCGTTCGGTCACCGGAGCCGTCATCATGGTCTCCTTCTTCCTCCGGCATTCGGTCACCGGAGCCGTCATGATCATGTCCTTCCTCCTCCATTGTTCGATCACCGGAGCCGTCATCCTCTCCTTCCAGACCATCGGTGTCGTTGAGAAACGACAAGACATCACGTCCGTCGTGGATTATGTCCCCCAACAACTCTTCTTGTTCTAAGTCTCTTTGATCCATAGTTTTTGCAAATATTACAACATGGCAATTAATATACAAACATGAGAGAAAGATATATTAGTGGCAAACATAGACCTAGATAGCTAATCACAACAAGGAATCATATTAGTGGCCTCGACGCTTCTACGGTTTGGGGTGGCCTCGACAACGCTTCTAGGGTTTGGGGTGGCCTCGACAACGCTTCTAGGGTTTGGGGTGGCCTCGACAACGCTCTTTTAACTTGGTAAATTTGGGTGGCCTCGATGCTTCTAGGGTTTGGGGTGGCCTTGACAATGCTTCTAGGGTTTGGGGTGGCCTCGACGCTTCTAGGGTTTGGTCGGGCAAGAGGGGGTTGATCGACGTCCCCCCTCATGTTGAAGAGTTACCGGAGTTTTCTATGAACAAAAAAAAATACTACCTATCACATGACATGTCCGGCGACCAGACCGGACCGCCTCTCTCATGAATGTCCGACGTCCGGACCGCCTCTCTCATGAATGTCAAACAAGGGATTCTCTTAACCTTTAAAGGATTTAACAAAATGGTGCCATTCTGGATGTGCAGAAAATGGTCCATATTTTTCCTGATCTCATCTACCCTTCTATATGTCACGTTGTCTAGTGTCAAAGGATTCAAGAAAACCATGGCTTCATCATTAGCCGGAAGTAACAGGCGCACGATGGTACGAAACTCTCCAAAGTTGTTTTGGAATGGAGTCCCGGATAAGATAATGGGCTTTTTGGTACGAAGTTCAGCAAGAGCCTTCCGAATATCGCTATTTCGAAGGCCTTTGCTGAACTTCGTACCAAAAAGCGAATTATCCTATTAGGACTCAGTTCCAAAACAACTTTGGAAACTTTTGTACCAATATGCGCCTGTTACTTCCGGCTAATTATGAAACCATAGATTTCTTCAATACTTTGACACAAGAGAACGTGCACATATAGAAGCGTAGATGAGATCAGGAAAAATATGGATCAACTTAATTATGCACATCCATAATGGTGGCATTCTTGATAAATCTCTTATTAATGGGGGCATTCTTGATAAATCCCTTATTAAATGTTGCATATGTCAAAATTCAAACTTTGACATATGATCAAATGTTGCATATGTCAAAATTCAAACTTTGACATATGATCAAACTTTGATATATGATCAAATGTTGCATATGTCAAAATTCAAACTTTGACATATGATCAAAATTATTGCATCTAGTTACATTGGATCAAATGTTGCTCGTGAAATATGCAACATTCAAACTTTTTCAATATGACAAACTTTAATACATTCAAACATCTACAACAGAAAAAATTGACCAAGTTTTCATATATCATCATATCATCATCATCTAGTACAAAAAAATTGACCCAAGTTTTCATATATCATCATATCATCATCATCATCATCTACTACAAAAAAATTCTAACTTTTGCATATGAACATAATCATATATTTTCCTTTTTTCTTAATGTAACTTTTGCATATATGAACATACATACCCAATTTTTTTCTAAAAATGCACATATATATGAACATATACATCAATTGACAAAAAACTTTCTATGAACACAAAACTTTCAATGAACAAAAAACTTTCTATGAACAAAAAAAGCATACATCAATTGACAAAAAAAATTCTATGAACAAAAAAAAACTGAAAAAACAGGACATATCATCATATATATACACATACATATAATCATATACACTACATATATATCATCTATGAACAAAAAAATCATCATATTAAAAAACAAAAACAGAGAGGAGGAGGCCGGCCGGACCGAACGGCGAGGAGAGGTGCGGCGTGGTCGGGGCAGGCCGGGGGCGCGGGGCGGCGTCGGGGCAGGGGCACGGGGTGGCCGGCGTCGAGGCAGGGAGCACGGGGCGGCCGACGTACGTCGAGGCAGGGGGCACGGGCCGGGTGGCGCGTCGGGGCAGGGCAGGGGCGCGGGGCGATGGCGACGAGGACCGGGCGGCGACGGCGGTGAGGAGCGGGCGGCGACGGCGACGGCGACCACGGGGCGGTGACGGCGTCGAGGAAGCAGGGGCAGCCTGGCGGCGTTCAGAGAAGAATGGCGGGGTGGGGGAAATTTCTCTAAGTGTGGGGTTATATACCCACACCTTTGGTCCCAGTTTGTGGCACGAACCGGGACCAAAGGGTGGCATTGGTCCAGTTGGTGCCACGAACCGGGACCAAAGGTGGGCATTGGTCCCGGTTCGTGCCACCAACCGGGACCAATGGGCTTGCACAGCGGCGTGGTGGGAGTTTAGTCCCACCTCGCTAGTTGAGAGAGTGGCGCACCTGTTTAAAAGGCGCGGTGCGCCTGAGCCTTCGAGCTCCTCTCTAAAGCAGGCTTACGGGCCTAACCTCTTTGTATATGCCTGTGGGCCTACTGGGCCTTCTGCGGGCCTGAATCCTGGCCCACCTGGCTGGTTGGGTTTCTAGTTGTATTCAGGCCATGGTGGCCGAGTAGGCGGCATTTTTTATTTTTTTTCCAGTTTTTTGTTTTGTTTTTCCATTATTTTTTTTCTTTTGTTTTTTGCTTTATTTTTTTAATTCTTTTTGCTGTTAGGTCACAAAAAATATAAACTTTTTGTTAGTGCCATTAGTTTTCAAATTTGAATAGTTTAAATTTGAATTCTTTGAAATTTGTGTGAATAACTTTACTATAAAAATAGATTT